>JAIRCJ010000609.1:0-20135 GCA_020883675.1 Bruguiera gymnorhiza | reverse complement strand
TCATTATCCCACTGTAATTGAAATTCGAAATACCTTTGAATCAGTAGGTTGATTTGTCGGGGTCTGAATTTGGTCAGAAGAGTGATCCTCATGCACGACTTTAGCTTCTAGAGAGCTTTCCTTATTTTGCTCAATCACTGATTGCTACTACTGGTTCTGTGGAGGTTTCAACGACTTCTGCAACTTCTGTTTTCTCTTCATTTGGTTCCCCAGCTGAACATCCAAGACTGGAGATGCATTTGCTGCTCCTTGCCGCACAAGTTGCAATGCTATCTGTGAAATAACAGAAAATTGAGCACCAAAACAACAGAAATTCTAACCTTTCAGTATGTTTCAGAGCTATGCATCACTACATCCATAAAGTATGTTTTGTGCATTCAGCATCAGGGCAACCATGCATTCTATCTTTAATGCACATGACTACCCATGCCACACTTCCTGATTATCAATTTGAGATGTTGTCCTAAAAAGCACTAAAGGGCAGTACATCTGCAGGAACCCTAAACATGATAGTTATAATAATAAGGAACGAAAAAAGGTCACCTACAAAATCCTAAAGCATGTTTTCAAAAGCAAGATTTGTGGGCAACTGGGAGGTAAAAACAACATGATCTATTCCTGTTTAGCAGTAAATGCAGTATAGAGAATTTGGGTAATACTCTTATACGCTATAAGAAGGATATGAACCTTGCGATAGATCTTTTCTATTTGCTTTTGAAGATTCCTGACCCCAGCTTCTCGGCAATAATTCTCCACGAGTTCAAGAAGTGCTGCATCTGTCATGTCAACCTGGAACACATTAAGTCGTAAAAGTTCTATGACTATAAGGTATACCAATATAAAGCCAGCTTATGTTTTGCACAGTTACTAACAAGGTTTAAGTTAACTAGCAACCCATGATCAATTCTTTGATTACAGAACAAATTCTTTCTTGATGGGTGTTTGTACTGAATTATGAATCTACGACATTAAATTACACAGTCATTCATCACACATGGCATAGTCTCTGGTAGCAAACAGATGAAAGTTGAAACTTCTACCACCATCACCACCACACATTAAATGGCGAAGGAGCGGAGAAAGAGAAAGACCTGCTCAGGCTTGATGCCACATGCTTCGCGCGTGGCCTTCTCCAGGTAATCTCTTGCAATATGCATTTTCTCATCAGTGATATACCCAGCAATAGCAATTACCTCCATTCTGTCCAACAGGGGATTGGGTATCATGTCCACAACATTTGCGGTGCATACAAAAAGAACCTGCAGTAGAATGTACAAGGGCAAAGCACCAACTTATAGAATTGTTAGGACATGCAAACTTTGGTTGTGCATATAGGAACAAATCAAAAGGCATCTTTTGCCCATTTAAATATGATTAGAAGGAAAGCAAATTAAGCTAGGACTATCAACTAGGACAATACAAATACCCCCAAATTTAAAAAAGAATGACCAAGAAGGACAACCAAAAAAATCATTTCTGCACACAAACCCACCTTTGATAGATCAATTGGAACATCCAGGTAGTGATCTAGAAAGTTGGCATTTTGCTCCGGATCAAGAAGCTCCAACAGAGCACTTGCAGGATCGCCAGCATGTCCTCTTCCCAACTGTCATTATATGCAATAATCAAAAATCACTCAATGCTAGGAATACCAAAGAATGTATAAATTGCATGCATGCAAAAGAGAGATTTGAGGGGATAGCCCGAACTATTATTATCACCAAACATTCATAGTAAGTAGCCAGAAATCGTATGACAATCAAGACCAATCATCCGAAAACACAAAGGAAATGGCATTTCTAATATCTCAGGGAACTGGGAATGAACGGAACTACTGTCGAAATGGAAAAAGCAAAGCTACAAAATCAGAAAGATGCAAACTTCAAACAAGTACCTTGTCAATCTCATCAATCAGAACAAGAGGATTGGCTGTTCCCACATTTTTAAGGCACTGAACCATCTTCCCTGGCATGGCACCAATATAGGTTCGACGATGCCCCTGGTGTGATATTGAATTAATGTGACAAAGTGCACATATTATACTCTACAGTCATGTAATGTAACCATTTTTGTCCAAAAACTTGTACCTTGATTTCAGCAACGTCAGCTAATCCTCCTACAGAAAACCGAAAAAATTTCCGGTTCAAAGCACGTGCAATTGAACGACCAATGCTAGTTTTGCCCACTCCAGGGGGCCCAGATAGACAAATGATTTTTCCTGTAATGTAACAGCATAAAATGAAAAATTACAAATTGACACACTCTAAATTTCATAGATGTCAGGGATAAGCATAAAAATGTACAAATACAGAGAGAAACAATTATATCAATTGAAATCTTGGGTAGCTTTCATACACGCAACAAAGGAACTGTCCCCAAACCAACCTTGTGAGGTTCCTCTGAGTTTTCCAACAGCTATAAATTCCAATATCCTTTCCTTAACATCAGTTAAGCCATAATGGTCTTCATCTAGAATTTTTTGTGCTTGGAGGACATCAAAATTTTCATTGCTGCATTTAAAACATGCAAGATAAAAATACTGACATCCAATAGTATTCTCCGTACCGATTATGCAACAACCAGACTAAAGTAGACAGGAAGTTTGCAGAAAACAATAGGAACTTGGGTCACAAAGAGTATAGAGATACATAAACCTTTGCCAAATGGATAATCTTAAATAATGAAAACAACGTATCTCTCATCACGTTTGGTGTATGGAATATGAAAATGACAATGTCAGCAACCCAACAAGATTGAACTATTACTTCTTGGAGGAACTTTTAACAGTAGTGGCAAGGGAAACGAACCTGTAATTTCCAAAAGGCAGTGCAGTCAACCAATCCAGATAATTACGAGTCACATTAAATTCACTTGAACTAGCTTCTAAAAGCTGCAGTTTTGTAAGCTCTTCTTCTATAACTTGTGAGACATTTTTCGGAATCTTATCTTTCCTTGGCTCAATTCTTTCCCTAAACTTTGCTGCATCAAAGGCACAAAAGATAGACATATTTATAGAAAACAGTGTGCAACTTAAGATAAATGCTTTTGTCAATCTCAAGCAGGGTAGATAATCAACCCTACTCAAGCAAATGAATTTGTACCAATACAAGACAAATAGTGTATATGCTATTTTCAAAATAACAAATTATAAAGAGGAGGGGATGCTAGGCATGAAAAGAGTTTAAGCTAGTACATTCAAAACCATGCACTCCATAATTCTATTATCTTGCTGCAGTCAATCATTTCACAATGGCACCTTCAATCATAAGATATGATTATAAATATCATTCATAGGGCCAGGCATGGGTGAAGTTTGTTCATCCCGCATTGTTCCTTCATGTAAGAACACACCAACCATCATAATTTAATCATCATTCAGTTTGGGTGAAAAAGAATAACTAACCGGAAAGTGCTGTCTTGTCATCTGTCTCCAATCCTAGCTCCTGCAATATGGCAAGTTTATCACATAGCTATTTCCAAAACAATTTAACAGAACAGTGGGAAGTTCACTTCAAGTTAGATTGGATTCAATACAAGCTGTTATATTTATGAAGGGAAAGACAGGTATGAAAAACCCTACAGGTGAAAAAAAAGACCAAGTACCTTCTTTATGGCCTTAAGCTGCTCATTCAGTAAATAACGACGCTGCTCACCGCTTATCTTTTCTTCAATTGCTTTTGCAATAGACTCCTACTAGTGCAAACAGAAAGTAAATGATAGTCAAAATATGAATGAGGCAGATTTGTGCACCAAAGTAATAGAAAGCTTACCTGAATCTTGCTAATCTCCATTTCTTTCTTCACCAGCTCTAGTGTAAGTTTCAAACGTTTGTATACCTGAGTTGACAGAATATTGTACAGTACATAAAATACTACTAGAAAACCTAGACAAGAACCTTTTGAATTCTTTATTTCCTTTCTTCTTTTTTTGGGAGAGGCATTGGAAGGTTCTTTCACCATTCAAAATTTTCAGTTTTAAAAAATACCAGCCAATCAAAATTCCAGGTCTCAAAAGAATAATAGTAACAAAAAGAATATGCATACTAATACTTACATCCAGCTCTTCAAGCACTTGTTGGCACAACAATTTATTTGCACCAGATATTGCAGCGCCAAAATCTGCTAACCTTGGAAAATTAAAGTCACCTATATGCTGAAACAGTGAAAGGAAAAAGCGAGCCTATTAGCAGGGGAAAAAAAAAAAAGCCCAGGGATTGCAAGGGTCAAACAATAAATTTACAGATTCTTACATGGAGTCCTAGTTTTGGCAACAAGAGTTTACAATTATATTAACTTGAATACTAAATTAAATGCACTTCCTGGCTACATCCTACACTCAGATTTTAACAAGCAAAGCACAGGGCATAACATTGTTTTTCCATGTTTTCCCTTCTTTCTAAGTTGAATGGTACTTTAAATTATTCCAAGATAAGATATTTCCCTAGTTTTCAATTTTGAAGCCAGCAAACATAAACAAATACAAAGAAACCCTTCTATTTGGACTTCATAGTAAGATTGGCAAACAAAACTAACTCATTAACCTAGTAAACAAGATTATAGCATGAAAGCAACACTTATTATCCTATCCTCTACCTATGCACAGGAACACAAATTTTAGTAACAGAAAATTTTTCCAGTGGTAATGGACCATTAGAATGAAAACAAGAAAATACTTGAAAAAAAAACCTGAGTATATGTTTGGACATGATCCCTCCAAAGTGAACTGGTCCTCAGAACATCTCTTAGGGTTGCTATAACCTCAAATGATGTTGCTTTTATGACATCATCATCTTTATTATATGGTTTATCCTGCCAAAGAAAACATGGTAATGAACAGTAAGGTAAATGGACACTTGTGTGTAGCAGGAACCTCTAATTGTGCATGGAATTCAATCATAAACTTTGAAAGGGAATACAAACAGACACCATACCTTGAGATGATCAACATTGACAGTAAGGGGATCCTCACTTACCTGTAGAAAGCATATAATTTCAGCAATGCATAAAGTTGAAGGGAACAAAGGGAAATTACAGGTTCCTTTATACCCACCATCTCTGTTATCCGAAGCCGCCGATGACCAATAAGGATAACTTGATCACCTTGGATGCTTGTGATCTGGTGCAGCAATTTCAATTATGTCACTGACATCGCTACAGATCTCTTATCACAAGCCTAACATTATGACCATAAACAACAAGGCACAACAGAAAAGGTAGCACAAACACACACACACACACACACACACCTGAGCAAGTGTGCCAACTTCATGGAGGCGATTAAACAACTCTTTTCCCTTAAGATCATAAATGCCTTTTTCTGATTCAGAGCCAGTTACCACACTGGGATCAGTACCTGGTTCATCTTTAATAAGAAAAGCACCAGCATATGGGGCTTGTCTTTTTCGGCTTTCTTGCAAAGCTGCCAATAACTTTGGATCCTGCATTAGGGGGGAAAAAAGGATAAAGTCAAAGTTTGATTCAGTATCAGAAATAAGCACTGGTATATTAACCACCATAGAATGAAAAGCGATGTTAGAAACTTTTAACATTAAATCTTCCCAATAATGAGGTTCATTTTACTCCAGTAAACAAACAAGCTTTAATTCAGTGCTACAATCATTTTATAATTAAGTTGCATAATTAATAGGTTCAACCATAAAAAATTTAACGGAACAGTTATTTATGATATAGGTATGAAGAGTCTAAAAGCAACCGCTGGACAATTCAAAACCACATAAATAGTATGATTGAGACAAAGCCTAGCATACCTTCACATATATTGGCATGTAAAAGCCAGGAAATAGAGGTCTATGTGGCAACGGTAATGCCAACACCTGCCACGGACAATGAAACTCAACTCATTATCAGACTAAATTGTGTCAACTTCCATTGGTTTACAAGAATAGTTACCAAAAATACAACCAAATATAAACAACCCATTAAATCCATAAGAAACAAACTATGATTTCCCCTACTGTCAGCATTCTGACATCTGACAAAAGAATATGAAAAAATCTTCTACTGACTTAAAGAATGTATACTGTCAAGCATATTTTGACATCGTATAATCCTTGTCAAGGCTTCAATTCTTTTCGTTATCCCACATTCCCAAAAAAGCCAAAACAAGTTCTGAGAGGCACAATTTGACAAATAGAGCATAGTTCTAGCCCCCTATATTGATGATTGCACGATAAATCTCGCAAGAAGCCAACTTCGACAAACGGATGCATAAATATGAAACCCAAAATTGATCGATAATGTCAAAAAAAAAAAAAAGTCACTAATTGACATGACATAAAAATCAAAAGCATTTTTAGGTTACTTCTTTACGCTTCAGTTATACAACAATGAATTCAGAAACCAATTCAACTATGCCCCAAGGCCCCACCGAATAAGAATAAGAAAAGAAAAAGAAATAAAGAAAGAAGAACAAAGATTTTCTTGACCTCAACAAGAGAGAGAAAAAAAAAAAAAAAGAACCCCCAAGAAACACAATCTTGATGACTCACAGAAAGATAATCCTCGGGTCTAGGGTTCGTGGGCACAATTGCGGATAAGTTACTGGCTTCGGCACTATCGCCTTCCGCCTCGCTGCTCTTCACCTCCACTTCCACAACCTCGCCGGGGCCACCGTTGGAAGAACCCGAGCAAAAGAACGCTCTTTGATAGAAACCCGGTTTACTCCGGGACCTCCGGGCCAAACCGGTGAAGGAACCGAGAGCGGTGAGAAGCGGACTCGGCGCTGACTCGGCCTTGACCCGGAGGCACGGAGACGCTATGTGGGTGCGGATGTGGCGCGACGAGAGGAGTTTCAACATTGCAGTTGGTGGGGTTTTAAGGGAAATTGAAGGGCAGAATTGGGATTTCGAAGGGTTCGGATAAGAGGCAGATGCTAGAAACAAAGAAGCGCCATGGAAAGAGGAGCTTGGGGCTGGGGAGGAGGAGGAGGAGATAGAAGAGTGGAGATTAGTGGAGGAGCAATGGGCGTTGGTCAAGACAAAGCCCTTCATAAACCCTACTGCTACACAGTGGGGTCTATTTTATTTTCCGGAGTTATATGTGCGGACGGTTTCGCCCTTGTGTTCTGTTTCTGGGTACTGGCGATGTGGTGAGATAAGGGTCTCATCACCTTAATGTTCTCAAAAAAAAAAAAAAGAACAAAAGGTTATCAACTTAATGTTAGCGATAAAATGATACGCAATAATACATGAAGGCATGTGTTTTAAAAGGGACATACGTCGAACACTTTTAATAGATGTGTGTTGGACGCGTTTTATATATATATATATTCATTAACTTATATACAAAAAAAAATTCGACTTAAAATAATATAAAAAGTTATTTAATTAAAAAAATAGAATACTTATATTTTCAAATGAGTTTAGTCTATATATATATATATATATATATATAATGAATAATAATGTAAATTTCAATTTAATTTTAAGGTCAAAAAAATATATTATCATACGTACAATATATTTTTTTGGACATGATAATTAGTTAGTTAGGAAGAAAACCTGTAGAGACAAAGATGTAAACAAAAAAGAAAAGAGAAAAATTCATATATTTGCTATTATATATGGTCACAAAAAGAGTAACTGCAAGTTAGGTATCATTACAATAATTTGATGGAGGAATGGAAGGAAATCATAAGGCGGCTCTGAAATTCTGAAAACGAGGATACTAACGGAGAAAGAAAGGGAAACCTACGGGTATATGCTGATTCATAAAAGGTTTCATTTTTATTTTTATTTTTATTTTTTTGTTGGCTCCGAAGTCATAAAAGGTTTGTGCGTGCAAGAAGGGAAGATGCAAAGGAGGCCTTCTTAATGCAATGTGTCGGAGAAGTGTGATTTGTTTTAATCCTCCGACTTTGGGAAACAATATCTACACTGATCGAGTCTCGTCTTGAGTAAAAGGTTAAAGCCAGACCCAACTAAGAACCCAAAAAGGAAAACAATGGGCTTCCTGGGTGGCCTCGATGATGCATTTGTGTCTGAATAAATGGCCTTCATGAACCAGGCTGATGTGCTGATTTGGAGTGCGTCATAACTTTTCTCTAAGATCGGCCCATTATAAATTGCTTCCACTGACTTCCGAATCTCTCTTAGGATCCCCCTACTGTAATTTAATTTGAAAGTCACAAATTCCTAAAAGAATGTGAAGTTCTTTTTTTCAATGGTAGGTAACACCAGAAAAAGTGCTAATCAATGCGGAGCGGTTTAAGTATGGTTTTACACAGTCTAATATACGCACCTTGTGCAAACTTTTTTACTCCATTTATTTCCCGATTGCCCGCTGGTAGTACGCCTATGGAGACTGATGGGAGAAAGGAGGAGGCGCAACGGAGTATAAATAGCCCCAAAAAAAACTTCTCCCGCTTGCTTGAACCAGTGAGGAGATGATTGAATAATAAAAATGGCAATGCAGATAAACCACACAAGATAACACACCAATTTTTACGTGGAAAACCCCTTCAAATCAAAGGAGGGGAAAAACCACGGACACTCTGAATCAGAGGTCAGTTCCACTATAATCAAGAGAGTACAATAGAGGCACACAACCTCAACTACATCAAACAAATTGAATACAATTCAATTTGGATTAAACAAGAGACTTGTGAGTCAAGCAAGACAAACCAACCACGTTCTGTCAACTACAACTCAACAAGTAGACCTCAAGGCAGTAATCCAACCGTTCAAGATGAACCTCCAGATGTCCCCTACCAGCTGTCCAAAATTCAGCTCAATCGGACCACAGATCAATAATCATCAACACGGTTTAACAATTCTGCCACAGATGAGAGAACAGACAGTTTCCAGAATTGAGAGGTTTCGGTTCAAATGAAAAACCTGACCTTTCAGTTCACAAAAACTCAATCCAACCGTTCACAAATAAGATCTATGTGTCCTCAAACTACTGACCAAAAATCAGCTCAATCGGACCACAACAATCTTTCAATTATACGGTTGATCAAAACTGTCACAGATGAGAGAACAGAGAGTTACCAGAATTGAGAGACTTCGATTTGAATAGAAAACCTGACCTTGCAGTTTACAGAAATCAGATCCAACCGTTCACAATCAAGATCTATATGTCCTCAAACTACTGACCAAAAATCAGTTAGATCGGACCACAAAAAGTCGTTCAATTACACGGTTGATCAAAACTGCACACAGAAACTTGCCCAGAGAATAAACCTACGAAGATTGAAGAGAAGTAGGACTTACAGTGCTCGAAATCCAATCTCCACCGTTCAGAAACAAGAACTAAACGTCCTCTATCAACCAGCCAAATTTGAAATCGATCGGACAAAAAAATCTCTTCCAAACGTAAGATCAAAGTCACTGTTTTTCTTCTTCTTTTCCTTTCTCTTTCTCCTCTCTCGGACGCTCTCCCTTCTCTCTTCTTTTTTTTTTTTTCTTTTGTTTTTTCTCTCTCTATCTTCGGCCGAACCACCGCACTCACTTTGTTTTCTTTTTATTTTTATTTCTATTTTTTTTTCTCACTCACTCACTCACACGTGGTAGTCAACTAGTCCACATAGGAAGGGAACCCAACAATTCTCCCCCTCCCAACTATGTGGAAGTATTGGTCATCCCAGCTAATGTACAGCACAACTCAAATTTCCATCTTGATAATGCCTTTGTCATCATATCAGCAACATTATTATCTGTATGAATCTTTTCAAGTGCTAACTGTTTAGAATCAAAGACATCTCGTATCCAATGATACCGTACGTCAATATGTTTTGACCTAGCATGAAAAATTGGATTCTTACCAAGATGGATGGCACTCTGGCTATCACAGTACAACACATAATTTGATTGTTGAAAACCAAGTTCCTTCATAAATCTTTTCATCCAAAGTAACTCTTTAGACGCTTCAGTTATTGCAATAAACTCTGCCTCTGTAGTGGACAGTGCAACACACTTCTGCAATCGAGATTGCCAACTCACTGCTCCCCCTGCAAGAGTAATCACATAACCTGAAGTAGACTTTCTGGAGTCAATGTTACCTGCCATATCTGAATCAGTGAATCCAGTAAGGATAGGCTTATCACTCCCAAAACAAAGTCTCAAATTAGTGGAACCTCGTAAATATCTCATCATCCACTTTACTGCATCCCAATGCTCTTTGCCGGGATTTGAAAGGAACCGACTAACTGTGCCAACTGCATGAGCTATATCAGGCCTCGTGCACACCATTGCATACATCAAACTACCCACGGCTGATGCAAATGGAACTCTTTGCATCTCTTCCTTCTCTTTCTCTGTAGAAGGACATTGGTTAATGGATAATTTAAAGTGTGTAGCAAGAGGAGTACCTACCACTTTAGCTTTATCCATGTTAAACCTCTGAAGCACCTTCTCAATGTACTGCTTCTGGGACAGGTACAACCTGTTCTTTTTCCTATCCCGAGTGATTGACATGCCGAGGATCTTCTTTGCTGGTCCCAAGTCCTTCATGGCAAAGGACTTGCTCAACTCTTCCTTCAACTTGTTAATTCTAACAGAATTACGACCAACAATAAGCATATCATCTACATAAAGTAGTAAGATGATAAAATCATCATCAGTAAATCTCTGAACAAAAACACAATGATCAGAAGTAGTCTTTTTATAGCCTTGCTCCCCCATAACAGACTCAAACTTCTTATACCATTGTCTCGGAGCTTGTTTCAAACCATACAAGCTCTTCTTCAACCTGCACACATGATCCTCTTTTCCTTCCACCTCAAAACCCTCTGGTTGTTCCATATAAATTTCTTCTTCCAAGTCACCATGGAGAAAGGCCGTTTTCACATCCATCTGCTCAATCTCTAAGTCATGGCTAGCAGCCAAACTCAACACAACTCGAATGGAAGACATTTTCACCACCGGTGAAAAGATCTCTTCAAAGTCGATGCCTTGTTTCTGACTGAATCCTTTAACAACCAATCTGGCTTTATATCGTGGACGTGAAGTATTTTCTTCTTCCTTTATTTTGTAAATCCACCGATTCTTCAAAGCCCTCTTGCCTTTAGGTAACTCTACTAACTCATAAGTAGAGTTATCATATAAGGATTTCATCTCATCTGTCATAGCATCGATCCAGTGCTGCCTGTGCTCACTTTCAACTGCTTCTGTATAGCACTCAGGTTCTCCCCCGTCAGTTAACATCACAAACTCATCAGGAGAGTACCGAGTAGAAGGCACTGGAATTCTGTTAGACCTCCGTGGTTGAAATGGAGGTGAAGGTATGTGCGGATGATCTTCTATTGGAGCATCAATATCACCTGCACCCTCCATATTCTGATCCTGTTGAACATTCTCATCACGTTCTTGAATATCACCATGAACATCAACTGGATCATTCAGAGGTGTCTGGGGAAATGGAACAATATCAGCAGGACTATCATTAACCTGAGGAGTTGACTTCTCAATGTGTTCAATGTTTTGATCCTCAACGAACACAACATCTCTACTCCTTACAAGCTTTTTCTCAACCGGATCATACAAACGGTACCCGAAGTCATCTTCACCATAACCAAGAAAGATACACCGCCGAGTCTTCACATCCAACTTCCCTCTTTCATCTTTAGGGACATGAACAAAAGCCTTACAGCCAAAGACTCGTAGATGGTCATAAGAGACTTCCTTACCAAACCACACTTTGTTTGGAACATCACCTTGTAGCGGAGCACTAGGAGACAGATTAATTACGTGTGTGACTGTATTCAAAGCTTCACCCCAAAAGGATCTAGGTAATTTTGCATCTGAGAGAAGACATCTGACCCTCTCAATCAACGTTCTATTCATCCTTTCTGCTAGACCATTTAACTGTGGTGTCTTGGGAGGTGTCCTCTGGTGTCTGATCCCATACTTTCTACAGTATTCATCAAATGGACCATTATACTCACCACCATTATCAGTGCGGACACATTTCAGCTTTTTACCAGTCTGTCTCTCAACAAAGGCATGAAATTGTTGAAATACATCAAAGACTTGATCTTTAGTCTTTAACGCATAAACCCAAAGCTTCCTAGAGTGATCATCAATAAAAGTCACAAAATAAAGAGCACCACCAAGTGAGCGTACCTTCAAAGGACCACATACATCAGAATGCACCAATTCAAGCAATTTTGATTTCCTTGAAGGTGAGTGACTCTTAAATGTAACTCTGTTTTGTTTCCCAGCAAGACAGTGAGGACACTTCTTTAAAACTGCACTCTTTATGTCTGGAAGCTGGTTCTTTCTTACCAAACAATCCATCCCCTTTTCACTCATATGACTGAGCCGCTTATGCCATAATTCAACAGAATTATCATTTTCTGCTGCATTCACAACATCTTTGAAGATAACAGCTTGCATGAAATATAAACTAGAGCATTTCTTACCTCGTGCCACAATTAAGGAGCCTCTGGTAAGCTTCCACTGACCATCACTGAAGGTACTGCAAAAACCTTCATCATCCAGTTTTCCCGTTGAAATCAAATTCAAACGGATATCAGGGACATGTCTAACATCCCTCAATGTCAACTGTGCTCCATTGCCGGTCTTTAAGCAAACATCACCAATGCCAATGACCTTTGCTAAGCCGTTGTTACCCATCTTCAAAACTCCAAAATCACCAGGAGTATATGTTGTGAAGAACTCCATTCTTGAAGTAACATGAAGAGAAGCACCACTATCTATGACCCAATCAGTCTCATGAGATGCCAAATTAATTACATCCTCATCACAAACAATAATGAGGTCACCAGAACCAGAAGTGGATGCAGTAGATGCAGTAGCAATACGATCATTACTCACATTCTTTTTCTCGTACCTATCACTGCCATCTTTATTTTCTCTCTTCCACTTGTAGCACTTTTTCTGAATGTGACCCATCTTCCCGCAATAATGACACTGGACATTCTTGTACTTAGATCGTGACTTGCTTCGGCTCTTACTTCTACCATTTTTCCTATTTCCTTTTCCTTGACTTCTCCCCCTATTTTCAGTAATTAGAACCTCTGATTTAGATGATGATGAACCCTGAGATTTCCTTCTCATCTCCTCATTCAACACACCACCCTTTACAAGTTCCATCGATAAAACACCACCGGAGGCAGAATTAGCGAGAGACATTCGAAAAGTCTCCCAAGAATCAGGTAAGGTAGCAAGTAACCATAACCCAAGAACTTCATCATCAAACTTAATGCCCATGCCTGATAGCTGATCAATGAGACCCTGAAACTCATTTAAGTGGTCAGCAACAGAACTCCCTTCATTATATCTCAACCGCATCATTTTCTTTAACAAGAACAACTTGTTATTACCAGACTTTGAAGCATACAAAGTCTCAAGTTTGCTCCACAAAGTCCATGCATGTGTCTCATTGCAAATGTGATTATAAACATTATCATCAACAAATTGCCGTATAAAACCACAAACCTGTTCGTGCTCAAACTCCCATTCTTCATCAGTTTTAGACTCAGGTTTTGTAGTAGCAAATACTGGCAAATGCAACTTCTTCACAAATAGGAGATCCTTCATTTTACTCCTCCATATGTGATAATTCGTGCCATTTAAACATACCAATTTATTCATATTCAACTCCATCATTCAAACAAGCCAAGTACACCAACCAAGAGCTCTGATACCTCTCTGATGGGAGAAAGGAGGAGGCGCAACGGAGTATAAATAGCCCCAAAAAAAACTTCTCCCGCTTGCTTGAACCAGTGAGGAGATGATTGAATAATAAAAATGGCAATGCAGATAAACCACACAAGATAACACACCAATTTTTACGTGGAAAACCCCTTCAAATCAAAGGAGGGGAAAAACCACGGACACTCTGAATCAGAGGTCAGTTCCACTATAATCAAGAGAGTACAATAGAGGCACACAACCTCAACTACATCAAACAAATTGAATACAATTCAATTTGGATTAAACAAGAGACTTGTGAGTCAAGCAAGACAAACCAACCACGTTCTGTCAACTACAACTCAACAAGTAGACCTCAAGGCAGTAATCCAACCGTTCAAGATGAACCTCCAGATGTCCCCTACCAGCTGTCCAAAATTCAGCTCAATCGGACCACAGATCAATAATCATCAACACGGTTTAACAATTCTGCCACAGATGAGAGAACAGACAGTTTCCAGAATTGAGAGGTTTCGGTTCAAATGAAAAACCTGACCTTTCAGTTCACAAAAACTCAATCCAACCGTTCACAAATAAGATCTATGTGTCCTCAAACTACTGACCAAAAATCAGCTCAATCGGACCACAACAATCTTTCAATTATACGGTTGATCAAAACTGTCACAGATGAGAGAACAGAGAGTTACCAGAATTGAGAGACTTCGATTTGAATAGAAAACCTGACCTTGCAGTTTACAGAAATCAGATCCAACCGTTCACAATCAAGATCTATATGTCCTCAAACTACTGACCAAAAATCAGTTAGATCGGACCACAAAAAGTCGTTCAATTACACGGTTGATCAAAACTGCACACAGAAACTTGCCCAGAGAATAAACCTACGAAGATTGAAGAGAAGTAGGACTTACAGTGCTCGAAATCCAATCTCCACCGTTCAGAAACAAGAACTAAACGTCCTCTATCAACCAGCCAAATTTGAAATCGATCGGACAAAAAAATCTCTTCCAAACGTAAGATCAAAGTCACTGTTTTTCTTCTTCTTTTCCTTTCTCTTTCTCCTCTCTCGGACGCTCTCCCTTCTCTCTTCTTTTTTTTTTTTTCTTTTGTTTTTTCTCTCTCTATCTTCGGCCGAACCACCGCACTCACTTTGTTTTCTTTTTATTTTTATTTCTATTTTTTTTTT
Organism: Bruguiera gymnorhiza; assembly: GCA_020883675.1. Classification (NCBI taxonomy): domain Eukaryota; kingdom Viridiplantae; phylum Streptophyta; class Magnoliopsida; order Malpighiales; family Rhizophoraceae; genus Bruguiera; species Bruguiera gymnorhiza. The sequence continues at coordinate 5,316 of JAIRCJ010000609.1, read as the reverse complement.
CTCACTCACTCACTCACACGTGGTAGTCAACTAGTCCACATAGGAAGGGAACCCAACAGAGACCTCCTTACTGCCTCAACCAGCGCAAATGCCATTCTTTCAGCTGCCAACGACAAATTTCTGATGCAACTTTGGGACCCCTGCGCCTGGTAACCGGCCGAAGTTTTTTGTACTTGCGGTGTGGTGGATTTTGGAAATGTAGATGTGAACAAATTTTTCTGAACGTGTCTGTTAATCACTACTCTATGAAGTTTTTGCTAGCTCGGCATGTTATAGTGCCTCCTCCCTTGTCGATGGGCAAAGAATTATTTATCCCACGGACCTTGCAGTTAAATTGGATGGTATCCCCCTCCAGGCGACTGGTTTAAAATTAACACAGATGGTTCCTCTCGTGGAAATCAGAGGGTGGCTGGTGCTGGAGGGGTTCTACGAACGTGCACTAGTTCTTAGACCGTAAGATTTGGTCATAGCCTTGGTCACTACTCTGCATTTACTGCCGAATCCTAGGAAGCTTGCTCTAACCTACGAATAGCATGGTAGCACGAGTTCGAGAAGGTCTGGTTGGAACTGAATTCTAAAACGGCCCTCATCTTCGGGCCCTAAAAGTATCCTCGGTAAAGGGGGTGCCGTGTGGAGTAGAGAGACCAAGTTCTGAGCTTTCACATTTGGGCTCATCGAAGTCCATCCAGAAGTCTGTTTAGCACTGCTCCATCATTCCCTTTCTTTTAATTAAAAAAATAAATAATAATAATTCCGACCAACATTCGAATTCTAAATACTTTATTTTCTTTCAAATGAAAAGTATTATTCTACACTCACCCAAAGGCTTATAGGGTATCAACTCTTTAGCTATAGCGTGAGATTGGGATATCAAAAAAGTCTGTGCCATCTAAGAAGAAGAAGAAGAAGAAAAAAAAAAAAAGAAAAACTTTCCATTACATACAAAGTATGCGAATTTTTGTGGATTTTATGCGCAGAGTGAAAATATACCAGGGAGCAAAGAACCCATTGTGTGGTCAACGTTCAGCCAAAATGGGCATCTAATCCGTTGAGAATAAGGGAAGGACCATGTGAAGCCAAAAACTCATAAAGAATCCAATGGTGCCGAGGGAATGAGACGTCTAATCAAAGAAAAGCCCACCCTCACCATCAACCCAAGTCAATTTAGTGTCGCACATGGCATCGTGTGGTTCGCACATAGCCATTGGCCACTGTCCACAGAAAAATACTTTGTAAAGAAAACCAATCACAAACATCCAAATGATAGCAGTAATTCGGTATTTGTCGTGAATTCGTTCGTATGTCCTGATGTAATTGGTGGGCGTAATTATATTATACAATTCATTTGAGTTCACAATGGCTACGGTATATTTGACTTTGTAACAGCCAATGAGCACGGAATTGCTCCAACATTGGAATAGTTTTTCTCTTGTGGCATATGCTTTGCTTATCGTGAACGGAAACATTTTATTATATGTGCCGATCATGGCACGAGGCACGCCTCCGATTCAACATTCTGTGGAATAATATTATACATTAATCTCATTTCCACAAAAATCAACGCCTAGGGTGTCATGGTGCACGCGATTTCCTTTCGAGCAATATTTGAAAAATTAGGTACATGCTTTTCTGTGGTCGTTTAGACTAAACAACTCCTAAAGTTTACATAGACACAAGGGTTTTTGTTTGTTTTCTTTTTTTTTTTTGATACGAAAATATCGGTGCTTTTCTCCTGTGTACATGGATACTAAATAATTTCACTTGGCAGCGACCCCACACGGCTTCGCAGCCCAATCTTAACGGCCCCCCACCACTGAACATTGTGGACCACCACCGGCGGTGGAAGTTAATTCTGCAATTTCAGCGTCGAGTAGCCGCGTAGGAAGGGTTGTCCTTCGATCGCTGCAGCTCGTATTTTTGTTCAGCACAAAACTCGTTTGACACATTTTGGATACGCGTTACACGCATTAAACCGTGCCACAAAAAAAAAAAAAAAAAAACACTCCTGCGCGACACTTCTAATTAAGGTTTGATTTTATAATTTTCATGGTTTAGGACAAGTGACCTCAGTTTGCAACATGAATTCACGTATAGATATACTCTTTTAAGTTTTAGTTTCACTTCGGCGTAATGCAAACTCTTTAAACGTTAAGCATTAATATTACATACGAGAGATTAGAGCTATTATTTGTCTTATACTATTTAATAAAAAAAAGAAAAAAGTTGTAGATCTCTTGTATTCACCATTGATTCAAAGCTAATAGGAGGCCGAATTGTACGAACGAAGGAAGCACCACGAATTGTACGGACTTTTATGCCATGGTTAGGAAAAAACCATTTCCATGACACGAATGTCAACATAATAGACTTCCAAACAGCCAACCACTCTTGTTTGGAAAATTAAGAATTAAAAATAATAAAAGGAAACTCTTATAATTATAATTATATATATATATATATATATATATACACACACACACACACACACACACACAGAGTGTTTGATTTTTATAAAAAAATTAATAAAAAAAGAGAAAATAATTTTTGATTAAAAAAAGAATAAGGAAAATTCCTCTTCCCTGCTTGTCTCCTACTGCAAAGTGCTTAAAAAAAGGTCGTATGACGTAAATGAGATTCCTCTGTTATTTCCTTTCACACCATTGATTCTTTCAACTTATGGTTTCACACTGCAGGCACACTAACTATGATGTTACTCGTGGAACATAAGTCAAATTTTGGAATACAATTAACACTCACAAAAAAAAAAAACGATAATTAACCAATCTTAATAGCGTAAACCCTCTGTAGGCTGATGCTAAAGCGAGCATCGTTCCACACAAATTCTGCCAACATTTCATCAGCCCCAGTTTCTCTTCCCCCAACTGATTGCATCAGGGATAAACAGATCAGCCGTCCAATATAGAAATTTCACATGGAGAGATTAATCGGATTGATTCTTGAGATTTGACTGCAATTCGAGTCTATAATAAGACTCATTCATTGAATCGTGTGCTAAATGTAACAGAAAACAACTCCCTTATTCCATAAATCATCTTTTACCGTATTATTCAAACCCCATGCATCTTATTTAGAAATTCAATTTATTAGATATTAAATATCCCCTCGAAATTTTGAACCATTGAACTTACTCGCTACGGGAGAGAAAACACATTTGGTTGTCATTCCCCGAAATATATCGTAAACATTATTTCACTTGCAGTTTCCGATGCAAGAGAAGGAAAATAAGATGGCTGACTCCAAGAAACCGTAGAAGCATTTCGACGGCGTGTCGTGTAACTCAGCCATAATTGTTTGATGATGACGCATTAATTTCTCTGGCAATGGGATCCAGAGTTTGATCGCTGGTTTCTCAAGAAAATCATCGTTGTCTGGTCGATTAAGGCCTAGTTCGATTGTTTCCAAGCATAGCCGATTCACTACGTACTATGCAGGTGCGGCAGCAGTGCTGCCAATTGTCAATGCAGTAGGTTCACGGAACCGACCTCTCTTCCGTGTTGCAGCCAAAAATCTAGGAATAGGAACAGGTATATATGCTGAGGAGTTTCTGCCTTTTTGGTAACAATCAGCCGCCATAGGTTACCAAAAACAAAAAAAAAAAAAAATAATAATAATAATAATAAAGAAAACACAGATAAGTAGACATACTTCCGTAACCATGAATTCTAGTTAATATGTCTATTTTTTACATAATAATTAATAATTCATAATTAGATGATATAAATATGGGACTACTACTACGACTATATCTATTTATTTATTATCTGTATCCTTATAACGCAATCCGTTGAGTTAATAACAAGATATGGGTCCATGTGGGCGCAACTGATATCTGTTGGCACAAAGGAAAATTCATCGCATGTTCTATTGATAAAATTCAAGTCTTCGTTTTATTTTGCTGCAAATCAACATGAAGATACCTAGTAGTTCGCTAAACCATAAACATGCACGATCACTTCTTTTCATTTTTTTTACTTAGTAAAAGCTAAGCTTTTTTTTTTTTTGACTTTCAAAAATATCTAAATAATCAGTTGTTGACCATCAAATTCTAATAAGAGTAGTAACACCGTCCTAAATGAAACCAGACTCCAAACTCCGCACGGAGTGTGGGTCCCAACAAGCCTCCATAAATAATGACCTCATCCGGGGCTTCCTCCAAGTTAACTCACGTTATTCTTTTTAAAAGGGGGGCCCGTGTCTTTTGCTTGAGGGAGTCCTTTCTTTGCCCACAATTGAAAAAACGAAGATAACCTCATAGTGTCGACATGGCTTGCCAAGAAGAGCTTTTGATACAGAAAGTCTGCGAGCTGTACGAGCAAATCTCAAGCCTTGAGAGTCTCAAACCTTCCAAAAATGTCGACATGCTCTTCACACAACTCGTTCTCACGTGCATGCCACCAAGCCCTATCGATGTCAACAAGATTTGCCAAAAATTGCAAGACATGAGGTCCAAGCTCATTAGACTCTGTGGAGAAGCTGAGGGGCTTTTGGAGAGTCACTTCTCAACAATCCTAGGATCCTTCGAAAGCCCACTTGACCATCTCGATATATTCCCATACTACTCAAATTACCTCAAGCTTAGCCAACTTGAGTTCGATATCCTTAGTCGGCACTATAACCAAGTCCCTAGCAGGATTGCCTTTGTGGGTTCTGGTCCCCTTCCCTGACTTCAATTGTCTTGGCTACCAAACACCTCACCACAACTTCTTTCCACAACTATGATCTCGATCCATCAGCCAATTCAATGGCAAAAAGCCTCATTCTTTCCGACCCTGACTTGTCCCAAAGGATGTCCTTTCACACAGCCAATATCATGGATGTCACAAGTGAGCTAAAAGACTTTGATGTGATCTTCTTGGCAGCTCTAGTTGGCATGGACAAGGCTGAGAAGGTAGAGCATTGATCATTTGGCCAGGTACATGGCTCCCGGAGCTCTTTTGATGCTGAGGAGCGCAACACGGGGCGAGGGGCTTTTCTCTATCCCGTGGTTGATCAATTTGATCTTCAAGGATTTGAGGTTCTCTCTGTGTTTCACCCAACTGATGAAGTGATCAATTCATTGTGATTGCTCGTAATATTCCACGGCCGTCCCTATGGCCTTTCTCGATCGGCAATGCCTTGCCAGAACCCGAATATATATCCTGCTAGCAGTGTTCTGATATTCCAGCATTCTGTCCACTCTGCAGGGAAAAATGGTTGATGAATTGGCCATTGAGGAAAACTTTTCTTAAATATCTCTCTCCCTCTATCTCTTCTCCATCTCCCTAATACATGTCTTCTCCTAGATGGAAGTTGCTG
>JAIRCJ010000608.1:0-20294 GCA_020883675.1 Bruguiera gymnorhiza | reverse complement strand
AATCGTGGCACTTGATTCAACCCCTAATCGTTTAGATAACAAGTACTACGTGGGATTGACAAGGAATCGGGGCTGTTGACTTCGGATCAGACTTTAATGAACAGCCCTTCTACGCAGAGGATGGTGTTGGACAATGCCAGGAATGGCCCTTCCTGGGCTGCCAAATATGCAAAGGCAATGGTGCAAATGGGGTCCATTGGTGTCGTTACAGGAACAAAAGGTGAAATCAGGAGGCAATGCAGTTTTGCTAATTAAGATTTGCCAGCTAGCGATCTGGCATTCAGCTATGGATGAAGCGTTTTGAAGATAAATTGATTGATTTTTTATTCGTTGTTAATTAATTTCCTCAGCTCTCAAGCATTCAATTGTTAATTATTATTTTTTTCACAATTCTTTAATTTGTTTCTACATTTAAGGTTTTTTTTTGTATCAATTGTAATTTATGTAATAAATGACACACTGTCTCGCTTTTTTAATTGCAACTCAAAGATACGTGGTTTAAATAATGGGAAACGTGGAATGTGCTTTTCTTTTTTGATCACGAAGTAGTCAATGATTACCGTAGATAGAAAAGGGACGGGTTTGGAAATACTCTAAAAAATGTGCAGTACTGCAATTTAATCCAAGCGTTATTTTGACTATGTGGGGGAGTGTGAACTTGAGTGGAAAGAAGAAAGATTGACTTGGACCTAAAAAAAACACAACAAAGAAAGATTGACCAACTGAGAATGCCCCTTTGAGCATGAAATTGAAAGACCCGGTCAAATAGGTTTCTCAGCAAGCCCTTACCTCAACCTTTTATTATTGAGAAAATTTTCTTTTAGTTAACCGAACTGTCCGCGTGGTGATGAATAATTTAAAGGTATATATATTTTAGATGATAAATAATGGGTCAAACATACAAACTAATTAATATATATATCTAATAAAAATATAAATAATTCACTGTATACTAAATTGTTTTTGTCTCTAAATATTAAATAGATAGTCAATTTATTTTATTAATTATATTTATTTTTATTAACTTTTTCACTTTTATTTATTGAATGGAAATTTAATAATTTATAACTTTACTTTCATCTGATCTCTTTCCTTATTTAAAAAAAATTATGGCATTAATGATAAGATAAAAATATTTTGGTTGCTTACTTTACAACATAAAATAAAAAGTAAAATAATACTCACTTTTGAAATAGTCTTTTCTTTCAACATCCTAGACCCCGAATTTGACATTCTCAAATTTAATATTTATAATAAGTAGAGATTTTAATTATATTAACTGTTATATAAATAGTAAAATTCATATAAAATTAATTTTTACATCAATACTGATCACAATTAATGATTTTTTTTTTTCCGCAAAAGAGTAACGTTGGCATGACTTGGTCTTTTCGGTTCCCATTTTATTAATATAAATGTCTCTCGAGCAACACGATGCAGGTCGGGAAGTGAGAGCTGCATCCAGACTAACGGAGGGCCACGGACGGTTTATAGGGTAATCAAAGACGGTTGTCACGTGGACATTAAAGTCCAATCCGTACAGCAAGTGAGCAAACAGAAATTGGAGGGTAAATTAAACCTTTGCGGGCTACCAACATTACCTAGTCCCCTTAGCAACCCAAATCCAACAAGTGGAAGGTCCTACAAAGAGTGTTGAAGTGTCTGGAAGCGCCCCATATAGAGACTTCTAGTAAAATCCAGCAAAAATATTCACCTAAAACTTTCTTGAAGGATTCTCTTGGATGCTCTTTTTAGAACATTCATTGTAAATATTCTAGATAGTCATTTGTAGCCACATATTGAAGAGGTGGAGACACTATAAATAGGCCACTCCTCCTATTTGTAAATACACTTTTGTATACTCAGTACAGTTTCACTTGCCAAATCTCTCTTGTGCTCTCTCTTCCTCTTACAATCCCAAATCCTTACTTGTCGTCCAACGCTTTCCGCCGATTCTCTCAAACTTTCCAAGGTTTACTTAGCTCATCTTCGCACGCAAGATCGACTAAGTGTCGCGCGGGTTAGCACGTTCAAAGCCTAACTCTGTGACAGGTGGTATCAGAACCAAGGTCCAAACCTGTCTGTTCGTTGTTTGCTGAGATTGTAAGCATGGCAAGCGAAGAAGGATTTGTTGCAACCACCATGAAGGAGCAACAAGCAGGGAAACAAACTCGTGGGCGTGAGGTGCAACGTGCCCCTCCCAAGCGTAGCAAGTCCAAGGCTCCAGTGAAGGAACACTCGTGTTGCTGGCTTGGAGCAAAGCGTCACCGATATAAGTTTCATTGTGGGCGACCTCAGTGATCAAGTTGACAACTTGATCCATGAGAATGCAGAGATCACGCGGGCTGCCAAAGTCATGATCAAAGAGTTTGGTCGCTCGTTTAGGGGAGAACTACGCTCCCTCAATTAAGATCTGTCTAGTTTACGCGAGTTCGTTGAAGGAGAGATTCACAACCTCTGTAGGGAGATGGATTCACTGCGTCGAAACAACTCATACGCTAATACAACTGCCACTACTAGCACCACGACAATGCATGACTTGAAGGTCTCGAAGCCTGCCATGTACAACGGCACACGCAATGCCACTGTCGTGGAGAACTTCCTATTCGGTCTTGAGCAGTACTTTGAGGCCATGGGGGTTGTCGACGACCTTACCAAGGTAGGCAATGCCCCAATTTTCTTAAGAGATGCTGCCCAACTCTGGTGTAAACGTAAGCACTTCGAGAGGGAGAAGGGCTTGTGCCTCATCAACACTTGGGAGCAATTCAAGGCTGAGGTACGTAGGTACTTCGTCCCTCATAAAGTAGATAGTGAAACGAGGGGAAAGTTGTGTTGCCTAAACCAGACAGGTAGTATTTCTGACTACATCAAAGAATTCACTACCCTTATGCTTGAAATCGAGATGTCTGATAGAGAGCTTCTCTTCTACTTCAAAGACGGCTTGAAGGACTGGGCGAGAGTCGAGTTGGAGAGATGTAATGTGCAGACCTTGGATGTTGCCATTGCTGATGCAGAGACCTTTGTCGACTACTCCGCTTACTCCAAGAGTAAGAAGCCAAACTCTGGCAAAAGTGAGGGAGAGAAAACCGGACAGAAGAAGCAGGATTCTGGCCGCAACGAGGGTGGACAGTAGAGACCCTCAAATGGTCGTCCCAAGCATGAGAAGAAATCTGTAAGTACGCGTAACCCAGATAACCCCCCTAGACCTTGTTTCATTTGCGACGGACCACACTGGGTGAGAAACTGCCCTAAATGTAAAGTAATGAATGCTATGATGGCGGTATTTGACTCGGAGAAGGCCAATGAAGAGCCCCAAGCTGACATGGGATGTATCCAACAATTGGGTAATCTCACAAAACATGCCTCGCCAATAGTCTCTAAGGAGAAGGGACTGTTATATGCTGACATTACCATCGAAGGCAAAGTAGCCTATGCGATGCTCAATACAGGGGCAACACACAACTTCATGGATGTGCAAGAGGCCAATCGACTAAGCCTCAAACTGATGAAGAGAATCGACACCATCAAAGCGGTGAACTCGGAAGCAAAGCATGTCCAACGTATAGCATAAGGAGTAGTTGTCTAGTTTGGCGAATGAACCCGTAAATTGGACTTTACCGTCATTCCTATGGATGACTTTAAGGTGGTGTTAGGTCTTGCATTCTTCTGCGAAACTTTGGCTTTTCCCGTTCCTACCTCAAGATCTCTTGTGGTTGTCTATGATCACAAGATCTGCGTAGTCCCTTTGAAGCGTAAGGAGAAGTCTCAACCATCGATGATTTCTGCCTTGCAATTTAAGTGGGGTTTTAAGTCGGGTCCAAGCTACTTGGCTACCATAAGGGAGTTGAGCAACGGGGAAGACGTAGCCGCACCAACTCCCGCACTGCCGCAACCCATTTAGACGGTCCTTAACAAGTTCAAAGACGTCATACCTTCTGAGCTGCCAAAGAAGCTTCCACCAAAGCGAGATGTGGATCACCATATTGAGCTGAAACCCGATGCCAAACCTCTTGCCATGGCCCCTTATCGCATGACACCCCTGGAACTCGCTGAATTGAGGAAGCAGCTCCACGATCTGATCGATTCGGGCTACATTCGACCATCAAAAGCCCCTTTCGGTGCCCCTATCCTCTTCTAGAAGAAGAAAAACGGATCGTTGCGGATATGTATCGACTACCGAGCCTTGAACAAGGTCATAATCAAGAACAAGTATCCAATACCCTTGATAGCTGATCTTTTCGACCAACTTGGCAAGGCAAGGTACTTCACCAAGCTGGATTTGCGATCGGGATACTACTAAGTCCGAATTGCACAAGGTGACGAGCTAAACACGACTAGCGTAACACGCTACGGAGCATTCGAGTTCCTAGTAATGCCCTTTGGCCTCACCAACACACCACCCACCTTTTGCACACTCATGAACAAAGTACTGCATTCATTCCTTGACAAATTCGTGGTAGTCTACTTGGATGATATCGTTGTGTACAGCAACACACTTGAGGAGCACGTCGAGCACCTCACGCAAGTCTTCCAAGTTCTACGGGAGAACGAATTGTTCGTCAAGAAGGAGAAGTGTTCGTTCGCCAAGCAAGAGGTGGATTTCCTTGGTCACCGGATCAAGGATGACAAACTAATGATGGATTCAGCAAAGGTGCAAGCGATCCAACAATGGGAACCTCCAACCAAGGTCTCGGAACTGTGATTCTTCCTAGGGCTTGTCAACTATTACCGTCAGTTCATCAAGGGATACTCTGTCATAGCGACACCCCTAACTGACCTATTAAAGAAAAACCACACTTGGCATTGGACGAGTGAATGCCAAGCTTCCTTCGAGAGATTGAAGCAAGCAATCTCCGAAGAACCTGTTATGGTGCTGCCAGACTACGAAAAACCTTTCGAAGTCCACACCAACGCATCCGACTTTGTCATCAGTGGAGTCCTAATACAGGATAGACATCCCATTGCCTATGAAAGTCGCAAGTTCAACAACACGGAGAGGCGGTACACCATCCAAGACAAGGAGATGATTGTCGTCATCCACTGCTTGCGCACTTTGAGACACTATCTCCTGGGAAGTATGTTCGTAATCATGACCGACAATGTTGCTACGAGCTACTTCCAGACCCAAAAGAAACTTAGCCCCAAACAAGCTCGTTGGCAAGACTTCCTGGCAGAATTCGACTACACTCTGCAGTACAAGCCGAGGCAAGCCAACGTTGTTGCTGATGCACTGAGTAGGAAGGCGGAACTAGCTGCCCTCTCCACTGGTACGTCTAAAAGCAACTTCCTTGAACGAATCAAGGAAGGTACCAGACAAGATAGTCTGGCCAACAATCTGCTGAGATTGGCTAGCGAAGGGAAAACTTGTCGATTTTAGGTGGATGACAGAGTCCTCACGACAATCGGGAACCAAGTCTTCGTGCCTAAGTGGGGAAACTTGCAGAAGGAGATCCTTAAGGAATGCCACGATTCCCTATGGGCTGGTCACTCAGGTATGGCACGAACCCTTGCTCTTGTCCAACAACATTATTTTTGGTCGCATATACATATAGATGTCGAAGCCTATGTGCGAACTTGCTTGGTTTGCCAATAAGACAAGGTAGAACAGTAGCAACTAGTAAGTTTACTCGAGCTACTACCCATCCCCGAAAAGCCATGGGAAAGTGTCTCAATGGACTTCATTGTAACTCTACCAAAGTCGGAGGGATGCGGAAGCATCATGGTGGTGGTGGATCGGTTCAGCAAGTATGACACCTTCATTCCAGCCCCTGCTGATTGCAAGGTGGACGAAGTTGCTCGCTTGTTCTTCAAGAACGTGGTGAAATTGTGGGGTATGCCAAAGAGCATAATCAGCGACAAATACCCCCGCTTTATGGGCAAATTCTAGCGCTAGCTATTCAAATTGCTGGGAACCGACCTAAACTTTTCAACAAGCTTTCATCCCCAAAGCGACGGACAGACCGAGCGAGTCAACACCTTGCTCGAGCAATACTTAAGGCACTACGTCAGTGCTCACCAACGAGATTGGGTGAAGCTACTCGACACTACCCAATTCTCATACAACCTTCAAAGGAGCGAGGCCACAAACAAGAGCCCCTTTTAAATTGTCATGGGACAATAGCCGCTCACGCCAAGTGCAATTGCCTCTCCCTACACTGGCAACAACCCGTTTGCCTTTAAGTTTGCAAGAGAATGGCACGAAGAAGCGGACATAACGAGGGCTTGCCTTGACAAAGCGGCCAAAAGAATGAAACGATGGGCTGATACCAAATGACGCCTAAAGGACTATGCAACAGGAGACATGATGATAGTGAAATTGCTACCCAACCAATTCAAGTCTCTACACAAAGTCCACAAGGGCTTGGTAAGGAAGTACGAAAGGTCGTTTCCTGTGATCAAGCGTGTAGGAAAGGCTGCCTACCAAGTCCAACTCTCTCCGAAGCTGAAGATCCATAACGTCTTCCATGTAAGTCTTCTTAAGCCTTTTCATGGGGATGACGAGGATCCAAGCCGAAGCGAGTCTAAACGCGCACCGACAGCTGTGGTCACCGAATTTGACAAGGAGGTGGAGCAAATCTTTGCTAATCAAGTGATCTGGAGAAAAGGAGTTCCTAACTACCACGAGTACTTGGTGAAATGGAAAGATCTGACAGACCAAGAGGCTAGTTGGGAATGAGAGGACCAGCTTTGGCAGTTTGTCGACCACATTCGACAATATAAAGCTGAGAATGCGATGAGGACGTCGCAGGATTAAGTGGGGGAGGGTGTCACGTGGACACTAAGTCTAACCCATCCAGCAAGTGAGGAAACAGAAATTGGGGGCCAAATTAAGCCTCTGCGGGCTACCAACATTACCTAGCCCCCTTGGTAGCCTAAATCTAACAAGCGGGTCCTAGAAGAGTGTTGAAGTGTCTGGAAGCACCCCATCTAGAGACTTCCAGTAAAGTCTAGCAAAGACACTCACCTAGAACCTTCTTAAAGGATCCTCTTAGATGCTCTTTTTAGAACATTCATTATAAATATTCTAAATAGTTATTTGTATTCACACATTAAGGAGGTGGAGACACTATAAATAGGCTACTCCTTCTACTTGTAAACACACCTTTGCATACTCAATACAAGTTTACTTGCAAATCTCTCTTGTGCTCTCTCTTCCTCTTGCAATCCCAAATCCTTACTTGCCGCCCAACACTTTCCACTGATTCTCTCAAACTCTCCAAAACTTATTTAGCTCATCTTTGCATGCAAGATCGACTAAATGTCGTGCGGATTAGCACATTCAAAGTCTAACTCCGTGACATGGTGCTGGAATCACACAGAGAGGGAGAGCCCACGACAAGCAAAACGAGCGCAAATAACAAGCATTGCATCAAAAATATTTTTTCGGGACTTCGCACTCGTGAAAACCGCGATCTTCCCAAGCATGCTGAGGCGGTCACCGTTTTAGTTTTTACTTTCCTCGTTACTATAATTGGGAGTTTGATTTTTGATTTGATTGATGATATGATAGTTAATTGGTGTATTTGAATCAAATTAACAAATTAATGACTAGATAAATTTTTATTGAATTATAATAATTTCATATATCTATTTTATAAATTTATAAAAAATTTATACGAATTAAAATTTTACTTCCGCATATATATTATAGATTTTATTTATATGTGCATAATATGCATATATGTTCAATATATACACTAATAATGTTAAAAAAAAGGATTAAAAGGAAAAGAAAACTATCAAGAAGATTTTTTTAATGTATTAACTTTATAATGTTTATGCACAATAATTTATAAAGTAATTTTATAATAATTTATAAATAACTTAATAAAAATTAAGATAATTCGATTTGTCCTTTTTGTTTCGATAATCTTGAATTGACAGGGTGCAAATGTGTTCTTTTCCTGAAAAAGGGTACCGGATGTACCCTCCTTTTTATTTTCCCCTTTCCGTTAAAGGTACATGCACGAATTTTCTTCTTCTTCTTTTATTTATTTATTTACTTCCTCTCTCTCTTTGATCACATTTTGTTTTAGAATTACAAAATAGGAACAAAATATAAGGGCAACGAGGGATTGCATAATCTCATGATAAAAATTTAATGCAAAGACTAATGCAGGAAGTTATTTTTGTGAACAAGAAAACCACTGTCTAGGGCTACCATACCGCATAATTTTTTTTTCAATTTCTTTTGATGGATTAATTCAAGAACACAATTTATATTCCTTCTCAGTAGGACATCCCACTTTCTTCGTGCATCATCCGACAGTTAAGTTTCAGTTAAAAGTGATGAGATGCTTTTTTTTTTTTTGGGTGGTAATTCGATAGTTTTTGAGCCATGAATTCTATAGTAAAGAAGCACTTAGAACTTTTTTAACTAACCGTTCTAAGCAGAGCGAAAATTCAATTTGAAGTTTAGATACGTCTTACGCGGAAAACCTATCAATTTTAATTATTCAATAAATATAAAATAAACGAGTGTTCCTTCATTTCTTAATTTTTAAAGTTTTGCCCATGCAATTGCAAAACTATTTCGGTTCTACTCTGCGAAGAGAGAAAGAATGGAATATTAAATTGGATTTATAGTTACTGTTGACTAATGATCTCTACTAGTCTTATTCGGGATGTTGACCTTGTCGTGGAGCCGGAGAAACGGCTTGCGCATCACAAAGTTGCCCTACGAGTGAAGCCGCCACTTGATCCAGAGTTCAACGATGGGAAAATATATTAAATTGTTAAATCTTAACTTTGTTCGTCATTTATCAAAAAAAAAAAAATCGTTAATTCCAACTAATAATTAAGTGTGTTGTCTAATTTTTGTGTGTATATATATCTTTTTTTTTTCTTTTTCGAAAAACATGGAAAACGCAAGTGTTTCCTGACGAGAAAGGGTAAAGAGCAATATATTATTTAACACTGAACTTTCCACGGGAAGCCTCGAGTCTGAAATGTTCAGCGATGGTGTTCAAGCTACACACGCGGGTGAGTTTTGAAACGGTATTCCAACTCCACCTTCTAAACAAATATTTTGTACGCTATAAATACCTACCCAATGCCGCCCCATTCTCTCATCATCCGCAACGCAGTACTCTGTTTCCATAGCCAAATAGCCATCACAATATTCTTTTCCTTTGTCTAATTCAGTTCTCCCCAGACACCATTTCTTTCTCTTAAGCAAGCGTATCATAATTAGCTCTGTTTCTTACATCTATTTCGTGTTACCCAACACAATGACTTCGGGAGGTTCTAAGTTTAGTGGTCCCCCACTGCCCTTTTGCTTCATTTTCCTGGTGTTTTGTGCAGTGGCTTCTGTGTCCTCTGCTTCCCTGAGGGTGGGTTTCTATCGAACCTCCTGTCCGTCGGCAGAAACAATAGTGAGGAATGTGGTAAACAAAGCTGTGTCCCGCAATCCTGGCCTGGGCGCAGGACTCATCAGGATGCATTTCCATGACTGCTTTGTCAGGGTAGGTACATTTTGCTTCGAACGATATACAGATGTGAAAACGTGTTCATATGCAGTGTAAGTCTGAACGATGGTTTTTGGGTTCTACAGGGCTGTGATGCATCTGTGCTGCTACAATCCACGCCTGCAAACCCAGCAGAGACGGAGAGAGCACATCCTGCCAATAATCCAAGTTTACGAGGTTTCGAGGTGATTGATGATGCCAAGGCCCAGATCGAAGCCGCATGCCCAAACACTGTTTCGTGTGCAGACATTATTGCTTTCGCCGCTCGTGACAGCTCGTATTCGCTCGGGAGGATAAACTACGCCGCGCCCGCAGGTCGCCGCGACGGGCGTGTCTCCATAAGAGATGAAGTGCCACAGAATCTGCCCCCACCTTCCTTCAATGCCGAGCAAATCAGTGACTTGTTTGCCCGAAAAGGAATGTCAGTCGATGAAATGGTGACGCTATCGGGGGCACACTCCATCGGCATCTCTCGCTGCTCTTCTTTCTCTAACCGCCTCTATTCTTTCAACGCCACTCACGCCCAAGACCCTTCTCTGGACCCTACATTTGCAGCTTTCTTGAAAACTAGGTGTCCAGCTCCAGCACCCGGCGTTATTTCCACGACACAGCCAACCGTGGCACTTGATTCAACCCCTAATCGTTTAGATAACAAGTACTACGTGGGATTGACAAGGAATCGGGGACTGTTGACTTCGGATCAGACTTTAATGAACAGCCCTTCTACGCAGAGGATGGTGTTGGACAATGCGAGGAATGGTCCTTCCTGGGCTGCCAAATATGCAAAGGCAATGGTGCAAATGGGGTCCATTGGTGTCGTTACAGGAACACGAGGTGAAATCAGGAGGCAATGCAGTTTTGCTAATTAAGATTTGCCAGCTAGCGATCTGGCATTCAGCTACTGACGAAGCGTTTTGAAGATAAATTGATTGATTGTTTTATTCATTGGTTAATTAATTTCCACAGTTCTCAAGCATACAATTGTTAATTAATTTATTGTTTTTTTTTTCACAATTCTTTAATTTGTTTCTATATTAAATGTTTTTTTTGTATCAATTGTAATTTATGTAATAAATGACACATTGTCTCGCTTTTTCAATTGCAACTCAATGGTATGTGGTTTAAATAATGGGAAACGTGGAATGTGTTTTTCTTTTTAGATCAACAAAGTAGTCAATGATTACCGTAGATAGTAAAGGGAGGGGTTTGGAAATACTGTAAAAAATGTGCAGTACTCCAATTTAATCCAAGCTTTATTGTGACTATGTGGGGGAGTGTGAACTTGAGTGGAAAGAAGAAAGATTGACTTGGACCTAGAAAAAGCACAACAAAGAAAGATTGACCAACTGAGAATGCCCCTTTGAGAATGAAATTGAAAGACGCAGTCAAATAGGTTTCTCAGCAAGCCCTTACCTTAACCATTCATTATTGAGAAAATTTTCTTTTAGCTAACCGAAATGTGCGTGTAGTGATGAGTAATTTAATGGTAAATATATTTTAAGTGATAAATAATGAGTCAAACATACAAAATAATGGCATTAATAATAAAATAAAGATATTTTGGTTATTCACTTTACAATATAAAATAAAAGAGTAAAATAATCCTCTCTTTCAAAGTAGTCTTCTCTTTCTTTAATGACAGTTTAGACCCCAAATTTGACATTTATGCTAAGTAGAGACTTTTAATCATATCAACTGTGATATAAATAATAAAAATTCAGATAAATTTTTGTTTTTTTTTCACGATCATAATTAATGCTCAAATTTTTTTCCGCAAAAGAGTAACGTTGGCATGACTTGGTCTTTTAGGTTCCCATTTTATTAACATATATGTCTCTTGCGCAACACAATGCATGTAGGGAAGTGAAGAAAATTAGAAGGGCAAGAATGATGAGAGAAGGAGAGCAGGTGAGAGATGCATCAAGACTAATAGAGGGCCACGGACGGTTTATAGGGCAATAAAAGACGGTGCTGTGAGAACACAGTATTAACACCACGCAGAGAGGAAGAGCCCACAACAAGCAAAACGAGCGCAAATAACAAAAGCAATGCATCAAAATATTTTTGCGGAACTTCGCACTCGTGGAAATCCCGATCATCCCAAGCATGCCGAGGCGGTCCCCTCTTTACTTTTTACTTTCCTCGTTACTATAATTGGGAGTTCGATTTTTGATTTGATTGTAGATATGATGGTGAATTGTTGTATTTTAATCAAATTAACAAATTGAGGACTGAATTTAAATTATCTGTTAATTTTAGATAAATTTCTATTGAATTATAATAGTTTTATATTTCTATATTATAAATTTGTAAAGAAATTGTACGGATCAAAATTCTGTTTCAGCATATATACTATGGATTTCATTTATATGTACACAATATGCATATATGTTCAATATATACACCTATAATATTTAAAAGAAAAAGTTTAAAAGGAAAAAGAAAACTATTAATAAGATTTTTTAATGTATTAACTTTATAATATTTATACAAAATAGTTTATAAAGTAATTTTATAATAATTTATAAATAAATTAATAAAAATTAAAATAATTCGATTTGTCCTTTCTGTTTCCATAATCTTGAATGGTTTTATTTTTTTTTTTTCCTGAAAAAGGGTACCGGATGTACCCCTTTTTTGGTCCCTCTCCGTTAAAGGTGCATGCACGAATTTTCTTCTTCTTTGTTTTGTTTTTTTTTTATTTTTATGTCCTCTTTCTTTGATCACATTTTATTTTAGAATTACAAAATAGGAACAAAATAAGGACAACGACGGATTGCATAATCTCTTGGTAAAAATTTAATGCAAAGACTAATGCAGGAAGTTATTTTTGTGAACATGGAAACCACCGTGAAGGGCTACCATACCGCAAAAAAAATTTTCAATTTCTTTTGATGGAGCATACCATAATCGCATTATTCAAGAACACAATTTATATTCCTTCTTACTAGGACATCCCACTTTCTTCTTGCATCATCGGACAGTTGAGTTTCTGTTAAAAGTGATGAGATGCTTTTGTTTTTTGGGTGGTAATTCGATAGTTTTTGAGCCATGAATTCTAAAGTAAAGAAGCACTTAAAACTTTTTAACTAGCCGTTGTAAGCAAAGCGAAAATTCAATTTGAAGTTTAGCTACGTCTTACACGGAAAACCTATCAATTTTAATTATTCAATAAATATAAAATAAACGAATGTTCCTTCATTTCTTAATATTTAAAGTTTTACCCATGCAATTACAAAACTATTTCGGTTCATCTAATTGGGTTTCATAATTCTGCGAGTCCTCCCCCGGACATCGATCACGTCTACTCTGCGAAGAGAGAAAGAATGGATAATTAAATTGGATTTAGAGTTACTGTTGACTGACCTCTTCTAGTCTTATTTGGGACGTTGACGTTGGCATGGAGCCGGAGAAACGGCTTGCGCATCACAAAGTTGACCTACGAGTGAAGCCGCCACTTGATCCAGAGTTCAACGATATATTAAACATGGAAAACGCAAGTGTTTACTGACGAGAAAGGGTAAAGAGCAATTAATTATTTAACATTGAACTTTCCACGGGAAGCCTCGAGTCTGAAATGTTCAGCGATGGAGTTCAAGCTACACACGCGGCTGAGTTTTGAAACGGTATTCCTGCTCCACCTTCTAAACAAATATTTTGTACACTATAAATACCTACACAATGCCGCCCCATTCTCTCATCACCCGCAACACAGTACTCTGTTTCCATAGCCAAATAGCCATCACAATATTCTTTTCCTTTGTCTAATTCAGTTCTCCCCAGACACCATTTCTTTCTCTTAAGCAAGCGTATCATAATTAGCTCTGTTTCTTACATCTATTTCGTGTTACCCAACACAATGACTTCGGGAGGTTCTAAGTTTAGTGGTCCCCCACTGCCCTTTTGCTTCATTTTCCTGGTGTTTTGTGCAGTGGCTTCTGTGTCCTCTGCTTCCCTGAGGGTGGGTTTCTATCGAACCTCCTGTCCGTCGGCAGAAACAATAGTGAGGAATGTGGTAAACAAAGCTGTGTCCCGCAATCCTGGCCTGGGCGCAGGACTCATCAGGATGCATTTCCATGACTGCTTTGTCAGGGTAGGTACATTTTGCTTCGAACGATATACAGATGTGAAAACGTGTTCATATGCAGTGTAAGTCTGAACGATGGTTTTTGGGTTCTACAGGGCTGTGATGCATCTGTGCTGCTACAATCCACGCCGGAAAACCCAGCAGAGACGGAGAGAGCACATCCTGCCAATAATCCAAGCTTACGAGGTTTCGAGGTGATCGATGATGCCAAGGCCCAGATCGAAGCCGCATGCCCAAACACTGTTTCGTGTGCAGACATTATTGCTTTCGCCGCTCGTGACAGTTCGTATTCGCTCGGGAGGATAAACTACGCCGTGCCTGCAGGTCGCCGCGACGGGCGTGTCTCCATAAGAGATGAAGTGCCACAGAATCTGCCCCCACCTTCCTTCAATGCCGAGCAAATCAGTGACTTGTTTGCCCGAAAAGGAATGTCGGTCGATGAAATGGTGACGCTATCGGGGGCACACTCCATCGGCATCTCTCGCTGCTCTTCTTTCTCTAACCGCCTCTATTCTTTCAACGCCACTCACGCCCAAGACCCTTCCCTGGACCCTACATTTGCAGCTTTCTTGAAAACTAGGTGTCCAGCTCCAGCACCCGGCGGTAGTTCCACGACACAGCCAACCGTGGCACTTGATTCAACCCCTAATCGTTTAGATAACAAGTACTACGTGGGATTGACAAGGAATCGAGGACTGTTGACTTCGGATCAGACTTTAATGAACAGCCCTTCTACGCAGAGGATGGTGTTGGACAATGCGAGGAATGGCCCTTCCTGGGCTGCCAAATATGCAAAGGCAATGGTGCAAATGGGGTCCATTGGTGTCGTTACAGGAACACAAGGTGAAATCAGGAGGCAATGCAGTTTTGCTAATTAAGATTTGCCAGCTAGCGATCTGGCATTCAGCTACTGATGAAGCGTTTTGAAGATAAATTGATTGATTGATTGTTTTATTCATTGGTTAATTAATTTCCTCAGTTCTCCAGCATACAATTGTTAATTAATTTATTGTTTTTTCTTTTTTTTCACAATTCTTTAATTTGTTTCTACATTTAAGGGTTTTTTTGTATCAATTGTAACTTGTCTAATAAATGACACATTGTCTCGCTTTTTCAATTGCAACTCAAAGAGACGTGGTTTAAATAATGGGAAACGTGGAATGTGTTTTTCTTTTTAGATCAACAAAGTAGTCAATGATTACCGTGGATAGAAAAGGGACGGGTTTGCAAATACTGTAAAAAATGTGCAATACTCGAATTTAATTCAAGCTTTATTGTGACTATGTGGGGGAGTGTGAACTTGAGTGGAAAGAAGAAAGATTGACTTGGACCGAAAAAACCAAAAAAAAAGAAGCAAAGAAAGATTGACCGACTGAGAATGCCCCTTTGAGCATGATATTGAAAGACACAGTCAGGTTTCTCAGCAAGCCCTTGCCTCAACCTTTTATTATTGAGAAAATTTTCTTTTAGTTAATCGAAATGTGCGTGTGGTGACGACTAATTTAATGGTAAATATATTTTAAATGATAAATAATGGGTCAAACATACAAATGAATTATATATATATATATAAAATAAAAAATATGAATAATTGACTGTATACCAAATTTCTTTAGATATATATATATATATATGTTTATGTGTATGTATTATTATTTTTATGACAAAAATTTTTCACGTAATATTATTTTTTTGATAAATTTAATGCATTTTGAGTTATTTTTTATACTAAATTTGTTTATCTTTAAATAATAAATAGATAGTTAATTTATTTCTATTAATTATATGAATTTTAATTAACTTTCTTACTTTTTATTTATTAAATAAAATTTTAATAATTTGTAACTTTATTTTCGACTGGTATTTTTCTTTATTTAAAATAAATAATAGCATTAATAATGAAATAAATATATTTTTGTTATTTACTTTACAATAAAAAATGAAAAATAAAATAATAGTATCTTTCAGAATAATTTTCTCTTTTTTGAACAACAGCCTAAATTCTAAATTTGAAATTTATGATTAGTAGAGATTTTTAATTATATCAATTATTATATAAATAATAAAAATTCATATAAAATTAATTTTTAAATCAAGACTGGTCATAATTAATAATCAATTTTTTCTTTTCGCAAAAGAGTAACGTTGGCATGAATTGTTTTCGGTCTTTTCGGTTACCATTTTATTAATATATGTGTCTCTTGAGCAACACAATGCATGTCGGGAAGTGAGAGATGCACCCAGACCAACAGAGGGGCCTTGGACGGTTTATAGGGTAATCAAAGACGGTGCTGTGATGACAGAGTATAGACACCGCACAGAGAGGAAGAGCCCACAACAAGCAAAACCAGCGCAAATAACAAGCAATGCATCAAAATATTTTTGCGGGACTTCGCACTCGTGAAAACGGCGATCTTCCCAAGCATTGCTGAGGCGGTGGCCTTCCTAGTTTTTATTTGATTGTATACATGACATTGAATTGTTATATTTTAATCAAATTAACAAATTGATGGCTAAATTTAGATTATCTGTTAATTTTAGATAAAATTTTATTGAATTATAATAATTTTAATATCTATTTTTTAAATTTGTAGGGATCAAAATTCTATTTCAGCAGATATATTGTGGATTTCATTTATATGTACACAATATGCTTATATGTCCAATCTATACACCTATAATGTTCAAAAGAAAAAGTTTTAAAGGAAAAAAAAATTATTAATAATAAGATTTTCTTTAATATATTAACAAATTTTATAATATTTATACAAAAACAATATATATAAATAAATTAATAAAAATTAAAATAAAATCTGTGAATAGTGCCGATAGCAAAGTGAGTTATATGCATACCCAAGCTGATCTACAACAGCTCCGACAATGTGAAGCGAGGAATTGTTGATTGTCAGATTTGGCGGTTGCTTCTTAGCCAATTTATCCGCGGTCAGTCATTGACCATGAATTAATTTGCTTTACTTGCACGCTAAGAAAGCAATGGTTATGCAGCACACAGGACGTCAATTTAATTGATTAATTAATTGGGACCTAATTATAGTTGAAAATATTAAATATAAATTTAATTTTAAAAGTGGCGCATTAGCCCACCGGCTTTTCTTAACGGAACAATAAATAAATAAAGGCTTAGTTAAAACAAGTGGTGTCCGAATCTCGGGTTAGTGTCTCTTATCTCTGTAACGGGGAATCCGCGCAGACCCGAAAATAGTCCGTTTTCCTCTTCCTATCTGCAGCAGCACCGAAAAGGATGCAGATCTTCGTGAAAACCCTAACGGGGAACACCATAACCCTCGAGGTCGAGTCCTCGGACACCATCGCCGATGTGAAGGCCAAGATCCGAGACAAGTTACTGGGAAGGCATTCCGGCGGGCCGGCGGGGCCTCATCTTCGCTGGAATCCAGTCGACCCGGCACCTGGTGCTCCGGCTGAGAGGCGGCGCCAAGAAGAGGAAGAACAAGACGTACACCAAGCACAAGAAGAAGAAGAAGAAGAAAGAGGTTAATTGTGCTAAACTTATTATATAGTGTAAGATTGTTGGCGAATTATGCTTAAAAAAAACAAAAAAGAAAAAAAGTCAGAGTAGAAATCTCCTATATTTGTTTATGTTATTTGTTTGATTGGGTTTTGCTGGATCTGTCTTGTTGGATTTGGCTTGTTTCTTGGCTCGATTAAATTTTCCGTGCGAGAAATGAGAATCCGGGCACCTGGGATTTACTTTTTTGTTCACTGGTTTAGGCTTTGTTCTAGTCACGAAGAACTGCGTACTTGTCCTCTCTATTGTCTGATCCTGCACTTTTAGCAGGAAGAGAATTGTAGCCATCAGAGGAACAGTTGTATAGTGGTTATTTTAGCCACATATAATTGATTTGTGCAACTTTTCAATTCTGTTAAGTAGTTCAGGATGGTGGCTTTGACCAAGAGAATAGAGATGTGCGGTGCAAATTTGATTGTTTTTGTTGCTTCTAACGATAGGGGTTTTCGTGTACTTGCCAATGAAAATTTCTTGCTTGTGATTGGGAGTAGCTTTTCTAGAATATCGTGATATGCAAGGGTTTTTTTTTTTTTTTTAACTGCTGTAATTGCTTCGAGTTGGTTCCTTGGTGGGGAGTCAGGGTCCTCAGTGAATTTGGCCATATATCATCTATGTCATTCTTTATGTTCTGCTGGCTTACTGATAATTTAGTTGTCTCTACAACTTTCCATGGGGCCAGGTATGATTCTAGATGTAATTTGGGTGACCATGAGTGGTAAAATTGCTGGATTGCTCCTGTGGATTAATCGATCAAAACTTTCTCTATTGACACGGCTTTTGAGCTTAAGGTATGAATTTCAGCGATGATGTCATTTGAGTGACCAAATTTTGAACTTGTAGACAAGCATACAAACATTTGATGCGTGCGCACTTTAGTCTTCTTGCCCATTTCCTGTTTCCCTGACGTGGATCAAGAGTGACTGCATGCTTTGCGCATGCAAGTGTTTGTGTTTCTTAGGTATGAGAATACCCCCTAAAAACATGTTATCCTTTTGGTGTTGTAGAACAGGGGAAACTTCCAAGACTTCCAGAAATTGCTGGTAGGGTTTGGATTGCCTATCTCACGTTAAATCTGCTGGGAAATATCTGAATTGGGTAGCTGAGATATTGCTTTTAAGTGCATCGGGTCTTCTTGCAATTTCTTTAGGTACCTAATCATTCAAGGGATTTAGTACCTATCTATGTGCCCTGAATTATGACCTACAAGTTAAACTTACACGGCTTACAAGAAATTTGCACATTTAAGCATATTTGATTGCTGCTGATAGGGAACTAACGTGTTTGGAGCACGAGCTGACATTTCAGGATGTTGTTGGCTGCACACGGAGAAAGAATAAATCTGAAAAATCACACGCGGGACAGTGGAGAGTTACAGTGGAATGCTGTCAAATTTAAACGTTCTCTGTACAACAAGATAACCAACAATGTAAAAAAAAAGAAAAGAAAAACCCACTGCAAATGTTCAATAGAATGTGTAAAATACAAATTCTGAGAGGAAAGGAAAGGTGCACCCTCTGAATAAAGAAGCTAGGATCAGAATGAAAATTATCTTTAGTATGCCCTTGTATTCAAGGAGAATAAAGTTAGCTAGTATGACCGAGCACGGGGCTGTATTTTGGCGAGAATCGAATTTTTCGCTCTAACAATCATTGCATATAACCCGTAACAGGGAATATGAACCACTGCAAGGGCAAAATACCTGCAATATATCCGCGTTGGTCATGATCTTATTGTACTTTGTATAATTGAAATTCAAGGCAAAGAAAAGAGGAATTGACCATATACCACAAAGGAGCCCAGGGGTTATCAAGCTCAAGGAATGGATACGGCCACCTGTGAGACGTTCAAATTTTTGTCATTAAACCTTGAGCCGATCCAAGTTGGAGAAAGGACGTCTCCTGGTACAAGTAATTCAAACAAAGAGTTAAAGCTATTACCAAGTAAAGCCACAGGTGTGAAGCACCCATTGGAAAACAACATAAAGGCAGCTCCACTGCACGAAATACGCAATCCGAAACCAAGGAAATGGCTGAAATCAAGACAAACAACTTGTTAAGGCCTGAAGCAGCAGGGGAACCAAACACAATCTAGTTCTGCCTGATGCCCATATGCACCTCTTTGGCTTCTTTCTCGTAACCAAAAAGAATGTAA
Source organism: Bruguiera gymnorhiza (assembly GCA_020883675.1). Taxonomy (NCBI): domain Eukaryota; kingdom Viridiplantae; phylum Streptophyta; class Magnoliopsida; order Malpighiales; family Rhizophoraceae; genus Bruguiera; species Bruguiera gymnorhiza. The sequence goes on along the minus strand of JAIRCJ010000608.1, from coordinate 1,042 downwards.
TGGCTTGTTGAAAAATACTTTGATGTTAAATGAAACATATATAGCTCTTAATTACTGGTTTGGTAATATGAGTGAAATATTGTTAGTGCAGAAGAAGGTTTCCCAATGTTTTAGTGGAAATACTTACAAGGTTGTTGAGAGTAGTATCTATCAGCAGGAAAACAGCATTCAGGCTGTGCATGCAACCCATCAACTGCAAAGCAGAAAAACCAAAAATGAAGCTACAGTCCCATTCTGCTCCCATTTATATAAGATTCTAAGGTGAATGAAGCATAGGCAAGAACTTCAATTTGATCCTCCATAACCATAACAATCAGTAGTTCCTTTTGGAGGTGCTTTGAACAAGAAGCAGAGATGCAAAGCATCGTGCTTTCAAGAGATAGCATAGTTGAAACATCTCCTTCATTGATGGATGCAGGGCTAAAGCAATACAAACGATGTGCCTAGGATTTGTTCATGTAGGAGGAGGTGGAGGACAAAGAAAGTAGGTACTAATCCCAACAGACCTTGAAACAAGAGTTACAGATTTCCATTAAGGAAACAAATTATAGTCTACAGACGGTTACAAGAGCTTGATTCTCACCATATTCAGGTAAAGATGAGTAATATCTGTTCCAAATGGGACTAAGATACACCAAAACACAAGATCTGTAAGGATCACTGCACCTGCAAGCAAGTCTGTTTAATGTGATCAAGAGGACATGACCAAAAGAGTGTAGCTACACACACAACTAGCCAAAGACATTTCTTGAATCGCATTGTGGGCTCATTTAGAGTCAAGAGAATGAGTGCAAGAGTGAGTTCGTGTATCTTAATTTCTCGATTGCACGCAATTTACAAGGAGGCAATGTGGACTAATCATAATTGATATAGCTATCTGGTAAAATTCTTAACATCTACGGCAAGAGTACAAACCTGGTATACAGTTTGCATGAAATATCCCAAAATCCAGCTCTTTCTCGAGTTTGCTCCCCAGCATGGTGACTTGGCAACCTGATGGTACCCCTGATTTCTTTGTCTCGATAAGTTTGATAGGGTGCAG
>JAIRCJ010000607.1:0-20405 GCA_020883675.1 Bruguiera gymnorhiza | reverse complement strand
TTTTAAAACTAGAGTCACAACATTTTTTTTTCTCTTAAAATTAGTCCTCAATGTTTTTTCTATTAATTCATTTGGTGTTTTTTTTATTATTTTGCTATTAATGTCTCACATCAACTTTGATAAAAATTTAAAATTTTAAAATATATGAAAAATAAAAATTTATATATTCAAAAGAATCAAAAGTTTTAAAAATATAAATTTTAAATTATATTCTAAAAGTTTTAAAACAAGTCTAAAAAATATTTTTAAAAAGTTTGAAATAAAAAAATTCCACAAAAATTTTAAAAATACAAAAATTGAAAATAAAATTTAAAAATTCAGGAAAAAATCTGAAATTTTTAACATAAAGTGAAAGATATATTGTTCATAGGAGAGAAATTTTTGGTTTGCTTTCCATTTTTTGATATTTTTTCAAAATTGAAAAGGAAGTTCATTTTTTTTTGAATTTTTATGATTTTATATGGAGTTTTTGGACCATTTAAAAATTTTTTCAGATTATTTAGATATTTTTCAAAATATATCTTTTCTTTTTCGCTAAAAATTTCATATATTTTTTTAAAAAAAAACATTGAGATTAATAGCAACCTAATGAAAAAAAAAAAGTATATATCAAATAAGTTAATGAAGAAAACTTTGGGACCAATTTTAAAGAAAAAAAATGTTATGACTCTAATTTAAAAATAGTCAAGCATTGTGACCCAATTGAAACTTTCTTTTTTTCTACTTAGGAGGAATTAAAAACGTACGTAAGATGTCAAGATATGAACTTAAAGCAAAAGGCAACGGAGAAATAGTGATTCTGTGCCCTTCAAAGCCTACTTCCAATCTTTGAAAGATAACATGAAAAACAAGTAAACGAAATACCCAATACACGCACACAGAATTTGTACATGAATATGTGTGCGCATGTATATAATGACCACAAGAGCCATCTCCCCTTGTAACATTGCATGCATGATTTGCTCCTTCCTCTCAAACATGGCAAAGCAAGTGATGCTACTGTTCGTACTTAGTGGCTGCTCCACAAAATCGACTTTTCCGATTGAAATATACGTAGGCAGCTCTTGAATACATTCCTGTTGTCAATCAAAATTATGTAGCTTTTTTTTTTTTTATTTTCTTGCCCTGAAGATTCGGCTTTCCAATTGAATTATATGTAGGCAGCAGCTCTTGAATAAATTCTTTTCATCAATCAAAATTCTGTAATTGTTTTTTACTATATTTTATTTTATTTTTGCTAAATTAGTAGAACTTTCCTCCAAGACTCTTTTAACATTTGATTGGTCTTAGGGTTTCAATTAAGACTATCTCGCCCACATAATTGACGTAGTAGTGGCCACAGTAATGTTAATGGTCTTCAATCCATTAGCCACAACGACGTTGAGATATTAAGTGTGAACATACGGTAAAAGGGTCTCACAATAAATAGAAAATAGCCAAAAAAAGTAACATAATAAAAATAAGTTATAAATTAACATCTTAAAATTTTTTTTGAATTGATGTATAATATTAAAATATTTATATATTTATTAATTAGTTGAATAATATTTAAATATTTTTCCGTTAGTTGAGTTTCTAATTCACCGGCAAATCATAATTGATCACTGTTTCGTCATCTCTTACGTATAATTTAGACTTTTGCATCTTGCTCGTGTCTATTTAATAGACCTCGAGATTATGCAAATGTCACCAGGGCTATGTTATTTCACTTTACAAATAAATGTCATTTGCACACAAAGGGTTGAAGCAACAAATTAACTTAAATCTTGGCTATTAAGGGACAGGTTCGAGCATGAAGTCAGGTGCATGATGTGCCGAAAATTTTAATTTTAAAGCTTTATTAAATCTAATCGGCTTTGAGTTCTGTTTTAGAATGGCCATCAAACCTATTTCGACCCACGTCGGTGGATTTTATAAGGCATTTTAGGGGTTGCCTGCATCAGCTATCTCATAACGTTACTGCACCAGCTCGGCGTGTCAGATGGATTCTCTTAGACTGAAATGAGGATAAGTTTATGGACGACAAACTGTTACATTATTCCAAATTAAGATAGATTTGCAAAGAAATTCAAAATTCGCCATATTTTTGTAGACTTTTTGAGCCCGACGCACGTATCCATAATTTTTTTGAAAATTTTTGGCATATATCGGACACAACATCCCGAAAATTGAAAATGTGTGTCACGGACAGGTATGTCATAGATGGTGATGTATTATATTATAAATGGGTTATATATGATCCGACTCTCGTATCGGATAAAAAGAGAAAGATTTTGAGTTATATAAATATAAGTATTATACATTTTAATAAACTATTTTTTAGAGAAAAAGTAATGACCCTATAACAGATGATATCAGAATTAACCCGACCTAACTCTAGTATCTCCTTCCAAATATTTCACATGCACGAAATAGGTAATGGAATCTGATTTCTGACAACAATGTTGATGAATTTGGTAAAAGAAAATATTATAAATAATAACGAATTATATTATAAATAAATTAGATACATCAGATAAAAATAAAAAAATTTTAAATTATATAAATATAAATATTATATATTTTAATAATTTTTGTAAAAAAAAGTAATAACTTCGGAGAAAAAATAATAACTCCCGACACGTGGCTGTGCTTTGGTGGCATTTTCCTCGCACGCGTTTCCTCTCCCTCAGCTCTCACCCAAAACAGAGTGTAATCGCAGTTTCAAAATGACCAAAAAAAAACAAAAAAAAAAATAAAAAAAAATAAAAAGTCTAGGGTTGACTCGGTCCATGAGCCGTCTACTACTATTGAGAGGCTGATAAATCTTGGTTGTTCCAACCATGTGTTTTAGACTTTTCTTTTTTCGTCATAGGGCCCAACACCCCAAACGTGTCTGAAAAGAAATTGCATGAAGGCACGATGACCAATTAGGTACGCTCTCACATCACACTTCTTGTCTTTTTCACTTTCACTGGTGATTAGGACTCGACTTACACAACGACAATTCATACTTTATTTCATATATAAAAATCAATGTTTTGACTCTTGCCCACTTGGGTATAACATATCAAAACAAAAATAATTTTTGCATACAATTTCGAACAATGCTGAAGTGTTAAAGCTTTACTGAGACTTTTAGTAGCTGATATGCGCGTGATAAGGAGCAATGTAACTATTTACTTAATACTGATTTAATGTTGCAGAAGTTTATCTGTGATAGGCTAATTTAGGTGCAACTGTAAAAATTCCATTATTATAACATATAGGGTAAAAATTTGAATTGTAGAAACAATATTTTTATGACAAAATAAATTTATAACTGTAAGAATAAGAGCAGCTGCAGAAGCTAAATGATATCCGGAAAAATTAGATATCTCATAGTATTATTCTACAAATGTTCACAAATTAATGTGGATCAACCAAGAAACACATCCCACGTATAATAAATAAGTCTAAGATATGGAGCGTGCCAATGCAATGGAGATTCTTTGTGTGTTTTGGTCTGATTCCAATCTTTGAAGTTCTTAGTCCACGAAATGAGAATATGAAAAGTCAGAGTAACAGGTTCCTGTGCCTTTGCCGCAAGGGTAGTTTCTCCGACATTTCATAAATCTCACAACTTCATCTTCTATATAAATCCCGACTCTCCTGCCCAAAATGTAACCACTTCGTAACTTTACCGTATTCCCGAATGCTGCCTCATTCCTGTCAAACATGGCAAAGCTATTCGATGCTGCAATCTATGCTCTAGTTATAATTCTTCTGCTTGGGTTACTACAGGGAGAAACGCCATTCCCAGTTGAAGGTAATGTGTGCTGGCTGAAACCTCTTGCGTGCGTCAATTCTTTCGTTAATCAAACTAAAGAAAATCTATTTAAATACCTTCAAAAGATTTCCCATTGATCAGGATAATAAATCTTGTTAATGGATAGGCTCCATGACGAAGGAAGTCCAGGCACAGCACCACACAGGTGGAAAATTGCACACGATCTATAGGAGAGCAGCTCAAAGTCGGAGACGGGAACGACGAGGAAAGGATGGAGATCGTCCTAGAGAAGGGCCATCAACCCCTCGAGCGCCTCCTGGAGGAATTTCCTAGACCATCGATTAATTTCAGGCCTTCCAATCCACCATTCCTATGTTTTCAGATTAATATTTCATATCGCCATATTGTTCTGGCTATGGCTTTTTGAGCAACAGTGTGCAATTAAATATTTAAAATTTGGGTAGGTCACCAATATTATTTTTGCTCTGTGATAATAAGATTTAGCTACTTGACCACTAATATATGTGTTAAATGATCTTATATAAAATTATCAAGAAACTATTCAAATAAAAATTTAAATTCTTGCATGAAACTCTAGAATCAATGTAAATAAAAATTATATTTATCTTATTTATAGAAATTTATAATTAAATATAATAATAATAGTGTAATTTGAATATAAATATTGAAACTCTAAATTCACATACAAATTTAAATTATTAAATAAATTAATAAATAAATTATATATTCTTCATTAAATATCAAAATACTTAAATAAATTTTCTTTTGACCTTTTATAGTCAAGTATTGTCTGGGTTAATTAATGTGTATTTCTATTAATTCATCGAATCAGTTAAATCAATGGCGTGCCATCCATACTGATACTATAAGATTCTAGAGAGTTGAACACAAAAGCTTTCCCTCAGGATTTGAACGTGGGCATACTACTAGAGAGACAGGGCCCATGACCCTCAAACTACACTCATTGGGTTTAAAAATGCTAAAATAGACCATTTGAAGCAAGCCATGCTAAACAGAAAAATCGACTGAATGTCCAAATTTTCATTTTTATTTCTCAATCTATCATTTAGGGGTACCTCAACCCAATTAATATTGAAAGGAAAAGAGAAAAGCCCAAGGATCTTAATTTGCTATTAAATGCTTTTAATTCATTTGAGAATTGGCTTGAGCAAAGCACAATCCGCAGGAGAGGATTAGAAGAACACTATTCCTAAACAAATTATATAAAAGTACGTGAAGGAACGGGTCTCCCTGTGTACTGTTAATCTATGCAAGCCTGAGGCCTGTTAATAACAGCTTCACATGGTGCCTCGAACTCATTTACCCAGAGCATATTATTAAGACTTAAAGCAGTGCCCCAAAACTAGTTAGTATAGCTTAGTAATCACCAAATATACAATTTTGGGGTGAGATAGAATTCAAATCTCACTTATAAATTAATTTCTCCCTCCACAATTCACTAGACCCCCCCCCCTAGAAAAAAAAAAACAGTGACTCTAGGCACGACATGTGGTGTGTTGTTTCTTTCCTCCTCACAAATGTAACGATAAATGGTTCAAAGGGGATAATTAAACCTTAACTTGTTAATTTTTTTTTTTCATTTTTAAAAAACTGTGTTGGGCCTAGATGTTGAATTTGAAGGCTAAATTTTGGATTTGAATTGTTTATTGCAATGATTTGTTTTTAATTTTTAATAAGTTAAGGGTCATTTATCTTCTTTGAAATATTTGTAATTATTTTAAAATTTTATTACAAGATAGTTATAATAGGATCTTCTTAATTAAAAAATTATTATTTTCAATTATATTATTTAATACTTATTTTTATTATTTTTCTTTTATTTTTTTAATTAATAAATATAATTATTTTCGTACATTGAACAGTCAAGTCATACTCTTAAATCTACATATATATATATATATATATATATATATATATAATACTTTATGATTTTTTTGTACAAATAATTAAATATATCAAAATTTTTAATTTATTATAGATTAATCATTAAAATTTAATCCTTTTGAAGAGATTAATTTTATTCTTTATTTTCATAATTTTTTTATTTTTAATTTCTAATTTCTCATTATTTGGTATCAAACCAATATTTTTAAGAATTTCACTTCTATTCTATAACTTTGCTACTAACCAAAATATATATATATATATATATATTTAATTTATATCCTTTACACGATAACAAAAGAAAAATCTTAACATTACTAATTTGTAGTCATACACTATATCTTCACACAACTCATCTAATTTATTAATTTACAGTCATACACTATATCTTCACATAACTCATCTAATTTTGACACTAGAGTGTCCTATGTTAAGACTCCTTTAAAAGGAGCAAACAAATGGTCTTTATTTTAACAAAAAACTAGTTAGGAGATACTTAGTAATGAGGAAGATATTTAGAAACTAGTTTTCAAGACACATAATGGTCATTACTAGTTCTTGGTTATATATTTTGGGCTTACCAATACTCCTTTATCATTTGAGGGTGTAACAAATGATATATTCTACCCATATTTTCGTAAGCCTATCTTAATATTTTTTGATAATATTTTGGTGTATAGTTCTTCTCTTGATACTCATCTATCATATTTATGAACTATTTTCACCACTCTACCTAAGCATTTCATGTTTATTAATAAGTGAAAATGCAATTTTGCTAATCAAATAGTAGAATATCTTGGTCATGTTTTCTCCAAGTGTGGTAGTTGATCCTTTCAAAGTTTAAATAATGTTAAACTAGTCAATTCCATAAACAACCGAGGCATTACGTGGCTTTTTGGAATTAACTACTTATTATTGTAAATTTATCCATAATTATGGGAATATTAGTGTTGATTTAGCAATTCTTTTAAAGAAAGATTCATTCAAATAAAGTAACAAAATAAAGAAAGCATAATGACAAGCAGGTACATGTGCATTTATGCAGGATGCAAATGGCAATTAACTACTTTTAGGACATTAAGGCATACATCATGGGACTATTCCTTAATTTTAAATGCACCCTCAAACAAGCATGTTCAAAATAGAGGCATCATGGCACCAACACTCAAAAGGCAAACAAAATAAGGATCTAAGAAGATCTTTATTTGCTTTTTTTATGTCAAAGCAACTAATAAAAATAGGCAATTGTTGTACCTTTATTTTGTTTTTCCTATTCATTCACTCTTACATGGGATTAATTTTATAGATCATTAATTGTTTATTTGGATGTAAAAAAGTGAAAGAAGAATAAAGCAACAAAAGAAAGAAAAGAATGACAAATAAAATAATAATCTAATTATTGTCAATGTCAAATATATAATTAAAAGTCCAATATACAATTTATATCTTGTCCCTAAAAGAAATAGCTAGTAACCTATGTGATCTTCAGATTAAGGTCAAAGTTAAAAATATTGTTTTTGGATACAGTTCGCATCATTTAACCACAAAGGGGGTCTTCCCTTTTTTAAAAGACCCAACTCTAAGTAGTTAGATTAGTTCAATCCTCTCTTTAAAGCTCAATCGTTTGATCTAAATGCGAATCTTAGAAGTCAAAAGACCACATGATATTAAAATAATCCAACCAAAAAAGGCAAATGAATCAACAATCAATAGTCGAGATTAGGTCAATCTCCTTGTAAAAGGAGCCAATATTTATTATAAAAAAAAGGATTTTGAAAAGAGTGTTAAGAGGACATCTTTAGACGTAGAGTCCTTTTAAGACATCAAGAGATAGAGGCAATTGATTAGGCAAAAGGAATTTTTAGGGCTAAAAGAATCTTTTCCTTGACCAAATTAATTCTTTCAAGTAAAGAGAGCAAAGATGGACTCTAACACTTGTTTTACCTCCTATTTACACCATTTCTAACCACTATCATTGCACAACACTAGCACCAATGGATTTAAGCGACAATCTATCTGTTGTTGCCTTTCATACATTAATCAGAGACTAGTGACATTTTGTTATTGATGGCCACTACTCTCTCTCTCTCTCTAAAAATTAACAAAAAAACACCTTTTTTTAAACCAAATCTTGGCTTTCTACACCAAAAATTAAGTTAAAAAAACTAAGATTGGAGTGCTTTTGACTCCAAAAACATGAAAAATGACCATTGAAATGGTTTATGCAAATTTTTGTAAGACAAAAGAATTGAGGGTATAGAGGCCGAGAAAGAAATCAAAAAGAAAAGAAAAAAAAGGAAGAAAGGGATAATGAGGAAGGAAAAAAGGAAAGAAAATAATAAAAAATGAGAAAAAGAAAGAATAGGACAATGGTTTTAAAATTTAAAAAAAAAAAAGGAAAGAGAAAAAAAAAAGACTCAAAGTTCCCAGTAGTAATACCTATTTAAGAGAGAAAAATAAATAATGTATCAATAGAAAAAGTATAAAAGTGGGAATAAGTGAACCACAGTACTGTTAATTGTGACAGACATTTAAGTTGGTTACAACCTCTACCAAATGTAACCATACTCTCAAACTCCAAAAAATCTTGGTAAAGCAAATAAAGTCACTTATGGTATTCTAATCACACTTAAAATGATTAGTGATAACTTTAAAGCCAACATGTACACATTACACTGCACGTATGCCCCTTTCTTTTATATAACCATTGAGCTTTCCCCTTCACTGAAAGACTCATTGCAACAACATGTGTCACACAAGGAGTCTTAGATAAGTTTCTAAATTTACCTCTTGAAGGAAATATAGAAAGCACTGATATGGAACATTAGAGTCAATTATGTACCTTCATATCATTACATACAGCCTCAAATGCCATTGTGTGTAAATCCTTCTCAATAATTTTGCAGGATCTTACATAATATAGGTACTTTAAGCTCCTAACTTATGCCATTAAGAGCTTGGAAGAGTTAAAGAGCTATTCTTAGCAAGATTTGTCAGAAGTAATAGATAAAAGAAGAACTTTTTGACTCTTATCCCTATCTAACAATGATCGAATAAGTCACTTAAAGAGTACATAACCCGATTCAATATTGCAATGCTTGACATTAAAGATTTGAAACCAAGAACAGTAATTACCATATTCATAAGGAGCCTATAAAGGTCAGAGTTTGCAAGGTCACTCAATAAGAATCCACCTTAGGACTTTGCCAACCTCATGCTAAAGGTGAAGCAATTCATTAATGCAAAAAAAGTGGACAAAGCCTAAGATAAGCAAAATGAATCTTAGGAGACCTAAAACCATTTGGATTAGAGTTAATAAAAAAAAAGCATTCTACAAAATATAAATAGAAAAGGACGAGTCCAATTCCTAAGTGTAATGCCTAAGATACAACACTTATAAACAAAAAATGATGAGTCTAATAATCTAATGGGATGCAGGTACTCCAACTATACAACACTTATATCTCTTTTAATGCAAGTTTTACTTGAGATACAAGACAAGAGCTTATTGGCTTTGCCTCCTTAAATGAAAGTGCCTCTCGGCCACTGTGATACTAAAAATTATTATCATTTCCATAAAAATCATAGTCATAACACCAATAAGTGTTATAAGTTTTGCTATGAGGTAACAAGACTCATCAGGTAAGGTTGCCTTTAACATTTCATTCAGGACCCTCCTCTAAAAAAATTGGTGTGACATGAGAATTAATCCTGAGTTGAAAATCGTGGCAATAAGAGACCTTATGAGCCTAATCGAAGACTTAGTTGGATCTAAGAATGGGTAAACTTACCACCAGTATAAGCACTGAAAAAAAGCACAATTTAAATAATTGTGGGTGGACCATTTGTAAATAATGGTATAGTCACCTTAAGGAAACCATGCACTCAATACTTGCTCAACATTTAGGGCAAAAAGAGTCTTAAAAAGGAAGACTACTCTATCATCTTTATAAATGATAACCGGGAAGGAATTAAGCATCCTCATGACAATCCTCTCATTATCTCACTAAATATAGGTAGCTTTCAAGTTAGAAAAATCATGGTAGATATAGGCAATTTAATGGACATACTACACTCAAGTGTCTTTCAACATCAAACTTCAGATCATATGAGCTAAAATCTACTATTTTCTTGCTTTATGTATTTTTAGGAGAACTTGCCATCTCATGAGAGTGTATCAAGCTCCTTGTTACTATTATATCTATGGTAATGACTAGTACAGTGACATTATATCTAATGGTGATAAATCTTTTATCTTCACATAGTGTTATCTTAAGACAACATGAACTTTAAGCATTAAATATTGTCATTTTAATTAAGCATTTGAAAATAAAATTCCTTACCTCTTAGGGGATCTTTAAGGAAAAAAGCACATAGAAGCAAGAACGTGAGCTTCAAGTCAACTGGATATAAGGCCAAGAGAAAAAACCTATAGTCAATATGGCAAGTCTTGATTATTAATTCGATAAGCAATAAGAACAAGGAAAACTTATTGAAAGGCTCATTCAAATTCTCTTAGATAGATCGTATCCCTCATAAATTGTTCAAATTGATGAAAAATTAAAGGGAAGGTTAAAGGATGAGCTCATTGCTTTCCTTTAAACTTGTCTTAAAGTCACAATTCACAAGTTATCAACTATTAAAGAGCATATACCAATTAAATAGAAAAAGTGCAATATGATTTTAGAAAGATAGTTTACTATTGAGGAAGAGGTCAGGAAGTTAATTGAGGCTAATCTTATCTTCAAAGTTATATATCTAGAATAGTTAGCCAACATAATAATGGCAAAAAAGCACAATAACAAATGATGAATGGGTTTAGATCTTTTCAATTCCAACAAGACTTACCCCAAAGATAGTTATCCTTTATATTACATTGACCTATTCATAAGTAGGACATCGAGACATGAGTTCCTAATATTCATAGATGCATTATTAAGTTATACTTATATACCTTTATATGAGTTGGATAAAAAAAAAAATCTCCCTTCATAAAAAAGTAATGTATAAACTACTACAAGGTTATGTCATTTAAACATAAATATTGAGGCAACATATTAGAGGTATGTGACTTTGTCCTCGAAAGGCATAAGGTGAAGAAAAAAAAAGATAGACAATTAGTTAGCCAACTTAGTAATGGTTTAAAAGCATAATGACAAGTGGTGCATGTGCGTTTATTCACCAACTTGAACAAGGCATCTTAAAGAATAACTACCAACTAGCTTAAAGATGACACTTTAGAGTATGAGCTACTAACCTTCATTGATGCACTCAAAATATAATCAGATTCCTACATATGGACTTAATTAGGAAAAGACATCATTCATCATATAAGTTAAAACTCATTACTATGGACTGATGTCATTCAAATTGAAGAATGCTAAGTGTTGCTTACTAACGTTTGGTAAATAATTACTTAAGTCATAGATCAGACACAATATGGAGATGTATATGGATGACATATTGGTTAAAAGTAGGACTGCCTTCAATCATTTGCAAGATTTGCAAGAAACATTTGACATTTAGAATAAGTACAATATATAGCTAAATTTAACCAAATGTGCCTTTATTGTCTAGTCAGAAAATTCCTAAGTTTCCTTATCTTTAATCAAGGACTTGAAGCTAACTTAAAGAAGATTCAAGCAATTATAAACTTGCCTTCACCTCAAAGCATCACAGATGTACAAAAGCTTATTGGCATATTGGTTCATCTCAACAAGTCCATAACCAGATTAGGTGATAAGCAAGTGTTTTTTATTTTTTTCCAAGTCTTTATGAAAGTTTTGCACTTTGCTTTGGGACAAGATTATGAGAAGGCCTTTAATTACTTAAAGACATATTTGGCCTCACTCTCACTTCTCAACAAACTAGTCTTAAGGGAAGAGCAATTTGTGTATTTGGCTATAAGCTCAATAATAGTTTAGTTCATTTTGGTTTAAAAGGAAAACCTAATTCAAAACTCATTTGTTATGTCAATCAAATTCTCTAAGGTGTTGAGTTAAGATATCTCAAGATTAATAAAACAACACTTACTTAGATTGTCTCAACTTACAAGCTCATAACCTATTTTTAAGTGCACAAAATTATCATTCTCACTAACCAACCATTAAGGCTAGTCTTACAAAAGGCTAGTCTTGCAAAAACTTAATGTAGGTAAGAGATTTCTTTAATGGCTAATGGAATTTAGAGAATTTATTCTTGAATTTTAGCTAAGAAAAACGATAAAAGCCAAAGCTTTGGCAAATTTTTTCAATAAGTGCACTAGCTTTTAGGGTAAAGATGCAACAGACGCACAAAAGTTAAAATGGGAAATTCATATTAATAAGTTGCCAAAAAAGGAAGGAAGTTGTGCTAATATAGTTATTTAAAGGCTAAGGGGTATGGTCTTAAAGCATTCTTTAAGTTTTGAATTCTCATAATTTAATAAATAGGCAAAGTACGAGGCATTTATTAATAGTTTAAAGATGAAAAATGCTCTAAAAATGAAGCACTTCAAAGTTTGTAACGACTTATGAATAATATTAGGCCAAGTACAAAATGAGTTTGAAGTTACAAAAGAATTCGTGATCAAGTACTTACAAAAAGTCAAAGGTTTAAAAGAGGACTTTAAAAAATAAAGGCAAATTTTGAACTTATCAAGATCCTTAAGCAAACAACTTTCGAGCTGACAAGCTCTCAAAATACTAGTTGAGTTAGAACGTAAGCACAAAAGACACATCACCAATAAAACCCTGAGACAATCAAACTATTAAGTGACAAATCTTGAGGAAGTCATGACCTAATTTGGCCTATCCTAGATGGATCCCATTATCAAATATCTCCAAACCATAAAGTTACTTACAAACCAATAAAAGGCCAAATGGGTAAGATACAGGGTAGCTCAGCACACCCTCGTTAATGGCAAATTGTAAAAGTAATCCTTTAGCCTTCCACTGCTAAAGTTTCTTATAAGAGATGAAAAAAATAAAATGCTCAAAAAGATATAATAAAGAATATGTGGCAATTAAACTAAAAAATGTGTCATGACCTCTAAAGTTTTAAAATAAGGTTTTTATTAGCCCCCGACAAAGGAAGATTTGCTTGAGTTGGCATGGAAATGTGATAACTACCAATACTATGCAAGCTTACTCAAATTGCTAGCCACTTAAATGACCTTTATCCTAGTGTCATGGTCATTTGCCCAGTTAAGGCTAAACTTGTTAAGACCACTCCCTAAAACTATTGGAAGAAGGAAGTTCATAATTGTAGTGATGGATTACTTCACTAAATAGGTATAAGCTAAACTATTAGTAACCATAGCAAAAGCAAATGTAAGGAGGTTTGTTTAAACATATCTCAATTGAAAATTTGGCATCTCGTAGGCTATCATAATGGATAGTGAAAAGCAATTTGATAATGAAAAGTTCAAGAGCTTCTATAGCAAGTTAGGGATTAAGTTTAAGTTTGCTATCGTCAAATACCTATAAACCAATGGATAGGTCGAGCTTAGCAACATATCCATCCTTCAAGACCTCAATAAATTATTGGAAAAAGTCAAAGGTTAATGAGTAGATAAGCTATCATGAGTTTTGTAGACATATTGCACCATATTAAGAGTAACAATAAAAGAAACCCTCTTTGCACTTGCCTTTAAAATAAAAGTAATAGTGATAATGGAAGTAGGTGAGTGGAGCTTCAGCTTCAAAAATTTCTAAGTGTTAAAAACCAAGAGTTATGCTTTATTCTAAATCTCCTAAAAGAATTAAGGGAGTAAGCACTTTTTATGCACTACTACTTATCAACAAAGAATGACATAACATCATAACAGGCATAGAAGTAAGCATATATTCAAGATGAGAGATTTAGTTTTATGGAAATGGGAAGTAAGCAAGAGTGAGAAAGGAAATAGCAAACTAATGCCTAATTAGGAAGGTTTAGACAAGGTATCAAAGGTTATTTATCTTGAGAGTTACAACCTTTAACAATTAAATAGAAACTTAATCCTAAAGATATAAAAATCAACTAATTTGAAGTTTTTTTCAACTTAGTTATAAATTTTGTTATTTTTTGTATCCAACCAAATGTGTAGTTCATTAACAAAACAAGTTAATGAAACTTTCTTTTGCAAAAATTCTCGTTATAATAAAGAAAGACTAACACTCTACTAATAAGTCATAAAGATAAAAGGGTTAAAAGTTAGCACTCTACTAATAAGCCATAAATACTAAAAGTTGACACTTTACTAATAAGTCATAAATACTAAAAGTTAACACCCTACTACTAAGTCACAAAGATTAAAAAAAAAAAAGGCACCCTACTAATAAACAACAAACATTAAAGACTAACATCTTACTAATAAGTTGAAAATGTTAAAGGTTAGCACCTACTAATTAGTAATGAAAATAAAAATCTAGTACCCTACTAAAAAACCATAAAGATAAAAAATTGACACCTTATTAATAAGTCATGAAGATAAAAAGTTTGTCACCTTAATAATAAGTTGTAAATGTTAAAGATCAACATCTTTCTAATAAGCCATCAGTATAGCAAGTCATTACTGTCAAAATAACCTAAAGTATAAAGGGGCATAATGAATCTCACTAAACACCACAAAGCACTACCTCTAATGATCATTTTCGAAAACATGTTTTAAAAGAAAGCACTAAAAACCCACAAATTGTATATGATTCACAAAAACAAACTAGGAAAAGGCAAAACACAATCAAATGCATAAGGTATAAAGACATCGCAAAAAAGGAATGCATAAAGGATGGTTTTCACGTAACCACAAGCTAATAGAACTAAAGGAATAAAGAAAATTTTCATCTTTTATTAATAAAAGTAATACAAGGGTATAATTTTTCCTAGTTACCTTGTCATATAAAGAAATTTGTACCAAAAAATAAGTAAAAATAAAACTACAATAAAAGAAAAGTAGGCTACACATAGTTTTCTTGCCATCATGACCACTCTCTTAGCTCACCTCTAGCAAATGAGAATGAACACTAGAAGGATAACAATACCCAAAGAAAAGCCTATACCCCTTCCGCCCTCCTCAAAACTTTTTGAATTATAAGTTAGAATCCCTTACCTACCAAACCTCTAAGCAAAGAGTTATACCCTCAAGAGGAATTCTGGTATAAGAACCCTAGGCTAACATTGTAACACCCTACACTAAATTTATACTCACTTATTACAACCTACACAAGCTTACCAAGTCAACTAGCTTGTTAAGCTTTCACAAAAGGAGGATGAAAAGCCTAACCCAAGGATTTTTTTTCTTGATATAAAGACCACTCAATAGACTTAAGCGAGATAGGTTAACATGTTTGTTGACACCAAACCACCTAAGGCACCAGGGCATGACAAGTTGCAAGATGCATGAATAGTCTTGATGTCAAGAAACAAATTGCCTCGACCACAATAACAAAAATAGGCAAAATTATCACTATCAATTTTTATGTTTTCTAGCATTTGGAATGAAATGAGAGAATACAAGACTCCCCCTCAATATATAAAGGAAGCTAGCTAATCAAATTATGGCACGAATTACATAAATATTAGTTCACAGTGATGATGGTTTAACTCCCTTTAGCAAATGGAGTCCAACTAGATCCCCCCCAAACATTTAGACTTCACATTTACAATAAAATTTCATAATGAGAAAAGAAGAAAAGTGCATAATGGTAATAAATTTCATCAAAATAGTTAAAGATCACAAATCAAAATTTTCTTTGTGAATTTAAAAGGTCATAAAGAGTATAACAATCATCAAAATAAGATACAAGAGACAGAGTTTAAACAAAAAAATAAATAAAAGAGAAAGAAGCAGCCCAAACGACACAATAGTTTGACATGAAAACTGACAAAACATGACACTTAAACATAATAAAAAAAGGAAAGGCAAGTTCACAAGCTATAACTCAACCAAATAAAAGTTGTCTCTTTACACTAATATAGTTCAAGTTAGAAGAGGAAACCACAATTGTCCCAAGTACAAGCGGCAGAATGTCTTTGGCAAAGCACGAAGACCTTGGGTAAGACAAAGTTAACCCAATATTTTAATAGTAAAAAAGGGATTGTGCAAAATTTTGAATGCTTGACAATATCACACATTGCTATTAATGGCAACTTGCTTATCAACCTCCTTAAATGAAATAAAGCCCTCTCACACTTACTCTAACCTTCGCTTTATTTCCCTCTTATGCTTCATTACTCCCTTCACATCAACCTTTAAACAAGCAAGTTTTACCCTGATCTCAACCTGCCGAGCAAATTGCTCAATTGATTGACGCTAATGAACAACCCTCTCTTCGCCCAATTATTTTTCTAACTCTTTAATCTAAACTTCTACAACAAGCACTTATACAAATCTTTTTTCACGTTATATAAAATATTATCTATATAGTAAAAAGTGCTTTATATATAATGTAAAATCTTTTTGAGTCTACAAAAATGTTGGTCCATATACTTAATTTTTTATATAAAAATTCCTAAATTTTGATTTGCTTAAACATTTAAGTATTGTTCTTTGCTTCTTTATTTTTTTTTTATTTTTGTTTTTTAAACAAGTTGTCTACAATTTTGATATCACTAAAAATATTTTGATAAAATTAAAATTTTTAGTACTTTCTTAAGGTCTTTTCCCAAGGTTTGTTGGTTGTTGACATCATTTTCCTAATAATAACTAATTCAAAAAGTAACAAATAAGTATCTTTGGAAAATTTTGAACTATTTAGAGGTGTAGTAATTTGAAATATAGAAGTTTAAATTCACAATTATTGAAATATTTCATTTGATACAAATTTAATTTATCAACAAAATGTAATTTTTGTGATTTCATGAAAACGTATGCTTGATGTTTAGTTAGGTTGGATCATCCTATATAGATATTCCCATAATCCTGCATTTTGGTCACATTCAATCATAGTGTTTTTTTTTTTTCTTTTTAGGAAACACATTCAAGCATAGTTGATATACGTAGATATATCTAGTGGGGTAGCATTGATATTTGGTCCGACTGAATAATCATGTTTGATTTCAATGGTTATGAACGATCATGAAGCGGGTTTGGTCAATTTTCCACCTAATTGGTATTAACAAAATATAATGATATATTCTCTCTGAGTGAATTGTGTGACTAAGTCGCACGGATATCTAAAAAAAAATAATATGGGCAAATTTAATATAACACTAAAAAAATAAAATTTTTATTCTAGCTCTACCTTCGCCCTGCATTTATGCTTTGTAATGTATTTTAGAACTTATTCGGACAATTTGATCTAGAAGAATAGCACTGTTCATGAACAATTTTACTTAATGTTTCTATAAAGAAATTCATGTTGCCTTCACGCATGACCTAACGAAATCCCATTCTTCTCAAGCAAGTACTCAATATACATGTCTAATAATGCTATGACAAAGGATTGCCACATGGTATAATTATTTAGGGACTAGTTTGAAATGTTTTGTTTATCTCAAACTCTCCTTGTCTTGAAACAATGAGTGATTACTTAATATAGATATGAATAGACTATTTATTTTTAATTTTTAATTTTAAAAAAAGTATAAAGATTGAGGGATACTTATTAATAGAAAACTAATATTCATTAAAATTAGTTGTTTAGAAGACTAAAGGCTGGGAAACTCAAAATTGAAATATTTGTATGTTTTCATGTTTTGAATTTAGATTTTAACTAGATATATCTTTAACCAGTGAAGCCTTGGGACCTGAGATATGGTAATCTCCTCGTCGAGAGCTCTATCTATCCCTTCTAAGAGTATTATCAATAAAAGGTTAGTTCTATTATTGGTTAAATTTATTATGATTATGATGTATTGTTTTTTTGTTTTTTCCATGCTCTCCCTACCATAGATTTGTTAATTATTAGTAATTTTTAAAATTACTAATATACTTTTAATTGATTTTTTTTTTTGGTGCCAAATAACTCATTGTAATTGATTTTACATGTAAGGATTTTTTTTCTCTTTTTTTCTTTTAAGAATTTGCAATAAATTTTACATGTATCTTTATTATAAAAATCATAGAATGAGACTTAGAAAGCTCACACATTCAGCTAGAATTTTACAAGATGTATTCTCGCAAAGCACTATTCGTGTATTAGAGATTTAGAAATTTAGAAATAAGTTCAAGAATAAGTCGGACAGCGCATGTTTTATTGACCTATAAGCTTACATGCTCAAGTCTAAATATTCGTATAAGTCAATTAGGAAAATATATTTAATTATTTCATTATAATAAGTATTAAGTGTTGTTTATATTTATATCCAGAGTTATTTAAAAATCTACATTTTTTAACAAAATTAAAATTTACACATATCTAGTTAATAAATTAAGGTGGGGGGTGGGGTGTGTTGTGCGTTTTCTAAAATATCCACTGATGAGAGAGCCCCTTTAAGTTGTTTTAAAGGATGCATAAAATTCAAAGGCAGCCACTAATAATTGTTAGCTCATTGAACTTCTATTATTAGCATCCAAGGATATGACCCCAGCATGCTTAGAAATCTAAGTATAACCGTTTGGTATAGTTTTGAGTTTTAGTTTCTCGTTTAGGGACACTGTTCGTAGACTTGATGCAGTTCTCCTCGCTTTGCTTCATCATAACGTTACGAGGATGCAATTATGGTAGTAGATCGTAATTTAGAGAGTGTTTACTTTTAACTTTTAGTTACTATTGTTTGTTAGTCAACAATGGACAATAATCCTAAAGGTGTTTGATAAATTTTTTGACGATCTTGTTGAGGTCTGCTAATTTTCTTATATGTCTATTTAAATATTTAAATTAGTTATTTCATTATTTTACAGTTAAAAATAAAAACCAAAACAAAACTAATCGTTTTTCAATGGTTAATTTATTTATTTCACGCCCATTTTGGTAAAAAAATAAAAAATAAAAACAAAACAAAACAATTATGGTAGTAAATTAGCCTAATAAAAGTATCAATCTTCAATATGAAATGACAAAGCATAAATATGAAAAAATATTTAGAGCAGTTTGAACAAAAATGGGGAAACCTTATCCCAAACTCGCCCATTTTGCAGGCCAACAATGTCCAGCTACAGGGTTACCAACTGCATAACCAAGGTTTGCTGATACGTATAGTGATAATTTTGAGTTACTGGGGGGCTTTCTCTTTGCCTGTTGATGGTTCCTGGGATCTTTTTTCTCCCTTTATCTTAGAATTATGCTATTAGCAGTTAATTCACAGTAGCTCACATCTTAAACAACTCACTTTTGTGCGTATTTGGAGGGGAGTGAATGCCCTGGTCTTTTAACTTGTGTTTTATTTGGTATCATTTCATAGTGACCATTTAGCAAAGAACTCCATCCTAAAAGTTAATTCATCTGTTATCATTTGATCAATGATACTACAAAGAACTGATGGTCTGTTTACCAACAAGCTACCCGTGAAAAGAAAATAATAACATTGGAACTACATGAGATAATGTCAGTTGAGGAAAGACCTGCAGCATGCAAGCATTTCACCCAGCCACTCCATGTTAAAATGCCCTAATCTCAGCCATGGCACAAGCTCTACTACAGGAAGAACACAAGACAGCATTTACCATGAATATAAGCACAATGAAGACAACATACGAAAGCTCAACAGGTCCAGTTATACAGGCTTGTCTGTGACAAGCCGAACCTTGTTCAGGGATTCTTTAAACACTTGCCAGGCAACCATATAATGATTTTGAGATCTGATCCCTTCTGCAACTACTTGCATGGCTCGTTTGTACAAATGATCAAACCGCTGCACTGGGTTACCAATATCAGCATTGTTGGACCCAGAATCTGGCACATAGGATCGCTTAAAGTCCTTCCTCCACCGAGGTAATATATACTGGAAAGGTATTTCCTCCACGCCATTGTAGTTTAGAATACATAATGCATGCCGACAAAGGTAGCCTTTAAGGTTAAAGCAACCACAAGTGCAACGAACATCTGCTCCTGTTTTATTCATACACAACTTCGAAGTTCCTAAAATTGCTCAGATTATCTTCATCTTCATGTTCTTTAACCATGTATGTAACAATTGGCCCATTGGTGTGAACTTGTGTTATGCTAAAACAAGATGACATCATCACAATCTCGCCTTGGAATTTCCCAAATATTTTGCTGGTATACAGTTTAGAGATCTGTAACTCATAATAGCTACCAGTTCTCAGCATGGAGCTTAAATCTCTTGACTCAAAATCATCAAAAGCTTCCTCCTCACGTTTGTTTTGTAAAACCAATTCATACATGTCAAAAAACTCCTTCAAAGAAGTTTGCTGATGCATGTAACCATCAAAGAAAGGAACCATGGACCCACCTTTCTGGAAAGAGGACATCCCAGCCAAAAAGGTATCTTTGGAGTAAACTGGCGCCCACCGCTCACGATCTTTGTAAAAAGTTTGAAGCCACTCATGGTGTGCAATTCCAAACCGTTGGACCATATTTTCCCAATCTATTTCAAATTCATCCACTTTCACAGAATCATAGACAATACGGTTCAGCATCATCTGGAATGCCTCATAGTCATCCAACACTCCCAAGTTTTCAAGAATCCCTTGCACAACAGTCGACAGAAAAAGACGATGGTGAGCCCTGGGGAACACCTCAGCAATTGCAGTTTGCAAGGTGTTGCACTGATTGGTAATGATAGTCTGTGGAGGCCGACCTACCATACACGAAAGCCATGCTCTGAATAGCCACATATATGTTTCATACGACTCATCTGCAAGCAA
>JAIRCJ010000606.1:0-20483 GCA_020883675.1 Bruguiera gymnorhiza | reverse complement strand
GCAAGATCTTTTCTTTATATGAATACTAATATGCAAATCGTAATGGATTTACATACCTCTGTCCATGATGTCGGTTCCTGCTGTGAAGATGAAAATCCTCTTCTGATTTTGCCTTTTGATGCATTTCTCCTACTCTTCCCCTTTCCCTCTCTCTTTCTCGGTTTCTCTCTCATGGTGGAGAAAGAGGGAAAAGAAGCTTTAATGGTAAAAAAAATTCACTCCCTTTATCTTGTCATTTCCTTTTTATTTTCTATAAACGGTCTGTTCTTTAATGGTCTTTAATGGGAGAGTGATGACGCCTCCTTGTCTCTTGTTATACCGTTATCTTTAATAGGGAGAGTGATCCTTCTTTTCCTGTATACTGTTATCTTTAATGGGGAGAGTGGAGGGATTTTTAAATCCAATGACCCAAATTACCGTTATGTCTAACTGACCATCATATTAGACCTTTTATATTTGGTCATACTTTAAATAACAAGGGCCACTTATGTCAATTAATTTAACAATCTCCCACTTGGCCCATGTTATGATTTGATGAATCAATAACGAATAAGTGTGCACCATACTTAAAGATCATCAAAACCATAATACTTGATTGAATTAAGATGATTAGATCATGGCGGTCACATATCTTTTAGTGATATGATTCCTTCCATGTATCACATAATCATCATAATTCATAATAACTTTATCGAGGAATATTGAGACTTTAAATTGTCATTTCCAAATACGTTACTAGTTATCTCAAAACTATAACTGTATACAACTTAATGTAGATAACAAAAGCGCAAACAAAACCATGACCTTAATTGAATTCATAAGTGTCACAATGATATGAGTAGTACAAAACATTAACTTTCAAGAGAATGAGGACCCGTCCAAAATGCCCATCCGTTCAACATGTCCAGTAAATGTTTTTGGTGGCAAACCTTTAGTTAACGGGTCCGCTATCATCAATTCAGTACCAATATGCTCAATGGACACTTTTTGGTTTTGCATTTCTTCCTTAACAGATAAGTATTTCAAATCCATACGTTTCACACCTTTAGAATACCTATCATTCTTAGAGAAGAAAACAGCTGCAGAATTATCACAATAAATTCTTAACGGCTTTTCTATATTGTTGACCAAACCAAACCTTAAGATAAAATTCCGCAACCATAATGCATGAATAGTAGCCTCAAAGCATGCTACAAATTCAGCCTCCATAGTGGAAGTAGCAATGACAGACTGCTTCCTACTTTTCCATGAAACTGCTCCTCTAGCCAGCAGAGACATGTAACCAAATGTAGATTTCCTCGAGTCTACATATGCAGCATAATCTGCATCCGAGTAGCCTACTACTTCAAGATAACTTGATCTTTTATAAGTAAGTATATAATCCTTAGTGCCTTGTAAGTACCTAAGTACTTTCTTTCCAGCTTTCCAATGGTCTATTCTAGGATTACTTTGATATCGGCCTAACATTCCGACAGCGAAACTAATGTCTGGCCAAATGGATGTTTGAACATACATCAAACTTCCAACCAGCGATGCAAAGGGAATGGATTCCATTGATTTTTGTTCCAAATCATTCTTTGGACATTGCAATTCACTGAACTTGTCCCCTTTCTGAATTGGAACTATTCATGTAGAGCAATTTTCCATTCTAAATCTCTCTAATACTTTATTGATATAGCCTTTCTAAGACAATCCTAACAATCCTTGTTATCTATTGCGAAATATTTCTATTTCTATCACATAGGATGCCTCATTCATATCATTCATTTCAAGAGTTTTAGAGAGAAATTTCTTAATATTATGTAACAAACCTATGTCATTAGCAGCCAAAAGAATGTCATCGACATATAGGACTAATATAATGAACTTGCTCCCACTGACCTTCATATAGATACACCGATCAACGGTGTTTTCTACAAAACCATATGATGTAATGGTATTATTGAACTTAATATACCATTGTCGGGAGGCTTGTTTCAGTCCATATATCGATTTCTTTAATTTACACACCAAATTTTCTTTCCCTGTGGTTATGAAACCTTCAGGTTGGTCCATATACACTTCCTTTTCTAAGTCACCATTCAAAAAGGCGGTCTTTACATCCATTTGGTGGAGCTCTAGGTCATAGTGAGCCACCAAAGCCATAATGATTCTTAAGGAGTCTTTCTTAGAGACTGGAGAAAAAGTCTCCTTATAGTCAATACCATCCTTTTGAGTGTAACCTTTGGCAACAAATCTGGCCTTATACCTTTTGATGTTGCCTTTTGAGTCTTGCTTGGTCTTGAAGACCCACTTACAGCCAACTCGTTTTGATCTTTCAGGCAACTCCACTAGTTCCCAGACTTGATTTACATCCATCGATTTTATCTCTTCTTTCATGGCATTGAACCACTTTTCAAAATCATTACATTCCATGGCTTGTTTAAATGAGACTGGATCTTTATCAATGCTTAATTCAGATTCATGTTCAAGTGAGTAAAGCACATAATCATTCGATATGGCTGATTTTTTATGTCTTGTAGACCTCCGTAATGCCATTTCTTGTGGTATCACTTGCTTATTTGTGACTTGTATATTGTCACTTGGTTCATCACTTATGTGTTCACTTTGTGTGTTTCGAATATTAATTTGTTGTCTTTGCATGTCGCGTAACTGTGATGCAACAAAAGGAACAACAACTTAAGTAGAAACACTTGGTGTGGGGATAACAACTTGAGTAGAAGTGCTTACTGTGGATCTTTCATTTTGTAATTCTCTAATATCCACCTTTCGTCATTCCCCACTCCCACTGAACTGACCATTTTCAATGAACCGAGCATTGCCAGACTCAACTATTCTAGTATTATGATTAGGACAATAGAACCTATATCCTTTAGACTTTTCAGGATAGCCAATGAAGTAACCACTAATGGTTCTTGCATTAAGCTTTCTTTCATGTGGATTATATATCCTTACTTCTACTGAACAACCCCAAACATGAAGGTGTCTTAAACTGGGTTTCCTACTTGTCCATAACTCATAAGGAGTCTTAGGGACAACCTTACTAGGAACCCTGTTCAACAGATATACAACAGTTTTTAATGCATGCATCCACAAGGATAAAGGTACAGTACTATAACTTAACATGCTCCTAACCATATCCATAAGTGTGCGATTCCGCCTTTCCGCTACACCATTCTGTTGTGGTGTGCCAAGCATTGTATACTGTGCACATATGCCTCGACTTTCAAGATGTTTTGCAAATGGAACAAGACATTGTCCACTTTCATTGAATTTTTCATAATATTCACCACCTCTGTTTGACTTAATCACTTTCACTTTTCTATCTAACTGCCTTTCCACTTCATTTATAAACACCTCCAGGGCGTTTACTGACTGAGACTTTTCATGCAGTAGATATAAATAACAATATCGTGAGTAGTCATCTATAAACGTGATGAAATATTTCTCACCACCCCATGTTGAAATATCAAAGGGGCCACAAATATCAGTGTGTATCAATTCTAAAGGCTCATTACTTCTCTTGGCTGGGTTCTTTGATGTGTGTCTTGTCTGTTTCCCTTTTATACAATTTTATACAGTCAACACATACCTCCTAATCAGTAAAATCCAATTGAGGCAAGACATCACCTTTTACCAACCTTAATATCCTTTCTTTGGATATATGACCTAATCTTTGATGTCATAAGAAAGCAGAACTGTCATCATGTGCATTACGTTTGTTACCTATATTATGCTCAACAAGAAATAAAGAATCAACATACATAGCATCAAGATTAAAACGGTACAAATTATCAACCAAAGTACCAAATCCATAATAGTACGAATGTCTATACAATGAAAATGCACCGTTTCCAATCTTAAGGTTAAATCCTACCTCATCCAACTTTGCAACAGAAACTAAATTTCTAGCACATTCAGGAACATAGAGACACTTTTCTAGATCTAGGTGACACCTAGTATCCAAAATTAATCTATACGTCCTAATTCCTTCTATTTGTGCCTTCATTCTGTTTCCTATATAAAGGAATTTCTCAATTCCTCTTATGGGCTGGATTGAAAGGAATCCCTGTATGATATGTGACACATGAATAGTAGCTCCAGAGTCTAACCACCAAGATTATTAGGTACTTCAATTACATTTGATTCAAAACATACTGATATACAGTACATACCTTTCTTTTCGAACCAAGCCTTTCTTTTTGGACAATCTTTCTTGAAGTGACCAATCCTTTTACAGAAGAAGCATTTATGATCCTTGTGAATCTGACCTCTAATGACTTTCATAGAGGCTTTATCCTTCTTCTTATCCTTTTTATATGGTCTAGACTTGCTACTGTTAGCATCATTATGAACAGTAAGATAAATAGAGTGATTCTTCATCTTCTTTAATCTCCCTTCCTCTTGAACTAACATGGCCTTAATTTCTTGAAGGTTCCATTTCTCTTTGATAGTGTTATAATTCACTTGGAACTGACCAAATTCAGGAGGTAGTGAGTTGATGATGAATTGTACCAAAAAGGATTCACTCACATCCATGCCCATTGTTTTCAACTTTGCTGCTAGATTAGCCATACTAGTCACATGATCATGAATAGGCTGTGACCAATCAAAATTTCTTGGTTGTCAGCTCACTCATTAGGCTTCCTACAATGGATTTATCAGCTATATCTAATTGAGAGTATTCCTTAATTCTCATCATAAATTCCCTTGCATTTTTCGTCTTAGGCATCGATGGCTTGACATTTTCAGCTATCGTCATTCGCATCAAATTCAAACTCAGCCTATTAGACCGTTCCCAAGTCTCATGCAGAGACTTGTGAGATTCTGTACTGGTCTCAGTAATGGCTACAAGCTTTTCATCCGAAATAACTGCTAAGTCCAAACCCAAAACACCTAAGTAAAACTGAATATGCTCAGACCATTCCGCATAATTCAGTCCATTGAATTTGATCATCGTATTGCCTAAGGCGAACATGTTATTAGAAGCTGTAAACATAATACAAATTTACACATTAATGCTTTGAATAAACTTAAATGGATTCAGATCAACTTTGATTATGTATTTAAGTTCACCTTTGGGTGATCCTCAAATACATAACTTTAATCAATGATGATGCTAATTTAGATATACTTTGATAGATCAATCAATCATACTAGAGTTAACATGAATGTTATCTTTGGATATACAATCACATTTACCCAGTATATCAATGAATCTCTTTTAGTATTATTAATTATAGGCAATGATCCATCTTTGGATGATCTCCTAGCCTTATAATTAATAATCACAATTGTTCATTTCAAATCTGTACAACCTTTCATTAGCATTTAAAGAAAGGAACAATTAAAATTCACAATCAAATACTTGAATCCTTTCAAGTTAAGTTACTTTGGTAACCAACAAATTTTCAATATTTGATTGATGTCAATATGATCTCAATAAATTTCAAAATCTTTAATTATTGAGATTATTCAATTTGACAAAATATCAATAAACAATCAATGATGCGGAAAATAAATTCCTTTTTAGGTCAACACCAGCCAATATGTCGGGTACTATTTCGGTAGCCGGCTATTTCTGCATGCCGGCAAATGCTAATAGGGTACCACTCTAATAGCCGGATCCCAATATTCATTAATTTCTTTCTTTCCGTTGACCACAACGACTAAAACGGCGTAAAAAAATCAGATCCGGAAAGGGGAAGGGCCGGTGATGGACATTCGGGAAAAAGAACAATTTTTTTTTTTTTTGGCAAACGGCAAAGGGTCGCCGAATTTTTCTTTTCAACACCGGCGGTTTCTTTTCTTTTCAACGCCGGCCAATTCTTCTTTTATAGCAAATTACAGTATTTACAAACTCGCTCTGATACCAATTGTTAAAAAAATAATGGGAAAATTTCTTTTACCAAAATTCTCATTTTCAATTCTGTAATACAAGATCTTTTCTTTATATGAATACTAATATGCAAATCATAATGGATTTTACGTACCTCTGTCCATGATATTAAGTTCCTGCTATGAAGATGCAAATCCTCTTCTGATTTTGCCTTTTGATGAATTTCTCCTACTCTTCCCCTTTCCCTTTTTCTTTTCTCGGTTTCTCTTTGATGGTGGAGAAGAGGAAAAGAAGGTCTAATAAAAAAAAAATCACGTCCCTTTTATTTTTCTGTAACGGTTGTCTTTGATGATCTTTAATGAGGAGAATAATTCCCTCCTTTTCTATAACCGTTATCTTTAATAGGGAGAGTGATTCTCTTTTTTCCTTTAACCATTATTTTTAATAGGGAGAGTGGAGGGATTTTAAACCCAATGACCCAAATTACCATTATATCTAACCAACTATCATATTAGACTTTTTATATTTGATTATATTTTAAATAACAAAGGTCACTTATATTAATTAATTTAACATTACAACACAAATCATTTAAAATAAAAATTATTAATCATTGTAATCCTATCTTTTAATTGAATCAATATATAAGCTTCTAGAGGGAGTTAATTTTACCCTGCCACGTATTGTTTCTTTAAAAGTCAAATAAACTTGATATTTGGGAAGTGTATATCCTCAAACAAGAATAACGATTGTCTTGTCCAGTTAATACCCATAACAACTCCAGATATAACCGTTGGCGGGACATGGAAAAAGTCAAGTCAAGTCAATCTCACTTTGGTCAAGCCCGCAGTTTGACCATAAACAAAATTTCCCGTTTACATTTGTAACTTACCGCTTAATTTGGCAATATCTGCCCGCAAAGGAACCAAGCATAAGCTTTGAGGTTGGTGGTAACAGCTAGGAATTAGCAAAGTGTGTTTAATCTTTTATATTATTATTTTTCTTGTCAAAACAAGAAACTTATTGAAATATGGGCTGCACAATTGGATAATTTTTTGATCCATTAAGTGACCATTTAACTAAATATGAAGCAAGAGATCTTAATCCATGTCTATATCATTCTGTTACTCTTTTTCTTAGTTCGAACGTTGAGTGTTCATGATCACTTATGTATCGAAATCTCTTTTCTTTTTCTAGTTACAAGAGAGGCCGAAAAACAAAGAAAGGAGAACATAGTTACTAGATATTGAATACAGAACTCAAAGACTTCAACAAGAATGTCCCAACCAACCCAATGTTAAAACTGTCGAGTCGATTGGACTCCAATTTCATAGAATAAATTATTTATTTTATTACTTAATAAATATATACGTTAAGGAAAATTACAATACTTGGTAAACTTTGTTATCAATACAACAGATTATCTCGTCTCACAATTTGAGAAAGTTGAATAATGGATTGCTTAAGTCCGTTGACCCCACAAAATAAACATCCGTTTTTCCACAAGTAGGTAACAAAATGTTAATGGGTAGATAGAAGAATAAAAGAAAGGGAAAAGGAATAGTTGGTGGATCTGGAATAACGTTAACTACGATTGTATTCCCAACTTACAAAATAATACCAAATCTACTTTCCACTCAACTGAAAATTTCAAGTTCCTTACTTTTACATAAAAAAAAAAAAAAACTTGAAATTTTGAAGTCCCTTTTTTTTTTTTTTTCAATTGATTGATTGAATCCATATAAGCAAAAATGTCACAGATATAAAATGCAGTTCTTTTATTATTTTTGTATGATAAGGATACTATTATCATGGGTCACTAACGAATGTCTAAAGACTCTAGCCGGTCGTTATCCCCAACCAAGTAGCCGATTAGCAGACAACCTGACCCTTTATTTTCTAGCATCATGCCAGCCTGCCTCAATCCAAACATCACAGGGAAAGGCCATCCCCGGGCATGAAGAGACGTGTGACATCAAGAGAAATGTTCGCACCTGTCACGGGTATATCTTGCCTCTCTACCATCTTGGCGGGCCTCTCTACCTCTCTCGACTGCCACATAAGGTGTCGTATTTGAAGGACCTACTAGCACTACTTGTCAAAGAGCTCTTACTGTACTCCACAAGCTAAACCACCCTCATACCAGCCAACGAGAGCAAGCCGAACCCCACCATAAATATTTATGGTCACGCAACTCTAAGGTAAACCTCTAATCCCATTATTCGTCTCATTCAGTCTGAATAAAATTTTTACTGACTTAGGCATTAGAAAATTGATATTGAATTACAGCCCAACATCCCATTGCCTTTTACTTGTCTTCGGGTCCTCCCCTCCTCCCTTCCCCCCCCCCCACCACCACCAAAAACGACCATCACCAATTTATTTGCAATCCAAACACCTATAAAATCCAGAAACTGTGTCTCAGGTTCAAGTCTCAACTTCAACTAATTAAAAATATGGACTATGACTATTTCCCAGACTCTTAGTTTATTAAAAATATGGTTCGTTTGAGAGACATGAGTCCTAATAAAACTTTTAGTTTAACATTAAAATCAACTCTAAATCTTATATTATATATATGTCAACGGTGTCGGATCAAGTGGTTCATTTTTATTCTTTTATTGTCAACTGATTCCGTGACAAGTTTTCAACATTATAAAAATTATAACTTATATTTCCACATTCATCATCTTTTGTCTTATTGAAATCATGCTTCTTGGAAGAAAAAAAAATTGTCGAATGCCGGTATACATTATACCATAGATATTTGCACAGCTATAGTTTGAAAGATGGAAAAAAAAAAAACAATGATTAAGTAATGTCATCATGCCTAACTATTTTTGTGAATCTGGCCTATTTGCACATTATATTTCTGATGTTCTACTCATAAGGACTTCTCATGTGGCAGGTTAAACTTAAGAGTTGAGCAAAAAAAATTTAACATATAGAAAATACAAAACTCAAAATTTAAAACTCCAAAAATATTTACCCCATAAGCATGGTAACAAACTCGCTTCAATAAGTTACATACTGGAGGGATCTCGGCTGGGTGTCCCTTGCTTTTTGGGATGCTAGGAATAAACCATACTGTGCTGACATAGTTGAGTCTTCTTAATTACAGTTTTGAACCACAATTTGTTTATATTCAAGCCAAAGTACTTTACTTGAAAATCTAGAAGCTGCTTAACAGATATAATCCAATTATTGCGATATTTGGTCAAAAAGGAAACATCCATATATAATACATAGCTTGATGACCTACCGACCAAGAACGATGTTTTGAATCCAATAAGGGACACACAGATGACATACCGCGTCACATTACGGCACAATTTTCCTGATCCTTTATTCACACAAACAAAAATTTATTTCAAGGAAAATGAAGAAAAAACAGAAGATTCATTATAGTCAAGGAATTGCGGTATAACTTTCTCCATGCAACCTCCCTCCTCATGATCAGTGAGAGAAAGGCGGGACGCTTTGTTCA
Organism: Bruguiera gymnorhiza; assembly: GCA_020883675.1. Lineage (NCBI taxonomy): Eukaryota > Viridiplantae > Streptophyta > Magnoliopsida > Malpighiales > Rhizophoraceae > Bruguiera > Bruguiera gymnorhiza. Next base: position 11,157 of record JAIRCJ010000606.1, on the reverse strand, counting down.
TTTCTGAAGAAATTTGTAGGATCGACCTTAGTCTTCACGTAAACCAACCTGGGAAAGTTGTTCTTGAAGTACTTGGCTCCCCAAACACTCGCTTGCTCGACGCTTGTCCTGCCGTAGATGTTGTTGATCCCAATGTCAAGATCCCTATAGTTGACGTAAGCGGATCGAGGGTTTTTGGAAACGTAGGGAGTCATGTAACTGTACAGATCTCTCAACCAAGTTATACGCTTTCGGGCCTCGGCATCCCCACCACCATTCCACGTGATTCCGTAAGCAATCTTGTATAAATACCCAGCTCTGTGCGGAAATGGAATGCTAGACTCTGAAATCTCGCTCATTCTTCCTCCGTAGGGAACAAAGGCCAAAAGGATGGTCGTGTCGACCGTGGACAACCTCTGCATCAATCCTTCCAGGGCCTTCTCAGGAATTGGTTGCACCACATAGTCAGATTTTCCCTTGGAATCGACCTGGACAAGGTTGCTGGTGGCTCTGGTGATAAAAACTTGAAAGGAGATATTGGGGTCGATGGGAACCCCAGAATCAATGCTGCCAAAGTTAGCTTGAGCCCTGGCCCAGCTCATTTCGAAGCAATCTCCCTTCGTCACCCCGAGTTCCGGGAATCTCTCTTGCATCAGCGGAACCAGCTGATCCGCACCACCGAGAAACATGGCATTGAAATCAGCTCTTACGATGAAATCTCCGGCGGGGGTGGTGTTGGTGGTTCTTATAAGAAGTTGTAGCCAAAGATCATTAGGAAGCCGGCTGGCCACGGACTGCCACCGATGCACCAGCTTGGTTGCATTTTGTTCCAATGTCTTTCGGATTGAGAATATGGTCACAGTTGGGGGGACATCAACCAATTGGATCTTCCAGGCAACGACAACGCCAAACGTGTTGCCTCCGCCACCACGGATGGCCCAAAAGACATCTTCTCCCATCGCGGCTCTGTCGAGAATTCTGGCGTTAACATCGATCAAGAGCGCATCCACGATATTATCTGCAGCGAGGCCGTATTTGCGCATTAATATGCCGTACCCTCCCCCACTGAAGTGGCCACCGGAGCCCACGGTCGGGCAAAGGCCGGCCGGGAAGGCGAGAGTGTTAGTTCGCTGAACAATGTCGTAGTACAACTGGCCTAAAGCCACCCCGGCTTGGATCCACGCGGTCTTCGTCGCAACATCGACGTCGATTTTCGACATGTTGACGAGATCAACCATAACAAAGGGAATGGGGGAAACATAGGAAAGCCCCTCGAAATCGTGCCCGCCACTTCGTACTATCACTTGCAAGCTGTACTTGCGAGCGCAATAGACGGTGGCTTGGACGTGGGATGCGTTGGTGGGAGTGACAATGACAAGAGGCTTTGGAGTGGAAGAGGTGTTGAATCTAAGGTTTTGCATGTTGAATTGCAGGATGGAGGAGTAGGAGGAATTGTTTGGGGTGTAAATGACCTTGGTAATGGAGGAGCTTTCCGTGTAGAGAGAAAGGCATCCTACAAATTCTCCATGACTGCCGGCCGATGAGGTTGCCCCTGACAATGAAGAAAGAAGAACAAAGAGGAATGGCAACATCGTTGCAATTTTAGACTTCATGTTGCTGCTTTGATTGATTTTGGAGGCTTGGGATGTGCATCAAAATGTGGCAAGAGGCTGCTCTTTTTATAGCAACACCGGGCCTAGAGGATGCTTACCTTGGGAAGGAATAGGAATGTCTCAATTGTCAAACCAGCGTCGTTTAATTTTGGAGGGCTCCACGCGTTAAATATTTCAGCCTTATCTTTTCTATGATTCATTAATGCTTGGTGCCTACGTACCAAATAGGCAACTGGGGTTTATCTCTTGTTCATTGTGTTACTCTTACCTACTCAATCCTGCGAAATTACATTGTTCATGGCTTTTGCACGGTCTGTTGTCCGACAGTTGCTTTTGATTGAATTCAACGTCGACGGCATTCGTTTTATTTTGTTTTCTTTTTTCTCTCTTTTAAACAACATCCAGCATTAGTTATTGTATTTTTTTAATTAAAATAATATTAAATTTAAACATGAGATAAATCTTAAAATTTCAATTGATAATTTTAATTAACAAAATTTTTCATAAAATAAATAATTGTAATAGATTTATATTCATTTGGTATTGATTTGTCTCACAATGCAATGGACTCGTGTGGTGCAAAAAAAATTTTAAAAAATTATTAATAATTATTATTTACATATATAATGATCATTTTCATTATTTGAATTTAAAAACGTCAAACATTCTAGAAATAGACTAAGTTATAATTCCAAGCCAACCAACACCAAGATTTGAAAGAATATTTAGAACCAACAAACAACTCAATAGCACACCTAACATTTGGATTAAATAAAATACTCGCAATTCTCTTTTATAAAATGATTATCTGGCACAATATGAACTACTCCTTTCTCGTTGAATAATAAACCGTAGACTCCTATGTAATTATGTTGGGTGACATCTCTTTATTAAATTAAAACTAAAGTATGTCTCAAAATGAATAAATGTTTCATAAACCGTGCCAGGTTGAGTTTTAAACGACGGTTCGACAAGGTCCACGCCTCTAATTCTTATATAATAAGACGCTGGTATTCACGTGAGATGTACGTCAATTAACATTTGATTGCTTGCGTTGGTTCCCAATTGACTGCTTTCTCTTGGTATATGACACGCTTTCAGAGTCTAGAAGTTGGAAAATATTTATGAAAGTCGTTAAGTCTTCTTTCTCCGCGTAGTTGGGCCTGCATGGAATAATAAGAGTAAACCAACGATTTTTATATAATAGTAGTTATTTTACCTTGTCTCTTTTTGATGATAATGGAAAATGTCAACCGAAGCAAAATCAAGATGTAAAGACTAAATGGGAAAACAAAAGTCTTGGTATCTTTTTTAAAACCACGCAAATCTTGGTCTTCTTGTGATTTTGTTGTAAGCATCAGGTTTCGAGTCTCACTCCTGCTGAATCCCAACATATAGTTTGCATTAACCCAATTGTGCCTCGTGTGTGTCCATAACGCGTGACGAAACTCGGATTTGTCTTCTCGTAACGACCAGGTCATTACACAGAATCGTAACCGAAACTTTCATGACAGTCAGGACATACATACCATAAAATACCATAAAGTATTGTTGGACATTAAAAGATATCGACGGACTTGGCAGATGGGGAGGCCGCAATACTGGACAAATAAAACAACAGAGAAACAAGTGTTTGACTAGAAAATAATGCGAAGCCCACAAAAGAAAACAATGACTGGGCTGCCCCCCTGTTTAAAAAATCTTCTCCTATACTCAACATCGCGGTACCTATACAAAAATCACGGTATAAAATTACACCCCAATTATAATGGTCAGTCACAAAATTCATTAATAGAGATGATCTTCAAACCTTTGATTATTGGTTCGAGACTAACCAAAGAAAATAACAAAATAAAAGAGTGTATGAACAGCACTATATTAAAGTGTGGAATAATACCTTCTTTTTTTTTGGTGGGTTTTTGTGGATAGTACTAATCGTGATCATGATCAATATTGCTGAAAAAATTGTTCATAGTGGAATCTATAGTCATGTCCATATCTTTGACGGACTGATTATGCCCCATCAGAATATAATAAAAACATATTGGTTTTAATCTTCAAAGCGCTATATAAGTTTGACATTTTTATTAGGATTACTCGACTTTTTTTTGTCTCATCTTTGTATTAGTTACATAGGTAAGATTATGTAAGAATTATTACTAAGGATAAATTGCCAATATTTTTGTCATATTATTTATATTTTTGAGATCTCATATTCTAATCCTCAAAAAAAATATAAGATTCACGAGAATAAAGAAAATTATTTTTATTATATAACTAATAATTTAATGAGATTTCTGATAAACACCCAAAAAAAAAAAAACATGGCATCGAAATCAGTTCAAACCATTTTATCACCATTTTGTAGTTGACGTGCCGCAAGCATAAAGCCCAAACCACACCCAACTGGGGTTTGGGTTTGGGTTTATTAGAGGATAATTAAATTTTGCGTATTTTGACTAAAAGAAAAAAAAAATTATGTAAAAGCACTTCTTTAGAATAATTGATTTATATATTTTGTCTTAAGAGAAGAGATAATTGTATACTTAAATTCATTTTTTAATAAAGTCAAATTTAAAACTAATAAAACAAAGTTTATATTGCAGAAATTGGGTTGGACCCCTAGAAAAAGGATGTCCCAGTCCACAACACTCCTCTAGGAATGAAGAATATTTTTGAGTTCAAATATCAGTTATAAACAAGACCCACGCAAGGTAAATTGTGTTTGATGTGCAAGTGCAGTGGCATGATTTGCTCCAAGCAATGATGCAAGAAGCAAAGTGGGCAAAAGGGACATCACCCCTGCAGGCCAACAATGGAGGAGTACATGGAAAATGCATACGTCTCATTTGCCTTGGGACCAGTGGTTTCTACTGTGGTGTCATCAGCAGAATATCACACCCTGTTTAAGCTGATGAGCATAATTGCACGACTTCTCAATGAACTTATAATAAAGTCAGGCAGAAAACTCTTAACATTCCCTTCTTTATCTTTTAATAAAGTCAAATTTAGAACTTATAAAACAAAGTTTTTATTGTATGAATTAGGTTGGATCCCTAGAGAAAGGGCATTCCAGTCCACAACACTCTTCCAGGAATGAAGAATATTTGTGAGTTCAAATATTAGTCATAAACAAGTCCACGCAAGGTAAATTGTGTTTTACGTGCAAGTGCAGTGGCATGATTTGCTCCAAGCAATGATGAAAGAAGCCAAGTGGGCAAAAGGGACATCACCCTGCTTAATGAAGACAAAGTAAGGCCCATGCTTAATGAAAGGCCCGTGCTTAATTGCAGTCCAAGTAAAAAGAGAAAAAAGCCGAGCTGTATACACAGCAGTTCAAACCCATGAAGCGACACCGAGCTTAGCTAATGTGCCTCGAATCTTCGGTTTATCGTTGTGACTGTGTACGTGATTCCCATTCAAGGCCACCATGCCCCATAGATCAAAGTTCAAAAATTTTGTAAACGAAGTCACCGTAATCAAATGGCGACCACAAGGCTATTTTTACGTTCGTCTCGTGCTTTGCACCACCTTCCTCCTCCTACAAGAACAAATGCTTCCTCGAATTCTACGGTGAAATGCACGAGCAACAAGGCCAGGTTAGGTGGAGGGGAGAGAGCTTCTGGGGATGGCAATAAGAGGAAAGTGTCGTTGTTGGCTTTGGAAGCATCGGTGGCTACACCGGAGAGCAGCTTGACGATAACCGCAGAGCCTGCAGTTGATCGAGATGTCCCTTCTATTCTCGCAGATGTCAGCAACGCTTTGCTTAGGATTTTGAAGCCAGCAGCTCAAAATAAGACGTGGAAACTTGAGGCCCAAATGTTTATTCAGAAAGTACGTTGCCTTGCTTCACCTTCACCTTCACCTTCACCTTCTCATAATTTACAAAATAAATTATATATTAAATTTAAATATCAAATAACAATTTAAGTATATCGTGTTATTACTTTTTTTTCACTTTGTTTATTACGTTAAAAAAAAAAAAAAAGGAAGAAAAACCTTAATGACCATGAACCTGAGGAAGAGAATTGAGTACCAAAATAGCAGCTTAATGTCTCGAAAAACATTGCCATATGGGGATGAAAGCTATCCTTTTACCTGTCAACTTTTGCGGCGCCTACAAATGCTAAATGAAGACCTTTTAACTTCTAGTCTTATTGCATTTTTATTTAAATTTTATACTTTTAAAATTTATTTTAATAAAAAATAATTAAAAAGTATACATTAATCAAATAAAATTGATTAAGGGTTAGAGTATTTTTGTTTAAGAAAATCAATTTAAAAATATAAAAATCAAATAAAAACACAAAATAGTTAAATATTTAATTATAAAAATTAAAGTTAATTCTTTTGTATATTCCCTTTTTTTTTTTTAATTTTTATCAAGAGATAATTGTGTTCTCATAAAATTATCTGTTGTGCTGACTACATATTTATGGTAGTTAGGTGTATGATCCCATTAATTGAGACAAATTGCAACCAGTGATAATAACATCTGTCCCACTTCAGCGACACAATGCGAGTCTATGCAATGAAACTCCACTCAATAAGACCAATAAAGTTTTAACCAATTACCGTGTATAATTTAATTTTCTCTTTATTTTTCTGGTTTTATATTAAAAGCGGGTGGGGCAAAAAAACAAAGATTTAGGAGTGTTACACTCAAAAATAATATTATAAACTCTAAGAATTAATGAAGTTTTATCTTATAGCGTTTTCTCTGCAGGAGGGGGGGGGCAACTTTGAAGAAAACATAAAACGCCGAAAGCCAAAACCCACGTAGGAGAGGTTTTAAATAAACACCAAAGCAAGGCTGGGGGCGTAGTTGATTTGCCGCTCCTTCTCTACTTCATGGGTTTTAATACTGGATTGTCGGCAAAAATTGACACTTTTGTTGTATAAATATATGAAATTAATTATGCAGGGAAACGAAGAATGACATAACAAAAAGAAATGCAGCCAAAATATAAATAAAAATCTGCCAAGTAACAATTGAAAATCATAATTTATCTTTTAGTTTTCTTTATTAAATTTTGTTCTTTTATACTGACACATATGTTAAATTAATTAATACAAGTGACCCTTGTTATTTAAAGTATGACCAAATATGAAATGTCCAATATGATGATCGGTTGGGTATAACAGTAATTTGGGTCATTGAGTTTAAAATCCTCCACTTTTCCCTATTAAAGATAACGGTTACAGAAGGGATCACTCTCCCTATTAATCATAACGGTTATATAAAAAGAAGGGATGACTCTCCCTATTAAAGATAACAGTTACAGAAAGAAAAGACGTGATTTTTTCCGTTATAGCTTCTTTTCCTCTTCTCCACCATCAAAGAAACCAAAAAGAAAGGGAAAAAGGAAGAGTAGGAGAAATTCATCAAAAAGTAAAAATCAAAAGAGGATTCTCATCTTCACAATAGGAACTCGATATCATGGACAGAGGTATGTAAAATCCATTCTAGAAATAGATATTGGGGTAAGAAAGAAATTAATGAATATTGGGGTCCGGCTATTGGAGTGGTACCCTACTGCCATTTGCCGGCGTGGGGTATAAGCCGACTACCGGAATAGTACTCGGCATATTGGCTGGTGTCGACCCAAAAAGGAATTTTCACACTGTTTCAAATATTGCCAATGTACAAACAAACTTATTTTCCGTATCATTGATAGTTTATTGATATTTTGTCAAATTGAATGATCTAATAATTGAAGATTTTGAAATTTGTTGAGATCATATTGACATCAATCAAATATTGAAAGTTTGTTGGTTACCAAAGTAGCCTAACTTGAAAGGATTCAAGTATTTGATTGTGAATTTCAATTGTTCATTTCTTTATATGCTAATAAAACGTTGTACAAATTTGAAATGAACAATTGTGATTATTAATTATAAGGCTGGGAGATCATCCAAAGATGGATCATTGCTTATAATTAATGATACTAAAAGAGATTCATTGATATACTGGTAAATATGATTGTATATCTAAAGATAACATTCATGTTAACTCTAGTATAATTGATTGATCTATCAAAGTATATCTAAATTAGCATCATCATTGATTAAAGTTATGTATTTGAGGATCACCCAAAGGTGAACTTAAATACATAATCAAAGTTTGTAATATATGTATCTCAATCCATTTGAGTTTATTCAAAGTATTAATGTGTAAATTTGGATTATATTTACAACTTCCAATAATATGTTCATCTTGGGCAATGCGATGATCAAATTCAATGGGCTGAATATGTGAAATGGTCTGAGCATATTCAGTTTCACTTAGGTGTTTTGGTTTGGACTTAACAGTCATCTCGGATGAAAAGCCTGCAGCCATTACTGAGACCAGTACAGAATCTGATAAGTCTCTTCATGAGGCTTTGGGAACGGGTCTAATAGGCTAAGTTTGAATTTGATGCAAATGATGATAGCTGAAATGTCAAGTCATCGATGCTAAGACGGAAAATGCAAGGAAATTTATGATGAGAATTAAGGAATACTCTCAATCAGACATAGCTGATAAATCCATTGTAGGGAAGCCTAATGAGTGAGCTAACGACTAAGAAATTTTGATTGGTCACAGCCTATTCTGACCATGTAACTAGTATGGCTAATCTGGCAGCAAAGTTTGAACACAATGGACATGGATGTGAGTGAATCCTTTTTGGTTCATTCATCATCAACTCACTGCCTCTTGAATTTGGTCAGTTTTTAAGTGAATTATAACACTATCAAAAGAGAAATGAACCTTCAAGAAATTAAGGTCATGTTAGGTTCAAGAGGAAGAGAGATTAAAGAAGATGAAGGATCACTCTATTCATTTACTGTTTATAATGATGCTAGCAGTAACAAGTTTAGACCATATAAAAAGGATAAGAAGAAGGACAAACCCTCTATGAAAGTCACTAGAGGTCAGATTCACAAGGATCAAAAAATGCTTCTTCTGTAAAAAGATTGGTCACTTCAAGGAAAAGATTGTCCAAAAAGGAAAGGCTTGGTTCGAAAAGAAAGTATGTACTGATATATCAGTATGTTTTGAATCAAATGTAATTGAAGTACCTAATAATACTTGGTGGTTAGACTTGGAACTACTTATCAGTTGTCAATATCATGTAGGGATTCCCTTTCAATCCAGCCCGATAACAGGAATTGAGAAATTCCTTTATATGGGAAACAGAAAGGATTGAGGCACAAATGAAGGAATTGGGACGTACAGGTTAATTTGATACTAGTGTCACTTAGATCTGGAAAAGTGTCTATATGTTCCTGAATGTGCTAGGAATTTAGTTTTGTTACAAAGTTGGATGAAGTACGATTTAACCTTAAGATTGGAAACGCTGTATTTTCACTGTATAGACATTCGTACTCTTATGGATCTGATACTTTGGTTGATAATTTGTACCATTTTAATCTTAATGTTATGTATGCTGATTCTCTATTTCTTGTTGAGCATAATATAGGTAACAAACGTAATGCACATGATGACAGTTCTGCTTTCTTATGACATCAAAGATTAGGTTATATATCCAAAGAAAGGATATTGAGGTTGGTGAATGGTGATGTCCTCCCTCAATTGGATTTTACTGATTGGGAGGTATGTGTTGACTGTATAAAAGGGAAACAAACAAGACACACATCAAAGAACCCAGCCATGAGAAGTAATGAACCTTTAGAATTGATACACACTGATATTTGTGGCCCCTTTGATATTTCAACATAGGGTGGTGAGAAATATTTCATCACGTTTATAGATGATTACTCACGATATTGTTATTTATATCAATTACATGAAAAGTCTCAGTCAATAAACACCCTGTCCTGGTCCATTTGCAAAACTTCTTGAAAGTCGAGGCATATGTGCACAGTATACAATGCCTGGTACACCACAACAAAATGGTGTAGCAGAAAGGCATAATTGCACACTCATGGATATGGTTAGGAGCATGTTAAGTTACAGTACTGTACCTTTATCTTTGTGGATGTATGCATTAAAAACTGCTACATATCTGCTGAATAGGGTTCTTAGTAAGATTGTCCCTAAGACTCCTTATGAATTATAGACAGGTAGGAAACCTAGTTTAAGACACCTTCATGTTTGGGTTGTTCAGCAAAAGTAAGGATATATAATCCACATGAAAGAAAGCTTGATGTAAGAACCATTAGTGGTTACTTCATTGGCTATCCTGAAAAGTCCAAAGGGTATAGGTTCTATTGCCATAACCATAGTACTAAAATAGTTGAGTCTGACAATGCTCAGTTCATTGAAAATGGTCAATTCAGTGGGAATGGGGAATCACGAAAAGTGGATATTAGAGAATTACAAAATGAAAGATCCACAGTAAGCACTTATACTCAAGTTGTTATCCCCACACCAAGTGTTTCTACTCAAGTTGTTGTTCATTTTGTTGCATCATAGTTACGCGACATGCAAAAGCAACAAATTGATGTTCAAAACACACAAAGTGAACACATAAGAGATAAACCAAGTGACAATATGTAAGTCACAAATGAGCAAGTGATACCACAAGAAATGGCATTACGGAGGTCTACAAGATAGAAAAGATCAGTTATATCGAATGATTATGTGGTTTACTCACTTGAACATGAATCTGAATTGAGTATTGATAAAAATCTAGTCTCATTTAAACAAGCCATGAAATGTAATGATTATGAAAAGTGGTTCAATGCCATGAAGAAGAGAGATAAAATCGATGGATGTAAATCAAGTCTGGGAACTAGTAGAGTTGCTTGAAAGATCAAAACGAGTTGGCTGTAAGTGGGTCTTCAAGACCAATGAGACTCAAAAGGCAACATCGAAAGGTATAAAGCCAGACTTGTTGCCAAAGGTTACACTCAAAAGGATGGTATTGACTATAAGGAGACTTTCTCTCCGATCTCTAAAAAAGACTCCTTAAGAATTATTATGGCTTTGGTGGCTCACTATGACCTAAAGCTCCACCAAATGGATGTAAAGACCGTCTTTTTAAATGGTGACTTAGAAGAGGAAGTGTATATGGAAACCTGAAGGTTTCATAACCACAGGGCAGGAAAATTTAGTGTGTAAATTAAAGAAATCGATATATGGACTGAAACAAGCCTCTCAACAATGGTATATTAAGTTCAATAATATCATTACATCATATGGTTTTGTAGAGAACATTGTTGATCGGTGTATCTATATGAAGGTCAGTGGGAGCAAGTTCATTATATTAGTCATATATGTCGATGACATTCTTTTGGCTACTAATGACATGGGTTAGTTGCATAATGTCAAGAAATTTCTCTCTAAAACTTTTGAAATGAAAGATATGAATGAGGCATCCTATGTGATAGGAATAGAAATATTTCGCAATAGATCACAAGGATTGTTTAGGATTGTCTCAGAAAGGTTATATCAATAAAGTATTAAAGAGATTTAGAATGAAAAATGCTCTACAGGAATAGTTTCAATTCAGAAAGGGGACAAGTTCAGTGAATTGCAATGTCCAAAGAATGATTTGGAACGAAAATCAATGGAATCTATTCCCTATGCATCGCTGGTGGAAGTTTAATGTATGCTCAA
>JAIRCJ010000605.1:0-20494 GCA_020883675.1 Bruguiera gymnorhiza | reverse complement strand
CCTTGGAACTAGGAGTGCATTGAATTTTGGTCAACAAGGAGTCTTGATGATGGCTAGCATTTTCTACAAGTATTTTCGGTATAATTACTGTATAAGGGGACCATCTCACAATTTATTCGTAAGAAGGCTCCACCTTTTGTTGCAACAGCTCATTCACACTTAATGATTTGGGAAATAGCTTGTTTGCCCACAAAAGGAACTACATTGACTAAAAAAAGCACATCTACACACCCCTTGCAACTAGGAATACATTGAATTTCATTCAACAAGGACTCTTTGATCATAATTAGAATTTCTTACAAGTAGTTTTGGTATAATTACTATATAATGAGACCGTCTCCCCATTTATTCGTAACAAGGCTCAACCTTTTGTGCAACAACTCATTCACTCTTAATGATCTTGAAAATAGCTTATTTGCCCACAAAAGGAACTAGATTCACTGAAACAAGCACATCTACTCTCCCTTAGAACTAGGAATGCGTTGAATTTCATTCAACAAGGACTCTTTGATGATGACTAGCATTTCTTACAAGTATTTTTGGTATAATTATTGTATAATGGGACCGTCTCACAACTTATTCCTAAGAAGGCTCCACTTTTATTGCAACAGCTCATTTACACTTAATGATATTAGATATAGCTTGTTTGCCCACAAAAGGAACTATATTCACTAGAAAAGAACATCACACTCCCTTGGAAGTAGGAATGCATTGAATTTCAGTCAACAAGGACTCTTCGATGATGACTAGCATTTCTCACAAGTATTTTCGGTATAATTAATGTATAATGGGACCGTTTGGCCATTTATTCATAATAAGACTCAACCTTTTGTTGCAACAACTCATTTATGCTTAATGATCTTGGAAATAGCTTATTTGCCACAAAAGGAACTATATTCATTGGAGGAAGCACATCTACACTCCTTTGGAACTAGGATTACATTGAATTTCATCCATCAAGGAGACTTTGATGATGACTAGCATTTTTTACAATTATTTTTTGTATAATGGGACCATTCCCCCATTTATTCATGACAAGGCTCCACCTTTTGTTGCACCAATTCATTCACACTTAATGATCTTCAAAATAGCTTGTTTGCCCACAAAAGGAACAAGATTCATTGAAACAAGGACATCAACCCTCCCTTGGAACTAGGAATGCATTAAATTTCATTCAACAAGGAGTCTTTGATGATGACTATAATTTTTTACTAGTATTTTCTGTATAATTTCTGTATAATGGGACCGTTCCCCCATTTATTACTAACAAGGCTCCACCATTTGTTGCAACAACTCATTCACACTTAATGATGTTAAAAATAGCTTCTTTGCCCACACAAGGAACAAGATTCACTGAAACAAGCACATCAACCCTCCCTTGGAACTAGGAATACATTAAATTTCATTCAACAAGGAGACTTTGATGATGACTAGCTTTTTTTACAAGTATTTTCTGTATAATTGCTGTATAATGGGACTATTCCCCTATTCATTCATGACCAGGCTCCACCTTTTCTTGCAACAACTCATTCACACTTCATGATCTTGAAAATAGCTTGTTTGCCCACAAAGGGAACTAGATTCACTAAAACAAGCACATTTACTCCCCTTGGGAACTAGGAATGCATTGAATTTCATTCAACAAGGACTGTTTGATCATGACTAGCTTTTCTTACAAGTATTTTCGCTATAATTATTGAATAATTGGACTGTCTCCCCATTTATTCGTAACAAGGCTCCACCATTTGTTGCAACAACTCATTCACTCTTAATGATCTTGAAAATAGCTTGTTTGCCCACAAAAGGAACTATCTTCACTCAACCAAGCACATCTACACTCCCTTAGATGTAGGAGTGCATTAAATTTCATTCAACAAGGAGTCTTTCATGATGACTAGCATTTTCCACAAATATTTTTGGTATAATTACTATATAATTGGACTGTCTCCCCATTTATTCATAACAGGGCTCCACCTTTTGTTGCAACAACTCATTCACACTTAATGATCTTGGAAATAGCTTGTTTGCCCACCAAAGTAACTATATTCATTGAAACAAGCACATCTACAATCCCTTGGAACTAGGAATCCATTCAATTTCATTCAACAAGGAGACTTTGATGAATGACTAGCAATTTTTACAATTATTTTCTATATAATTGTTGTTTAATGGGACCGTTCCCTCATTTATTCATGACAAGGCTCTACCTTTGGTTGCAACAACTCATTGACACTTAATGATCTTGAAAATAGCTTTTTTTCCCACAAAAGGAACTAGATTCACTGAAACAAAGACATCTACTCTCTCTAGAAACTAGGAATGCATTGAATGTCATTCAAGAAGGACTATTTCATCATGACTGGTATTTCTTACAAGTGTTTTCGGTATAATTACTATATAATGGGATTGTCTCCCTAATTATTCATAACAAGGCTCGACTTTTTCTTGCAACAACTCATTCACACTTAAAGATCTTGAAAATAGCTTTTTTCCCCACAAAAGGAACTATATTCACAAGAACAAGCACATCTACACTCCGTTGGAACTAGGAATGCATTGAATTTCATTCAATAAGGAGACTTTGTTGATGCCTAGCTTTTCTTACATGTATTTTCTGTCTAATTGCTGTATAATGGGACCATTCCCCCATTTATTCTTGACAAAGGTCCACCTCTTGTTGTAACAACTCATTTACACTTAATGATATTTAAAATAGCTTGGTTTTCCACAAAGGAAGCTAGATCCCCCGAAACAAGCACATCTAGGAATGCATTGAATTTCATTCCACAAGGACTCTTTGATGATGACTAGCATTTCTCACAAGTATTTTTGGTATAATTACTGTATAAAGGGACTGTCTCCCCATTTATTTGTAACAAGGCTCCACCTTTTGTTGCAACAACTCATTCAATCTTAATGAGATTGAAAATATCTTGTTTGCCTAAAAAGGGTATTAGATTCACTAAAACAACCACATTTACTCTCCCTTGGAACTTGGAATATATTGAATTTCATTCAATAAGGACTTTAAGATGATGACTAGCATTTCTTACAAGTATTTTCGTTATAATTATTGTATAATGGGACCGCCACCCCATTTCTCCGTAATAAGGCTCAACCTTGTGTTGCAATAACTCATTCACTCTTAATGATCATGAAAATAGCTTGTTTGCCCACAAAAGGAGCTAGATTAACAGCAACAACCACATCTACTATCCCTTAGAATTAGGAATGCGTTGAATTTCATTTAACAAGGACTCTTTGATGATGATAGCATTTCTTACAAGTATTTTCAGTATAATTACTGTATAATGGGACCGTCTCCCCATTTATTTGGAACAAGGCTCCACCTTTTGTTGCAACAACTCATTCACACTTAATGGTCTTAGAAATAGCTTGTTTGCCCACAAAAGGAACTCGATTTACTGGAATGAACACATCTACACTGCCTTGGAACTAGGAATGCATTGAATATCATTCAACAAGGAGTCTTTGATGACGATTAGCATTTTTTACAAGTATTTCCTGTATAATTGCTTTATAATGGGACCATTCCCCCATTTATTCGTGACAAGGCTGCACCTTTTGTTGCAACAACTCATTCACACTTAGTGATATTTGAAATAGCTTCTTTGCCTGCAAAAGGAAGTAGATTCACTGAAACAAGCACATCTACTCTCCTTTGAAACTAGGAATGTGTTGAATTTCATTTAACAAGGAGTCTTTAATGATGACTAGCATTTCTTTCATGTATTTTCATTATAATAACTATATGAGGGGAACATCTCCCAAGTTATTCGTAACAAAACTCAACCTGTTATCACAACAGCTCATTCACACTTAATGATCTTGGAAATAGCTTGTTTGCCCACAAAAGGAACTATATTCACAAGAACAAGCACATCTACACTCCCTTGTCACAAGGAATGCATTGAATTTCATTCAACAAGGATCCTTTGCTGATGACTAGCTTTTTTTACAGGTATTTTCTCTATAATTGCTGTATAATGGGACCGTTCCCCCATTTATTCATGACAAGGCTCCACCTTTTGTTGGAACAACTCATTCACACTTAATGATCTTGGAAATAGCTTGTTTGCCCACAAAAGGAAGTAGATTCAGTGAAACAAGCACATCTACTCTCCCTTGGAACTAGGAATGCATTGAATTTCATTCAACAAGGAGACTTTGATGATGACTAGCTTTTCTTACAAGTATTTTCTGTATAATTGCTGTAAAATGGGACTGTTCCCCCAGTTATTCTTGACAAGACCCTAGCTTTTGTTGGAACAAGTCATTCACACTTCATGATCTTGGAAACAGCTTGTTTGCCCACAAAAGGAACTAGATTCACCGAAACAAGCACATCTACTCTCCCTTGGAACTAGGAATGCATTGAATATCATTCAACAAGCAGTCTTTGATGATGACTAGCATTTTTAACAACTATTTTCTCTATAATTGCTGAATAATGGGACCATTCTCCCATTTATTCATGACAAGGCTCCACCTTTTGTTCGAACAACTCATTCACACTTAATGATCTTGGAAACAGCTTGTTTGCCTACAAAACAAACTAGATTCACTGAAACAAGAACATCTACTCTCCCTTGGAACTAGGAATGCATTGAATTTCATCCAACAAGGACTCTTTTATGATGACTAGCATTTCTTATAAGTATTTTTGGTATAATTACTGTATAATGGGACCGTCTCCCCATTTATTTGTAATAAGACACCACCTTTTGTTGCAACAACTCATTCACACTTAATGATCTTCGAAATAGCTTGTTTGCTCACAAAACGAACTATGTTCTTCGGAACAAGAAAATCTACAATACCTTATAACTTGGAATGCATTGAATTTCATTCAACAAGGAGTCTTTGATGATGACTAGCATTTTTTACAAATATTTTCTGCATAATTTCTGTATAATGGGACCATTCCCCCATTTATTTGTAACAAGGCTCCACCTTTTGTTCGAACAACTCATTCACACTTAATGATCTTGGAAACAGCTTGTTTGACCACAAAATGAACTAGATTCACCAAAACAAGCACATCTACTCTCCCTTGGAAATAGGAATGCATTGAATTTCATCCAACAAGCACTCTTAGATGATGACTCGCATTTCTTACATGTATTTTCGTTATAATAACTGTATAATGGGACCGTCTCCTCATTTAACTGTAACAAGGCTTAACCTTTTGTTGCAACAACTCATTCACACTTAATGATCTTTAAAATAACTTGTTTGCCCAGAAAAGGAACTATATTCACTGGAACAAGCACATCTACACTGTCTTTGAACAAGCAACACATTATATTTCATTCAACAACGAGTGTTTCATGATGACTAACATTTTTTACAAGTATTTTCTGTATAATTGCTGTATAATGGGACCATTCCCCCATTTTTTCGTGACAAGGCTTGACCTTTTGTTGGAATGACTCATTCACACTTAATGATCTTGGAAACAGCTTGTTTGCCCACAAAAGGAACTAGATTCACCGAAACAAGTGCATCTACTCTCCCTTGGAACTTGGAATGTATTGAATTTCATTTAGCAAGGACTCTTTGATGATGACTTGCATTTGTTACAATTGTTTTCTTTATAATAACTGTATAGTGAGACCGTCTCCGCATTTATTCGTAACAAGGCTCAACCTTTTGTTGCAACAACTCATTCACACTTAATGATTGTGGAAGTAGCTTGTTTGCCCACAAAAGGAACTATATTCACTGGAACAAGCACATCTACCATCGCTTGGAACTAGGAATGCATTGAATTTCATTCAACAAGGAGTCTTTGACGACGACTAGCATTTCTTACAAGTATTTTCATTATAATAACTGTATAATGGGACCATCTCCCCATTTATCCGTGACAAGGCTCAACCTTTTGTTGCAACAACTCATTCACACTAAATGATCTTCAAAACAGTTTGTTTGCCCACAAAAGGAACTATATTCACTGGAACAAGCACATCTACACTCACTTGGAACTAGGAGTGCATTGAACTTCATTCAACAAGGAGTCTTTGATAATGAGTAGCATTTTCAAGAAGTATTTTCGGTATAATTACTGGATAATGGGACCGTCTCACCATTTATTTGTAACAAGGCTCCACCTTTTGTTGAAACATCTCATTCACACTTAATGATCTTGAAAATAGCTTGTTTGTGCCTAAAAGGAACGATATTCACTGGAACAAGCACATTTACACACCCTTGGAACTGGGAATGCATTTGTTTTCACTCAACAAGGAGTCTTTGGTGATTACTAGCATTTTTTACAAGTCTTTTCTGTATAATTGCTGTATAGTGGGACCGCTCCTCGATTTATTCAGGACAAGGCTTCAACTTTTGTTTGAACAACTCAGTCACACTTAATGATCTTGGAAATAGCTTGTTCGCCCATAAAAGGAACTAGATTCAGTGAAACAAGCACTTTTACTCTCCCTTCAAACTAGGAATGCATTAAATTTCATTCAACAAGGACTCTTTGATGATGACTAGCATTTCTTACAAGTATTTTCTGTATCATTGCTGTATAATGGGACCGTTCCCCCATTTATTTGAGAGAAGGCACCACCTTTTGTTGCAACAACTCATTCACACTTACTGATCTTGAAAATAGCTTGTTTGCCCACAAAAGGAACTATATTCACTAGAACAAGCACATCTACACTCCATTGGAACTAGGAATGCATTGAATTTCATTCAACACGGAGTCTTTGACGATAACTAGCATTTTTTACATGCATTTTTTGTATAATGGGACTGTTACCACATTTATTAGTGACAAGGGTCCACCTCTTGTTGCGACAACTCATTCACACTTAATGAACTTGCAAATAGCTTGTTTGCCCACAAAACGAAGTAGATTGAATGATGACTAGTGTTTCTTACAAGTATTTTCGTTATAATTCCTATATAATTGACCGTCTCCAGATTTATTCGTAACAAGGCTCAACCTTTTGTTGCAACAACTCATTCAATCTTAATGATCTTGGAAATAGCTTGTTTGCCCACAAAAGGAAGTAGATTCACTAAAACAAGCACATATACTCTCCCTTGGAACTAGGAATGCGTTGAATTTCATTCAACAAGGACTCTTTGATGATAACTAGCATTTCTTACAAGTATTATTGTTATAATTCCTGTATAAAGGCATTGTCTCCCCATTTATTTGTAACAGGGCTCAATCTTTTGTTGCAACAGCTCATTCACACTTAACGATCTTGGAAATTGCTTGTTTTCCCAGAAAAAGAACTATATTCACTTGAACAAGCACATCTACACTCCCTGGGAACAAGGAATGCTTTGAATTTGATTCTACAAGGAGTCTTTGATGATGACTAGCATTTTTTACAAGTATTTTCTGTATAATTCCTATGTAATGGGACCATTCCCCCATTTATTAGTGACAAGGCTTAATCTTTGCAACAACTCATTCACACTTAATGATCTTAGAAACAGCTTGTTTGCCCACAAAAGGAACTAGATTCACCAAAACAAGCATATCTACTCTCCCTTGGAACTAGGATTGTATTGAATTTCATTCAACAAGGACTCTTTGATGATGACTAGCATTTCTTACAAGTATTAGAATTTTAATGTCTTAAAGGGATAAATCCATTGTTGACAATCAGTTGAATTTAAATTTTGTAATTTTCTTAATTGTCTCCTTTGCTACAATGCTATATGAAATGATTTATATAATTTTTGTCTACAAACATATTACTTAAGAAAAAGCTAATGCAATGGACTCTAATAAGAAGTTTTCCCACTCCCCTCAAAAGCAATATGCTTGACCCAACATTAAAGCTTTTGATTGAAATTTATAATATTCATCCACTATAGTGTATTTTATATAATTGAGTCTATTACTTGAATTTTCTTTCAATTGACATATTCAAATATTTTTCTTTTCTCACCATTCCAATGTAATGGCATTAACAATAATTTTTAAAACAAAACATTGCATATTTTCAATGTTTAGAATTTTCATTTCTTTTAGGGATAAATGCATTGTTAGTAGTTATTTGAATTTAAAATTTGTAATTTTTTTAATTATCTCTCTTGCGACAATGCTATTTGAAATGATTTATATAATTTTAGTCTAAAAATATATTGCTTAAGGAAAAAGCAAATGCAATGGACTTTAATAAGAAGTTTCCCCACTCTATTTAACAACAATATGCTTAACCCAACATTAAAGTTTGGGATTTTTATTTATAATATTCACCTACTAAAATGTATTTTATACAATTGAGTCCATAATTTGTATTTTTGTTCAATTAACGTATTCAAATATTATGTTTTTCTCACCATTCAAAATGCAATGACATTAACAATAAATTCAAAAATCAAAACATTGCATTTTTTCAAATTTTAGAATTTTAAAGTCTTATAGGGGTAAATGCATTGTTAATAATAAGTTGAATTTAAATTTTGTAATTTTTTTAATTGTCTCCTTTGCCACAATGTAATTTGATATGATTTATATAATTTTAGCGTACAAACAAATTACTTAAGAAAAAGCAAATGCAATGAACTCTAATAAGAAGTTTCCTAACTCCCCTCAAGAGGAATATACTTGACCCAACTTTGAAGCTTGGTATTGCTATTTATAATATTCATCTACTAAAGTGTATTTTTTACAATTGAGTTCATTACTTGTACTTTTGTTCAATTAATATATTCAAATATTATGTTTTTATCACCATTTAAATGCAATGGCATAACAATAAATTTTAAAATCTAAATATTGCACTTTTTCAATTTTTAGAATTCTAAATTCTTATAGGGATAAATGCATTATTAATAATCAAGTGAATTTAAATTTTGTAATTTTATTTATTGTCTCCTTTGTCATAATACAATTTGAAATGATTTATATAATTTTAGTCTACAAACAAATTCGTTAAGAAAAAGCAAATGCAATGGTGTCTAATAAGAAGTATTGACATTAACAATAAATTCAAAAATCAAAACATTGCATTTTTTCAAATTTTAGAATTTTAAAGTCTTATAGGGGTAAATGCATTGTTAATAATAAGTTGAATTTAAATTTTGTAATTTTTTTAATTGTCTCCTTTGCCACAATGTAATTTGATATGATTTATATAATTTTAGCGTACAAACAAATTACTTAAGAAAAAGCAAATGCAATGAACTCTAATAAGAAGTTTCCTAACTCCCCTCAAGAGGAATATACTTGACCCAACTTTGAAGCTTGGTATTGCTATTTATAATATTCATCCACTAAAGTGTATTTTTTACAATTGAGTCCATTACTTGTACTTTTGTTCAATTAATATATTCAAATATTATGTTTTTATCACCATTTAAATGCAATGGCATAACAATAAATTTTAAAATCTAAATATTGCACTTTTTTAATTTTTAGAATTCTAAATTCTTATAGGGATAAATGCATTATTAATAATCAAGTGAATTTAAATTTTGTAATTTTATTTATTGTCTCCTTTGTCATAATACAATTTGAAATGATTTATATAATTTTAGTCTACAAACAAATTCCTTAAGAAAAAGCAAATGCAATGGTGTCTAATAAGAAGTATTCCCCCTCCCCTCAAGAGTAGTATGTTTAGCACAACTTTGAAACTTGGGATTGCTATGTATAATATTCATCCACTAAAGTGTATTTTATACAATTGAGTCCATTACATGTATTTTTGTTCAATTAACATTCAAATATTACATTTTTCTCACCTTTGAAATGTAATGTCATTAACAATAAATTTAAAAATCAAAATATTGGATTTTTTTAATTTTTAGAATTTTATAGACGTATATGGGTAAATGATTTGTTATTAATCGGTTGAGTTGAAATTTTGTAATTTTTTAATTGTCTCCTTTGCGACAATGGTATTTGAAATGATTTATATAATTTTAGCTTAAAAGTATATTACTTAAGTGAAAGCAAATGCAATGGACTCTAATAAAAAGTTTCCCCACTCCCCTCTAAACCAATATGCTTGACCCCCCTTTGAAGCTTGGGATTGCTATTTATAATATTTATCCACTAAAGTGTATTTTATACAATTGAGTCCATTAACTATATTTCTGCTTAATTAACATATTCAAATATTATGTTTTTTTCACATTCAAATGTAATGGCATTAAGAATAAATTTAAAAATCAAAACATTCCAATTCTTCAATTTTTTGAATTCTAAAGTCTTAAAGGGACAAATGCATTGTTAATAATTAGTTGAAATTAAATTTTCTTTTTTTTTAATTGTCTCCTTTGCCATAATGCAATTTCAAGTGATTTACATAATTTTAATCTACAAACATATTATTTAAGAAAAAGTAAAAGCAATGGACTCTAATATAAAGATTTGCCACTACCCTTTTGAGATATATACTTGACCTAACATTGAAGTTTGAGATTTTTATTTATAATATTTATCCACTAAAGTGTATTTTTTACAATTAAGTCAATTACTTGTATTTTGTTGAATTATCATATTCAAATATTACATTTTTCTTAGCATTCAAATGTAATGCCATTAATAATAAATTTAAAAATCAAATCATTGCATTTGTTTCAATTTTTAGAATTTTAAAGTCTTTTAGGGACAAATGCATTGTTAATAATTAGTTGAATTTAAATTTTCTAATTTTTTAATTGTCTCCTTTGGCACAATGTAATTTGAAATGATTTATATAATTTTAGTCTATAAACATATTACTTAAGAAAAAACAAATGCAATGGACTCTAACAAGAAATTTTCCCACTTCCTTCTAGAGATATATGCTTAGCCAAGCATTGATGCTTGGAATTGTTATTTATAATATTCATTCACTAAAGTGTATTTTATACAATTGAGTCCATTACTTGTATTTTTGTTCAATTATCATATTTAAATATTATGTTTTTCTCATCATTCAAAATCAATGACATTAACAATAAATTAAAAAAATCAAAACATTGTACTTTTTCAATTTTTAGAATTTTAAAGTCTTATAAGTATAAATGCAATATTTATAATTAGTTGAATTTAAATTTTGTAATTTTTTAACTATCTCCTTTGCCACAATGCAATTTGAAATGATTTATATAATTTTAGTTTATAAACAAATTACATCAGACAAACCAAATGAAATGGATTCTAATAAGAAGTTTCCCCACTCCTCGTAAGAGCAATATACTTGACACAACATTGAATCTTGCAATTACTATTTATAATATTCATCCACTAAAGTGTATTTTATACACTTGAGTCTATTACTTGTATTTTATATCAATTAACATATTCAAATATTATATTTTTCTCACCATTCAAATGTAATCACATTAAGAATAAATTTAAAAATCAAAACATTGTAATTCTTCAATTTTTAGAATTCTAAAGTCCTAATGGGATAAATGCATTGTTAATAATTAGTTGAAATTAATTTTTTTTTTGTCTCCCTTGCCACAATGCAATTTCAAGTGATTTACATAATTTTAGTCTATAAACATATTACTTAAGAAAAAGCAAAAGCAATGGACTCTAATATGAAGATTTGCCACTACTCTTTTGAGATATATGCTTGACCCAACATTGAAACTTAGGATTTTTATTTATAATATTTATCCACCAAAGTGTATTTTTTACAATTAAGTCCATTACTTGTATTTTTCTTCAATTATCATATTCAAATATGATATTTTTCTCACCATTCAAATGCAACGACATTTATAATAAATTTAAAAATCAAAACATTGCAATTTTTCAATTTTTAGAATTTTAAAGTCTTATAGGGATAAATGCATTGTTAATAATTAGTTGAATGTAACTTTTGTCATTTTTTTAATTGTCTTCTTTGCGACAATACTGTTTGAAATGATTTATATAATTTTATTCTAAAAAATATTACTTTTGAAAAAGCTAATGTATGAGACTTTAAAAATGTATTATTGAAGAAAAATCAAATACAATGAACTTTAATGAGAAGTTTCCCCACTCCTCTCAAGAGTAATATGCTTGACTCAACATTGAAACTTGGGATTGCTATATATAATATTCATCCATTAAAGTGTATTTTATACAAATGAGTCAATTACTTGTATTCTTGTTCAATTAAAACATTCAAATATTATGTTTTTGTCACCATTCAAATTCAATGACATTAACAATAAATTTAAAAACCAAAACATTACACATTTTCAATTTTTAGAATTTTAGAGTCTAATAGGATAAATGCATTATTAATAATCAGTTAATTAAAATTTTGTAATTTTTTTAATTGCCTCGTTTGCCACAATGCAATTTCAAATGATTTATATAATTTTAGTCTACAAACATATTACTTAAGAAAAAGCAAATGCAATTGACTTTAATAAGATGTTTCCCTACTCCCCTCAAGTGCAATATACTTGACCCAACATTAAAGCTTGGGATTTATATTTATAATATTCATCCACTTATGTGTATTTTATACAATTGAGTCCATTACATGTATTTTTGTTCAATTAACATATTCAAATATTATGTTGTTGTCACCATTCAAATGTAATGCCATTAACAATAAATTTAAAAATCAAAACATTGCATTTTTTTAATTTTTAGAATTTTAAGGTCTTATAGGGACAAATGCATTCTTAATAATCAGTTGATTTAAATTTTACAATTTTTTTAATTGTCTTTATTAGGACAATGCTACTTGAAATGATTTATATAATATTAGTCTAAAAATGTATTACTTAAGAAAAAGCAAATTTAATGCACTATAATAAGAAGTTTCTCACACCCTCAAGAACAATATGCTTGAACCAACATTAAAACTTAGGATTGCTATTTATAATATTCATTACAAAAGTGTATTTTATACTATTAAGTCCATTACTTGTATTTTTGCTTACTTAATATATTCAAATATTATGTTTTTCTCACCATTCAAATGTAATGGCATTAACAATAATTTTAAAAATCAAAACATCACACTTTTTCAATTTTTAGAATTTTAAAGTCCTATAAGGATAAATGCATTGTTAATAATTAATTGAATTTAAATTTTGTAATTTTTTTAACTGTCTCCTTTGCCACAATGCAATTTGAAATGATTTATATAATTTTAGTTTGCAAACATATTACTTATGAAAAACCAAATGCAATGGAGTCTAATAAGAAGTTTCCCCACTCTCTGTAAGAGCAATACGCTTGACACAACATTGAATCTTTCAATTGCTATTTATAATATTCATCCACTAAAGTATATTTTATACAATTGAAGCCATTACTTGTACTTTTTATCAATTAACTTCTTCAAATATTATGTTTTTCTCACTATTCAAATCTAATGGCATTAACAATAAATTTAAAATCAAAACATTGCATTTTTCAATTTTTAGAATTTTAAAGTCTTATAGAAATAAATGCATTGTTAATAATTAATTGAATTTAAATTTTGTAATTCTTTAATTATCTCCTTTGTGAGAATGGTATTTGAAATGATTTATATAATTTTAGTCTAAAAATATATTACTTAAGTAAAAACAAATGCAATGGACTTTAAGAAGAATTTTCCCCTTCCCCCTAAAAAGCAATATGCTTGACCTAACGCTGAGGCTTGGGATTACTATTTATAATATTCATCTACTAAAGTGTATTTTATACAATTAAGCTCATTACTTGTATTTCTACTTAATGAACATATTGAAATATTATATTTTTCTCACCATTCAAATGTAATGACATTAACAATAAATTTAAATATAAAAACATTACACTTTTTCAATTTTGAGAATTTTGAAATCTTATAAGGATAAATGCATTTTTAATAAACAGTTGAATTTAAATTTTGTAATTTTTTTAATTGTCTCACTTGCCACATTGCAATTTGAAATAATTTATAAAATTTTAGTGTAGAAACATATTACTTAAAAAAAAGTAAATGCAATGGACTTTAAGAGGATGTTTCCCCACTCATCGTAAGAGCAATATGTTTGACACAACATTGAAACTTGGGATTGCTACTTATAATATTCATCCATTAAAGTATATTTTATACAATTGAGTCCATTATCTGTATTTTTGTTCAATTAACATATTCAAATATGATGTTTTTCTCACCATTCAAATGTAATGGCATTAGCAATAATTTTAAAAATCAAAACATTGCAGTTTTTCAATTTTTAGAATTTTAAAGTTCTATAGGGAGAAATGCATTCTTAATAATCAGTTGAATTTAAATTTTGTAAATTTTTTTATTGTCTCCTTTGCCACAATACAATTTGAAATGATTTATATAATTGTAGTCTATAAACATATTACTTAAGAAAAAGCAAATGGAATGGACTCTAATAAAAAGTTTCACCACTCTCCACAAGAGCAATATGCTTGATCCAAGATTAAAGTTTCAAATTACTATTTATAATATTCATCCACTAAAGTGTATTTTATACAATTGAGTCCATTACCTATATTTTTGTTCAATTAACATATCCAAATATTATGTTTTTTTCACCATTCAAATGCAATGACATTAAGAATAAATTTAAAAATCAAAACATTGGACATTTTCAATTTTTAGAATTTTGAAGTCCTATAGGGATAAAGACATTGTTAATACTTAATTGAATTTAAATTTTGTAATTTTTTTTATTGTCTCCTTTGCCACAACGCAATTTGAAAAGATTTATATAATTTTAGTCTAAAAACATATTATTTAAGAAAAAGCAAATGTAATGGACTCTAAGAAGAAGTTTCCCCACTCTCCTCAAGAGCAATATGCTTGACCCAACATTAAAACTTCAGATTGCTATTTAAAATATTCATCTACTAAAGTGTATTTTGTACAATTGAGTCCATTACCTATATTTTTGTTCAATTAACATATTCAAATATTATATTTTTCTCACCATTCAAATGCAATGACATTAACAATAATTATAAAAACTAAAACATTGCAATTTTTCAATTTTTAGACTTTGAAAATCTTATAAGGATAAATGCATTGTTAATAATCTAATTTTTTAAATTGTCTCATTTGCCACATTACAATTTGAAACAATTTATATAATTTTAGTCTACAAACATATTACTTAAGAAAAAGAAAATGCAATAGAATTTAATAAGAAGTTTCCCCACTCCTTATAAGCGCAATATGCTTGACCCAACATTGAAGTTTTGGATTTCTATTTATAATATTCATCCACTAAAGTGTATTTTGTACAATTAAGTCCATTACCTTTATTTTAATTCAATTAACATATTCAAAAATTATGTTTTCTCACCATTCAAATGCAATGACATTAATAATAAATTTAAAAATCAAAGCATTACACTTTTTCAATTCTTAGAATTTTAAAGACCTATAAGGAAAAATGCATTGTTAATGATGAGTTGAATTTAAATTTTATAATTTTTTTATTGTCTCCTTTGTCATAATGCAATTTGAAATGATTTATATAATTTTAGTGCAGAAACATATTACTTGCGAAAAAGCAAATGCAATGGGTTCTAATAAAACGTTTCCCTACTCTTCTTAAAAGCAATATGCTTGACCCAACATTAAAACTTTGGATTGCTATTTATAATATTCATCCACTAAATTGTATTTTATACAATTGAGTCCATTACTTGTATTTTTTTCCAATTACCATATCCAAATATTATGTTTTTCTCACCATTCAAATGCAATGGCTTTAACAACAAATTTTAAAATCAAAACATTGCACTTATTCAATTTTTAGAATTTTAAAGTCCTATAGGGATAAAAGCATTGTTAATAATGAGTTGAATTTAAATTTTGTAATTTTTTTATTGTCTCCTTTACCATAATGCAATTTGAAAAGACTTACATAATTTTAATGTAGAAACATATTACTTGGCACAACATTAAATCTTAGGATTGCTATTTATAATATTTATGCACTAAAGTGAATTTTATACAATTAAGTCCATTACTTGAATTTTTGTTCAATTAACATATTCAAATATTATGTTTTTCTTACCATTCAAATTCAATGACATTTAGAATATATTTAAAAATCAAAACGTTGTAATTTTTCAACTTTTGGAATTTAAAGTCTATAGGATAAATGTATTGTTTATAACCAGTTGAATTTGAATTTTGTAATTTTTTTAAATGTCACCTTTGCAATAATGATAATTGAAATAATTTATATAAATTTAGTCAAAAAATATATTACTTAAGCAAAAGCAAATGCAATGGACTCTAATAAGAAGTTTCCCCACTCCCTTTAAAACCAATATGATTGACTTAACGTTGAAGTTAGGGATTGCTAATTATAATATTCATCCACTAAAATGTATTTTATACAATTGAGTCCATTACTTGTATTTTTTTTCAATTAACATTTTCAAATATTATGTTTTTCTCCTCATTCAAATATAATCGTATTAATAATAAAATTAAAAATCAAAGCATTGCACTTTTTTAATTTTTAGAATTTTAAAGTCTTATAGGGATAAATGCATTGTTAATAATCAGTTGAATTTAAATTTTATAATTTTTTATATTGTCTCCTTTTACACATTGCAATTTAAAATGATTAGCATAAAATTATTCTACAAACATATTACTTGAGAAAAGAAAATGCAATGAACTGTAATAAGAAGTTTCCCCACTCCCCTTAAGAACAATATGCTTGCCACAACATTGAATCTTGGGATTGTTATTTATAATATTCACGCACGAAAGTGAACTTTATACAATTGAGTCAATTACTTGAATTTTTGTTTAATTAACAAATTCAAAAATTGTGGTTTTCTCACAATTCAACTGCAATGACATTTAGAATAAATTTAAAAATCTAAACATTGCAATTTTTTCAAGTTTTAGAATTTAAAGTCTTATAAGGATAAATGTATTATTTATAATCAGTTGAATTTGAATTTTGAAAATTTTTTAAATGTCACCTTTGCGGCAATGCTATTTGAAATAATTTATATAAATTTAGTCAAAAAATATATTACTTAAGCAAGGGCAATTCCAATGGACTCCAATAAGAAGTTTCCCCACTCCCCTCTAAACCAATATACTTGACCCAATATTGAAACTGGGGATTACTAATTATAATATTTATCCATTAAAGTATATTTTATACATTTGAGTCTGTTACCTATATATTTTTTTTTTCAATTAACATTTTCAAATATTATGTTTTTCTCACCATTCAAATACAATCGTATTAACGATAAATTTAAAAATCAAAGCATTGCACTTTTTCAATTTTTAGAATTTTAAAGTCCTATAAGGATAAATGCAATGTTAATAATCAGTTGAATTTAAATTTTATAATTTTTTTTTGTTGTCTCCTTTGCCATAATGCAATTTGAAATGAGTTATATAATTTTAGTCTATAAACATATTTCTTAAGAAAAAGCAAATGCAATGGACTCTAATAAGAAGTTTCCCCACCCTCCTCAAGAGCAATTTGCTTGACCCAACATTGAAGTTTCATATTGCTATTTAAAAATATTCATTCACTAAAATGTATTTTATACAATTAAGTCCATTACCTGTATATTAGCTTAATTAATATATTCAAATATTATGTTTTTCTCACCATTCAAATGCAATGGCATTAACAATAAATTTAAAAGCCAAAACATTACACTTTTTCAATTTTTAGAATTTTAAAATTCCATAAGGATAAATGCATTGTTAATAATTAGTTAACTTAAATTTTATAATTTTTTTTATTGCCTCCTTTGCCACAATGCAATTTGAAATGATTTATATAATTTTAGACTTGAAACATATTTCTTAAGAAAAAGCAAATGCAATGGGAGTGTGCGTGAGGCTATTTCTAACATTTTTTTTTTTTTTGTGTAGGTTAGTAGCATGACTTCAAAAGATAAGGGAGTGAGCCAGGAAGGTAGGAAGGATGATGTATTCATGTTCCAAGCTATAAAACAATAGTTTGAGCACATGAATATTGTGTTTGGTGAAATGAGAGATCAGATGGAGAGGTAAGATGCTATTGTAATTGATTTGAAAAGGGCACAAAACAAGAATCTCCTAATGCATGAAGGCAAGAAAGGTGTAATCATTATGATGATTACAATGATGATGGAGATAATGATGCTTATTTTGATGATTTAGCTACTTTGGTTAGAATCACCAATAATAGTAATAGTTGAAGACATTTTAGGAGGTAAAACATTTATAACCATGATTTGGGTAGCATTAAAATGAAAATTCCTTTGTTTTTGAGGGAAAAAATGATCTTGAAACCTATCTAGAATAGGAGAAGAAGGTTGAGTAGACATAGGCATCTTGATTTATATGACATGTTAGATGAATTGCATAGTTTATGTGTCTTTTTCTAAAATTGATTTTAAGAGTAGATATCACCAAATTAAGATGAGAGAGAGAGACAAGTGGAAAATAGCCTTTAAAACTAAGGATAGTCTGTATCAATGGTTTGTTATGCTATATAGTCTCACTAATACACCAAGCACTTTTATGACACTGATGAATCATGTTTTGCATGCATTCATTGGTAAATTTGTAGTTGTGTATTTTGATGATATTTTTATTTATAGCAAAAACATAAATGAGCATTTTCATCATTCACTTTTTGTTCTAGAGTTTTACATTCTAAGAAATTGTATGCTAATCTCAAGAAATGTTCCTTTTGTACTGACCAATCATATTGTTTGGCTATGTTGTCAGTACTTGGGGTATTAAGGTTGATGAGGAAAGGGTTTAGGACAATTATTGATTGGCCTACACCTAAGTTAATGATATGTGTAGTTTTCATGGTCTAGCTATGATGTGAACCCTAAAACATGGAGTTTAACGACCTAACACACACGAGGAATCAAGCAAGAATAGAAGAAAGATAAATTAGATTTCAATCATGAAAACCCTAGATCCCATGTTTAAGGGAGTTTGAACTTAAGGTATAAATGATGACATTCATTGGGGCCCCAATGCAAGGAGTGCTTTTAAGAATCCATTGAGCATTCAAGAAGGGCCAATGACATATTTTAGAGTTAAAAGGATGAAAGACACACTTAACAGGTTGATTAAAGACATTTGGTCTAAGGAAGTTAAGTCAAGCTTTTAGGGTAACCAAGTATATCTTAATGTGGGCCAAGGTTTTAATAATTGTATAAGTATACAAAATTGGCTTAAGTGGTTGCGAAGAGTTGAAGCAACCAAGTAATGGAAATAGAGGACAAGAAGTGAACTGGTCATTTTGCTAGTCTACATTTTGTTTTGTGTTTTTTTTTTCTTTTCATCTTATCAAAAAATCTAGGAAGACAAAAGGAAATTGTAGGATTGTGTGATAGATTTTTTCATTGTATGTTAAGAAGTGGGGATATTGAGTAGAAATTTCACCTAAAGGAATGTTGCTTCATTTTCTTCTACTCTTAGTTGTTGAGTGAAGTGATGATGGAGAGTCAATAATTGGTTGAAATTAGAGATTACAATTTTTATGTACTAGCAATTATTTGATTGCTAATTTTTTTTTTCTTTTGTGGCTCAATGATTTTGCAATTACATTTTTTTCTTCTTAATGGTCTTACCTTTATTTCTATGCAATGTTTCTTCTCTCTTCTTTAGTGACTCAACATATGTCAGTTGGTTGTGTGTCCGTGTTTCTTCATTTGGATTTTACTTGATGGTGCCATTTTTTTTTTGTGTTAGAGGAACTTAGACCAATTAGAAGCATTATCCAAGAAACTCAAGGAAAAAACCCTAAGAAATAAGGCTCCTTCTCAATCTATTGTTGCCACAAGGTGCTTATCTAGTTCTTTCTTAGGTGCTTTTTTGGCAACAAAATTAGTGATAGCTTTATTTTTGCTGATAATTAGCCAAAAAAACAAAAAGGGAGGAACTCGATTAGAAAGCTTGAAAGTTTTGGCAATTGGGACTTGTAGTAATTACAATTTGAGTCTTTTTTGTTTTTTTGTTCTTGTTAAATTTTTCTTTGATTTCATATCATCTCAACATAGCTAAACAAAATTTCTAGGAGTGACAGCATTGCACTGTCTATGGATGTTGAGTGTGTATGTATTTGATGCATATACAAGCATTAGTCATAAGTTAGTTGGTGAATTGGTTTGATGTTGGATGTGTGGCTTTGCAAATCTAACCAAATGAAATCTAATTGAACTGACTCCAATTCATTTGCTATCATCTTATTTAGGATGTTTTTCCTTATTTCTAGCATTAGGGTTATTAGTTCAGTTTATAAATATGCTTGATCTCATTGTTAAAAGGGATAGATCAGGGTGAAAAAATGGTGAAAATTTTCTCTTTCAGTTATTTATTAAACTTTGTAAACTTATCAAGATTATTGTGTTGTGGCATTCCAACCCAACTCATCACTTGCCAAATCCCTTCATTGTGGAGTGGGACAATCCATATCCTCTCTTTATACCTTAGGTTCATGTTCCTTTGAACATTGGGTCAAGGTTTTACTTTTATAAACCTGATTTAACTGCTTAGGGTTTTGAATTCCTTGTTTTACTTGTGAGTTTCATTGCACT
>JAIRCJ010000614.1:0-20514 GCA_020883675.1 Bruguiera gymnorhiza | reverse complement strand
AGGATCATTCTTACCATGGAAATGGAGGAATCGTCATTTTAATACTGCCCAAATCACGATCATAAGTTCAATCATCAAATTCGTCATTTCTACATCATCTTCATGGTTAATAGGGCACATTTCAATTGCCTTTTTACTTTAGGAGCCTTATAATCCTAATGCCTCCTTTGCAAACTTTACTATTGTTCCTTCATCCTCTCCCTTATATCATTAAATCTAGTATTCATGGCTTAAATTGTTGTTGTATAACTTTAACCATGAACACATCATAAATTCCCTCTTAAGTTGCACTTTGTCTATGGAAGTCATAGTATTATTTCTACACAAAATGATTAGGATATCTTACAGAACACTCCCTTACGTGTTTCACTCAAAAGAAAAAGTGTCACACTCTTATCGTGTTTACACTTTTTATGGCTTTTTCTTAATATGAATTTGCACTTTTGCCTTTTACCACTCAAATTTCCCCTTTTAGCTCTTTAAAGAACCAAACAAACTAAATCAAGAGGATTGATTTTGAATAGAATAAGATAAAATGACATAGAATTGAGCAAATTGGAGAATGAGGAGTAAAAAAAAATAAAATGACAGGGATATCAAGGTAAATGAATTTAATGAACTAAACTCACAAAAATCAAGATAATAGGGTTAAACCTAGAGGACAAACTTGGATGACATAAAAAGAAAACAAATGGTAGATTTGGAATTAAGAAAGAAAACTTTATTATTATTGTGACCAATATGAACAAATTTTTAAACTTTTATCAATACTTGAATTTGATGCATTTTTTTTCTTTTGTTCCTTATGCTTTTTTTTTGTTTTTTTGCTCAACATAAAACAGTAGTAGAATACTTAGAGACAACTGTTGGAATTGAAATTAACGCATTTTTTTGATAGTTATAATCTCAAAGAAAGATTAATGGTAATGTGCTTAATAGGAAACTAAAGAAAAATAAATAATCTCAAGGTAGCAAATTGAATAATTAGTTGATCCAACTTGATTTATAGTCAGAATTTGATACTAATTGATGCAAAAATGCCAAAAGACATGGCTCAAGGACCTAACGCACACAAAGAATCAAAGAATATCTACAAAAGCTAAATCAGATTGTAATAAGACAAACCCTAGACCTACATTCAAAGGAACACAAACCTAGGGTATTTAAGAAGGATATGGATGCCATACTCTAGAAAAGAAAGGAATTGGGAGTGATAAGTTGAGTTGAACACCATAAGAAAAGGTACTTCTTGATAAGTTCTTTAGTTATTGAAAGAACCAAAAGAGGAAACCCTTGCTTTTTATTTCTCTCAAAGTTGTTTGATTTTTTAGAGCTTACAAGAAGGTGCCTATTTATAGGCTAAGATAGCAATCCTAAGGAGGCATAAATTCCTATTTAGGACAAATCCTTATTTAGGAGGAATTCTTATCTAAGACATATTCTTACAAAAAAAAAAACTCTTTTTTTATACAATCACTTATTTAGGATAACTACTAATTTAGTAGTGAATTCTATTACTTAGTTCTGGTTCGTTAAGTACTCCAATCATATTAATAAGGCCTTAACTCTCTCCAAGTTTGAATTTGTACCATTTGTAGTTGAGTTGGCCTAAATGTCCTTAATTAGCTCATTTAGTGCTTCTTTCATCTTTTTGACTTTAATTCATGTTATTAGGCCTTTTGGAATGTGCAATGAACATTTTACATCCTTTGAAACCTTATACTTATCATCTTTAAAGTTCTCATCACTTTCCTTCTTGTACACACCTATGATATACAATGTTAGAGATTTATTTTTGGTTATAAGGATTAAAGTCATTGGAAGAAGCACTATGAGACTTATAGGTTTTTATTTCTAATTTGATTCGTTACTTTGAATTCTCATGTTCTTCTATTATTATTGCTCATGATTATACTTTAATACCTAATGCTTGTTTAGAATTCAAATTCTTAATTTCTTGATAATTGTAATGCTAAGTAGCAAATATAAATTGATAATTATAGTTTAAATTTTTGTCTAATTTCTATGGAGAATATGGTGTGAAATTAAACAAGTTAGCTTGTGAATTTGTTGTTTAAGTTTGATTATCTTTCTTATCTTAATTCTATCAATAAATTATATGTAGAAAGTTTGTCCTAATAAGTTTAATTGATAAGCATTTAATGATGAGATCCATAGAGGAGCCAATACATAGAGGACTTCAAGGATCCATTGAGCATGTATGGAGGACCAATGACATGTTCAAGGGGTAAAAAGTTGAAAAAAGCACTCGATGAGCTGATTAAGGATATTTGGGTCAACTAAGTTATAAATGGTGTAAATTTAAGTATGAAAGAGGACCCAGACTTTATTAATATGATTAAAGTACTTAATGGATCATGGTTAAGTAATAAAGTCTACTCCTAAATAAGAGTATGTTATAAAATAGTAGTTTATAATAAAATATGAGCGTTTATATCTTTTAGGAGTATATCATTATCTTTACATTTAGGGTTTTTAGAATTGTTATTTCATCCTATAAACATACTTGATTTCATTGTTAAAAGAGCCAAATGAGTTATGTGAATTGAAAGTGGGACAGTTTCCTCCTTAATTCTTTTAACAACTAAAGAACCTTATGTTAAAAACTAACTTCTTCTTATGGTACTTCAACTTAACTCAGTCACTTCCCAAATTGGTTCTTTTTTAGAGTGTAGACATCCCATCCTTGCTTTAATACCTTAGGTTCATGTTCCTTTAAACATTAGATCGAGGGTTTGCATGATTGAAATTTGATTTAGTTTTCTTGGGCTTTTGCTTGATTCCTTATACGTTGGGTCCCTAAGCTCGTCTTTTGGGGTTAACATCAATATAGCTTATGAGAAAGCGTCTAATAAGGGAGAAAACAAATTTAATTTGTTCCTAGGTGAATCTTTTGTGGATTTATTTTGTTATAAGAGATTTCGAGCAAAAGGAAGTCTTAGCTAGTGCCTTAAGCATAGATCCTTTCAAAATGCTAGAAAAGTTAAAATGACAATCACCTTGGAGATGGCTGGGTCAATATAATGTATTGGCCACATTCAATGTTATGGACTTATAGCCTTAATTAAAGGACAAGAAGAAGTCAGATTTGTGAGCAAATCCTATTCACTTAAGGGAAAATGATGTGATCCATGGTGATATGGGGGTTGCTGCAATCATAAAAGGGTAAGTATTCTATATTTGCTACTGTTGATAGGTTTTCAGAGATGACTTACTTCATCCGATGCCATAAAATTAATAATGCAAACATGTTGAATTGCTCTTTAGAGAGGTAGTACACTTGCATGGCATGCCATGGAATATTGTTTTAAATTGGGATACAAAGTTCTTGAGCTACTTCTGGAAGACTTGTCATTTAGGAACTAAATTAGCATTCTCAATTACTTGTCATCCAAAAAAAAAAAAGGGCAAACCAAAGTAGTTAATCAAACTCTTTCTATATTATTGTGTACTATTATTTAAACGAATTTGAAAATGTGGGAAAATTGTTTGCCACAACATATAATAGGAATGTTCATTCATCTACTAATTACTCTCTATTTGAAATTGTGTATGGTTTAATTCTTTGACTTCTTTGGATTTAATGGCCTTTGCTTGTTGATGAGTATGTTAGTTTTAGATGGTGAATGCAAGGCTGAAATGGTGAAGAAGTTGTATAAGAAGGTGCAATAACAAATTGCAAAGCAACTGAGCAATATGCATCCTATGCTAACAAAGGGTGATAGAAGATGGTGTTTAAATCTGGTGATGAGGTTTGAGTGCATATGTATAATAGAAAGGTTCTAAACTCAAAGGTGTTCAAAGTTATAGCATAAAGAAGATGGTCCATTTCAAGTAGTGACACAATTAATGAACATACTTATAAGTTAGACCTTTCTGTGAGTACAATGTGAGTATAACATTTAATATTTTTGATCTTTCTTTATTGATGTAGGTTATGATTTGAGGAAAACCCTTTTAAAGATGGGGAATGATGAGATCCATGCAAGAGCCAATGTGTGGATGGCTTCTAAGGATCCATTAAGCATTCACAAAGAACCAATGATATATTTAAAGGCTAAAAAGATGAAAGAGGCATTAAATGGGTTGATTGAGGATATTCAACCAACCAAGTTCCAAATGACGTGAATTCAAACTTGAAAGAGGACTAAGTCTTTATAAATATGATTAAAGTGCTTAATGGGCCAAGTTTAACTAATAAAGTCTACTCTTAAGTTAGAGTTTGTTATAAAATAGAAATTTATAATGAAATAAAAGTGTTCTTATCTTTTAAGAGTATATCATTGTCTTTACTTTTAAGGTTTTTAGGGTTGTTATTTCATCTTATAAATAGGTTTGATTTCATCATTAAATGAGCATATGATTATATGAATTGAAAAGTAAGCATTTTTTCCTTCAATTCTCTATAGGACTAAAGAACTCATCAAGAACTAACTCTTCTAGTAGCATTTAACCCAACTAATCACTCCCAAATTCGTTCTTTTTTGGAATGTGACATCTATATCCTTATTTATACCTTTTGTTCATTTTCCTTTAAATATTGGGTCTAGGGTTTGCATGATTGAAATTTGATTTAATTTTCTTGGGTTCTTACTTGATTCCCTATGCATGTTAGGTCCCTAAGTCCCATCTTTTGAGGTTCACACCATCCAGCCTATAAGAAAGTGACCAATAAAATAATAAAGTTTGATCCAAGTGATTTTGTGTGGATTAATCATTGTAAAGAGAGATTTCCATGCAAAAAGAAGTCCTAATTGATGCCTCAAGCAAATGATCCTTTTAAAGTGCTTTCAAAAGTTGAATGACAATACCTAGAAGATTGATTTGCCAGGTGAATATAATGTATGAGCCACATTCAATGTAATGGATCTATTACCTTAATTAAAGGACAGCGAGGACTCATATTTGAAGGAAAATCCTTTTTAACCTAAGGAAGATGATGTGATCCATAGTGATATAGGGGCTGCTTAAGATTGTGTGGTTTATAGTTTTTGGCCAATTACTTGTTTAAGGACCAAGAAACTTTAAATAGAACTAAAATTTCTTCTTAAGGAGAATATATGGTGTATGGAGAGTCTAGAGGCCAAAGCAAAGGAGTTAGAGGTTGCATTAATCACATTACTCATTTGCTTAGAGGATTAGGCATGAATGGGCTAGCTTGGATTAGAGTGAAGAGCATAGGCTAAGATGCCTAAGTTTAAAAGATAAAGATGCTTCAATCTTGAAAAAGGAAAAGGAACAAATTAAATGTGATATTTTAAAAGATGAAGATTATATTGAAAGACTCCAAAATATGTTATTTGAACAAAATTTGAAAGTAGGGCTTTCTTACCAGAAGGAACCATATTAGATAAATACAATGACTTTTAATAAAGTCATGTAGACTACATTAACAAAAATGTATTATCTAAGACTAACATTGGTGCATCTTCCTTTTAAAGCAATTAAAAGGACCAAAGATCATATTGGTCAGCCTTAATATAAATTGATTTTTCTCTTATTTCTACCTCAATTGTTAATGAACCGTAAGAAACATCAAAGATGTTGTATAAGCCTAAAACATCAATAAGGAATAAACTAATATCTCTAACCCCTTTTGACATAGGATATGATGATGACAAAATCATCTATGTTATTCCAAGATGCTTAGAGATAGAAGAAAGTGTCCAAGATTATTTCATTCTCCTAAGAATGTAGTTAAAAGAAAATGGTATGTTATGACTTTTAATGAAAGTCAACAAGAACTTTAGCAAAGAAGGGATAATCATTATATGTGTGAAACATGTCTTATGGTTCTCTTTGAGTATATTCATAAGGTCTATAAGTTATAAGGAAATTTTTTTTCCTTATTTTACAAATGAAGAAATTGGTGCCATATTAAAAAACTCTTATCAAGAATATGTTACTATAAAGAGAAAGAGAATTAAAAGTATTCATTCTCCATAATTGATCTTATTAGCAATACTTGAAGGAGGAGAAGTCATAGCCTCATCTTATAAGGGAGAAGCCACAATAGAATTTGTTATTCAACAAAATAATTTTACTTATTTGCTTTCCCAATCAATAGAGAAACGAATGATAAGAGTGAAAGGAAAAAATTGAGAAAGTTTCTCAAAATCAAGGAAAGGATTGCTTCATTGGTACTTAATAAGTGAGAAAAAATGCAAGTTAGGAAAGCTTTGGAAAACTTTTGTGAATAAATAGTTTATGCACCTAACATTTTTCTTAAAATGGTAAAAAGAAAAAAATGAGAATTATACACCTTTTCGAAAGAAGAATAAAAACGGTGTTTTGAAAGAAAGAAGAAAAGCCTTACTAGGCAAATAAAAAACCTAAAGGCAAAAGCTAAGAGGACCATAGTCTATTATAAATGTGAAAAATTGGTCTTTATGCTAATAAGTGTAAGGTCAAACGGAATATTCAAAAGTTATTAGTTGATAAAGATCTTAAGAGATCATTAATGCACACTTTCTTATTAGAAAGTGATTCTAAAAAAGAAGACTTAAAAATGAACATTGTTTAAGATGATGACTCTTCTACTACAACTTTTAAACTAACTTATAATGGTCATTGTAACTATTTTAAAGCTTTTCATGAATGTAATGACTTATTAGTTCTTATTAAAGACAAATGGGAAATGTTGGAAGTATAATTACATATATCAAAAGGAGATAATTTTCCTTTTAGTTTACTACCCTATAAAGATAAGTATAGTTTAAAAAATGTGATACAATTAGCCAAATCTTTAACTTTTAAAGGAAGGAGACTTTAAGCTCACTTATAGAAGATTCTAATTCTTTAACTCATTATTCTTGATTCTTTGAATAATAGTTTTTAAATTGTAATCTTCTGTTACTCTTTTAATCTTAATATCATCTTGAGTTAGATGAAGATATTTTTCTTATTACTCCATTTTTTCTTTTGGATTTGATATCTTATCAATAAGATCTAAAATCAACTTGTCTTTTTTTTCGTTAAAACTAATAAGTCATTACTTTTACACATTACTTGATAATAGTTGCACTTCCTATTACAACTATCATTTGAATCAGTGGTAAAGGTAGTTTCTTCTTCTTCAAGAAGGTCTATTTCTACATCTGATTGTTTCAACTCACTATATGATAAGAAATTATGCATTAATGACCTCTGAAGGTCTTTATCCAAAGATAGTTCTTGGATTTTTTGTTTCATTTTTGCACTTATTCAAGTAATGTCATACCTTTCCACTTTTATAATAGATTACTATTTTCTTTTTCTTTTGTAGACAAGGCTTATTCCTTTCTTTTTTCTTTTCCTTTAATAAAAGGTATTATTTTGAGCTAAAGGTTTATAACCTTTTCTTTTGAGTGTTTTAGGATAATTTTTAAGTGGATAATTTATTTGCTCACAAAAGTCTCTTACACCTTTTTTACCTTAAATTTTTGCCTTTTGTGGATACTTATGTAGTTTAATTTTGTTACAAAGAACCCCTTCAGCTATTAGTTCAGGAACCAACTCTTCACAGTTATAGTTAGCATAGGCAATTACTCCTATATGATAGGACTTTAACTTATTCTTAATTCTTTCTAAAAACAAGGTAGGTAATCTAGTAAGAAATTTTTCTTTCTAGAAGATACTCTAATTATCTTCCTTAGTAAAAACTTTAGGGACGAACGCATCTTTATACCAACTAAAATGAGGTAAATTTAGGCATCTCAAATTAATGAGTTGCAAATATCATCATATAATGAAGTAGAATAAGAATCTAATTTATAGACATTCCATCTAAATGCCATTACACTATACTACTATCATCATATATGAATGTAATTATACTTAAATTGTTCTTTTAATAAAAGGTGGACTAAAATTGGTCGAAAATAATATAGTTTTGTAAGGATGAGAAAAAAAATGCAAGGCAAGAAAACTTTAGGAAATTTTTGTGAATAAATAGTTTATACACTTAGTATTTTTCCAAAAATGGAAAAAAGAAAAAAAAACAGAGAGAGAATTATAAACCTTTTTGAAAGAAAAATAGAAATAGTGTTTTGAAAAAGAGAAGAAAAGCCTTACTAGGCAAAGAAAAAACCCGAAGGCAAAAGCTAAAAGGACTATTGTCTATTATAAATGTGGAAAAATTGGTCGTTACCCTAATAAATATAAGGTTAAACAAAAGATTTGAGAGTTATTAGTTAATGGATATCTTAAAAGATCATTAATGCACATTTTCTTATTAGAAAGCGATTCTAAAAAAAAAAGACTTAGAAGAAGACACCATTTAAGATGATGACTCTTATAGTACAACTTTTAAAGAAAGTTGTAATGGTTATTATAACTATTTTAAAGCTCTTTGTAAAAGTAATGACTTATTAGTCCTCATTAAAGACAAATGGGAAATGTTGGAATTATATTTACATATGTTAAAAGGAGATAATTTATCTCCTAGGTTACTACCCCATAAAGATAATTATAGTTTAAAAATTGTGATACAACTAGCCAAATCTTTAGCTTTTAAAGGAAGGAGAACCAATCTTATAAGAACTTAAAGTTCAAGTTAATGAGCTTAAACTTGGTATTAAGCATTTACGGGATAGGATTCTTATCCCAAAAACAATTTCTTTAGAAAAGGAAAATGAGGAAGAGATAATACCTCTAGAAAAATCTTATTGATAAAATCATTAATATGATTGGAGTGTTTAATGGGTTAGGGTTAAGTAATGAAATCCACTCCTAAGTAGGAGTTTTTTTATGAAGTAAAATCCACTCCTAAGTAAGAGCTTATTATAAAGTAGGAGTTTGCTATAAAATAAAAGTTTATAATAAAATAAGAGTATTCCTATATGTTAGGAGTATATCATTATCTTTACTTTTAAAGATAGTGTTGTTACTTTAACCTATAAATAAACTTGATTTCATTGTTAAAAATTATAAATCATTAATGAAAAAAATTGAGAATTTTCTCTTTCGATTTTTCATTGAACTTTGCAAACTTATTGAGATTATTGTCTTGTGGTGTTTAACTTGACTTATCACTCTCAAATTCTTTCTTTTTGGAGTGTGGCATCCATATCCTTCTTTATACATTTGGTTTGTCTTCCTTTGAACATTGGGTTAAGGTTTTACTTTTGTTAAACTTGATTTAACTTTATTGGGGTTTTGATTTTTTTTTTACTTAAGGTTTTCATTGTGCTCTTTCGGATTCACATTAGTTGGTATTAAAGTTTTATAGTTTAAGTCAAGTTAACTGATCTAAATTTGAGTTTTTCTCTTACTCTTCTTCTTGCATACCATTTATAACCTTTGTTCTTTGAATTCACCAAACCCTAGTTTATATTTTTTTGTCTTCAAATTCATGCCAAAAAAAAAAGAAAAAAAAACAAAACAAAGAAAAAGAAAAGAAAAAAAGAGTGACAAAAATGAAAAAAAAAATCCACTTTAAGGCAATAGCTTAACGGTTTGGTTGAACTAACCACAATAAGGATATAGTCCTCTACCTTGACTCGACTTCCATGATTTATTTTCTTGTTCTATCATCCAAGTACTTGTTTCCTTTGAGTCTATTTCCTTAAATTTCATTTTCCTTGACATCCATTTTTTGTTTTATAATTTCTTATTTTCTAATAGGTCAATTACCTTATTTATTTTATTTTATGAGTTGGTTTACTTAAGATTAATCTTCTTGATTTAGTTTGTTTAGTTTTTAAAAGAGTTGAAAAGGGAAGTCAAGAGTGGTAAAAGGTAAGAGTGTGAGCTTATTATAAAAAAAAGCCACTAAAGAGAAGTAAACATGAGGGTGAGTAACAATAATTGAGAGAAACACGTAAAGGAGTGCATGTAAGGTTATTTCTAATGTTTTTGACACAGGTGATGATAAGGATGAATCCTTTTGAGGAAAGGGGGAATGATGAGATTCATAGAGGTGTCAATGCATGGGGGGCTTTTGAGGATCCATTAAGCATTTAAAAAAGGCCAATGACATGTTATGAAGTTAAAAAAAAAGTTATAATAATAAAAGAAGAACTAAATGGGTGAATTAAGAATATTTGGGCTAACCAAGTAATAAATGGAGTGAATCTAAACTTGAAAAAGGACTAAGGCTTTATTACTATAATTGAATTGCTCAATGGGCTAAGGTTAAATAACAAAATTTACTTTTAAGTAGAAGTTTGTTGTAAAATAGAAAATTATAATAAAATAAGAGTGTTTCTATATTTTAGTAATATGTCATTGTCTCTACTTTTAAAGTTAGAATTGTTACTTTAGCTTATAAATAAACTTAATTTCATTGTTAAAAGAGATATATCATTTGTGAAAAAAAAAGTAAGAATTTTCTCTCTTAGTTCTTCATTAAACTTTGTGAACTTATCAAGATTATTGTCTTGTAACATTCCAACTTGACTTATTAGTCTCAAATCCTTTCTTTCGGGAGTGTGACATCCATATCCTTCTTTATACCTTTAGTTTGTATTCCTTTAAACATTGGGTCATGGTTTTACTTTTGTTAAACCT
Organism: Bruguiera gymnorhiza; assembly: GCA_020883675.1. Lineage (NCBI taxonomy): Eukaryota > Viridiplantae > Streptophyta > Magnoliopsida > Malpighiales > Rhizophoraceae > Bruguiera > Bruguiera gymnorhiza. The sequence goes on along the minus strand of JAIRCJ010000614.1, from coordinate 10,005 downwards.
GATTTAACTTTCTTGGACTTTTGAATTTCTTGTTTTACTCGTGGGCTTTATTAAGTTGTTTGGGGTTCACATTAAAAGGTAAAGCCTTATGGAAAAGGTAATCTCATCCTTAAGGAATTGAATCATTCAATTCTTGCAAGAAAAGCTAATCAAGATTAATGAGTTGTTCTTTATGGATTTTAACGAGTTCAGGTTATGCAATCTATAAGTACATGCTTGTCACAATGAATATAATGTTTGGGGTAGACATAAAAGTATATATTTATTATCATTTTGTGTGAACTAATCCTTATAATGAAAAGATAAGCCTAATTAATAAGCAATTATGTGATAGTCTCATTCTTCGTGAATTGAATTGTTGAATCCCAGAAAAACAAAATTAATCAAGCTTAGTGACTCCTTTTTTTATAAAATTAAATGGATTTAGAGTGCTAAAGGTGCAAGGACGTCCTTGTTGCAAAATAATATAATGTTTGGTGCTTAAACAAAAGATGATTCCATTATCATTTTTTTTTGTGAAACCATTCAAGAAATTGAATAATCCTTTATAGCAGGAAATTGAGTGAAGGAGTTATCTTATAGGAAATGAACCATTCAATTTTTAAAAAGAAACAAAGAAAGAAAAAAGAAAAAACTAATCAAGATCAATGATTCCTTTTTTTAACAAAATTTAATGAATTCAAAGTACCAAATGTGTAAGGATGTATTTGCCATAATGAATATATTTGTTGTAGATACAAAAGTTAATTTCATGATCATTTTGTGTGAATGAAAAAGTATAATAAAAGCAAAAGCCTTATTAGCTACAAATCAATTAACAATTGCATATTTCAAGCAATGAACCATTCAAACTATGTAAGAAAAGGTAATCAAGGTCAATGGCTCTTATGTATGATGGATTTCAATTTATTTATGCTACCAAAGGTGTGTTGACATCCTTATCATAAGGAATATGATGTTTAGTGTAGACACAAAAGTTAATTCCATAATAATTTTGTGTGACATGATAGTTTTGCGTAACAAGTTTTTGTAATGAAAGGACAAGTCTTCTTAGGAAGAAATGAATTGATGGTCACATTCTCCAATAATTGAACCAATCAATCCTTGTAAGAAAAGTTAATCAACATTAATGACTCCTTTGTTTGATGGAATTTAACGGATTAAGAATGCCAATGATGTGTTAATGTGCTTATTGTAATGAATATAATGTTTGGTGTAGATATAAAGGTTAATCTTATTATCATTTTGTATGAATAAGTCCTTGCAACAAAAGAAGAAGCCTTGTTGATGGAATTGAACCATTCAATCCATGTACAAAAACTACTCAAGATCACTGAATCTTTCATTTGATGAAATTTAATGGATTTAGAGTGCCAATAATGTAAGGATATGCTTGTCGTAAGGAACATAATGTTTTATATTGGTACAAATGTTGATTCCATTATCATTTTGTGTGAATGAATTCATAAAATGAAAATAGAAAGCTAATCAAGATCAATGACTCTTTTGATTGGGGAATTAAATGGATTCACACTACTAAAGTGTAAGGATTTGTTTGTCACAATGAATTTAATGTTTGTTGTAGGCATAAAAGTTAATTTCATGATCATTTTATGTGACTAACTTTGTGCAATGAAAAGAGAAACCTTATTAGCAAGAAATGAAGTATTGGTCTCATCTTTTAGGCAATAAACCATTAAAAGATATATTTAAATTTAATCAAGATAAATGACTCCTATGTTCTATGGACTTGAAATGATTTTGACTACCAAAGATGTATTTACTTGTTGCAATGAATGTAATATTTGGTATAGACACAAGGGTTAATTTCATGATCATTTTTTGTGTAAATAACTCCATGAAATGAAAAGAAAGGCATTGTTACAAAGGAAAGAAGTGATGGAACAAATTACTCAATCTATGTATTAAGATTCAATAAGTCCTATGTTTAATGGACTTATATTACCAAAGATTTATTAATATGCTTATAGCAATGAACGTAATGTTTAGTGTAGACTCAAAATTAATTACACAAATATTGTGTGAATGAGTCCTTATAATAAAAGAAGAACCCTTATTAACAATAAATGAAATGACAATCTTATTCTTAAAAAATGGAACCATTCAAACCCTTTATTAAAATGTAATTAAGATCAATTACTTTGCTTGATGAAATTTAATGGATATATCACAACATAGGTGTAAGGATTTGTTGTTGCTTAAATAAGATATACTCTTTATTGACTACTATTGTAATATGAGTATGCCACTTATGGGTAATTACCTTGTAGAGTACTTAACTTTTCTTTTAAAGAAGTATTTGGAATGTTTAAAGGTTTATTTACAAATTCTAAAAGTAAAATTCTTTCTTCTAAATCTTTTATTTCAATTTTTAACTGATCAATCTTAACTTTAAGCTCTCAAATTAAAGGTTTTATTGTTATTTCTCTAGTTTTTTAAATTAGAATGATTATTTATAATTCTTTGAATAATAGTTTTTAAGTTGTAATCTTTTTCTAGTTCTTTAACCTTAGTCTTGTTTTGAGATAGATGAAGATATTTCTTCAGATATTCTCTTTTTTCTTTTAGATCTATAATCTTATCAAAAAGATCCAGTATCAAATTGTTTTTTTTTTTTTAGTAAGGACTAATAGGTCATTATTTTTATATAAAACTTGATAATAGTTACACTAACCATTATAATTATTACTAGAATCATTTTAGAGGTAGTTTTTTCTTTTTCAAGAAGATCTACTTCTAAGTCTGATTCCTCATATCCATCTTCTGATAAAAAGATATGCATAAATGATCTCTTAAAGTCTTTCTTTACGAATAGTTCTTATATGTTTTGTTTCATGTTGCATCTATTAGAATAATACCTTATTTTTTTGTATTTGCAATAGATAATTTGTTGTTCCCACAGCCTTGTATGGGTTGTAATTGTTGTCAACTAGGGTTAAGTGTGCAAGAGAGTAAAGTCATATGGAAGAGCAGTAAAGTCACATGGAAGGGCAAGAAAGTAAATCTGCCGCGTAAGGGCAAGAACGTAAATCTGCCATGTAAGCCCTATTAGGGTTTTATGGAAGAGAGTATATAAAGGCCTTGGAAGACAAAACTAGGGCAGAGGGCCAACACAATTGAATAAACAGCAACCCTACAGCAACCGGCCAAAAGGAAGAGAGAGCAGAACGGCAAGAGATCAGAAACAACACCACCAGGAGAGCAAACCAGAAACGTCACCACTGGGAGAGCAAACCAGAACGTGCAACCTCCTGCAAGCAAACCAGAAACGCCTCCTGCAAGCAAACCAGAAACACCTCCTGCAGGCAAACCAGAAACGCCTCCTGCAATCAAACCAAAAACGCCTCCTGCAAGCAAACCAGAAACACATCCTGCAACCAAACCAGAAACGCACAACCAGCAAGAGGAGAAATAAGAAACAGACCACCCGGAAGAGAAGACAGCAGACCTGGTATCCGTGAGACCACCCGGAAGAGAAGACAACAGACTAGAAGCGTGAGGCAGGGCAAGAGACGTGAAACAGCAGACCAGGAGCGTGAGACCAGAACGTGCAACGGCGTGACTGATCAGAAGCGTGGGGCAGGCCGTGAGACGTGAAACGGCAGACCAGAAGCTTGAGTGCAAGCTGTGAAACCGTGAGACGGTGAAAGCAGGAGCTGTGTGAGACAACCTAGAGAAGGAATTTGGCGAAGCATCGGAAAGAACTCAACGTATTTCTAGATTTCTTTAAGAGAGGTTAGAGAGCGTTGCGGTGAACTTCTAAGCGGCAGTGGAGCAGCCTTTCAATTCAACAGAGGCAAGACAAGCTAGACGAAGGGTAGACACAGTAAGTGACACTCTTTGTATTGTACTTGCTTAGTAATTGCAATAGTGAAAGGAGCAGAAGATTAAGACATCCATTGTAACTGGAATTCTCAAGTATAGTGGATAGTCTCGGTAAGGGAGAGTCCCTACCACCGTGGATGTACGTCACGTTGACGGAACCACGTAAATCTCGTGTGTCCTTAATTTGCTTTACGTTCTGTGTTTTGAATTGAGTTGTGAACGCAGCTAAAGTATCAGCCAACCCATAACCTAACGAAGACCTAAACAAGAACATCCGAATTGTCTATTAGGCAAGGTGTCTGAAAGGTGACTTTAGGGACTATTGTGATTAGTAGGTAGCAATAGATCTACCTTAGTCGAATCTGAGAAAGAGTTCGCTTTTAAGAAGAGATTGAAGTTGTTCACTTTCCTGCGAATTGTGAATTGTGGTGATACTGATTCACCCCCCTCTCAGTATCACAAACTAGTAGATCTTAGGGTGAAGTTGGGAACTTCAATTGGTATCAGAGCACAGGTTCACCAGGATAAAGCTTAACAGCTTGGTGTACTAGTTTGAAGAGCTCCAGAAGTTTTAACTTGTTTAGCATACTGAGAAATGGACGCCGGTACCAACACCAGCACTACTTACAGCAAGAAGGTTCCAATCTTCAACGGAACCAACTACCATATGTGGAGAGCGAGAATGCAGGTGGTATTTGCAACCATGGGCATGAACGTGGTGAAATCTGTACAGGAGGGTTTTGAGCCTCCAGAAGAAGGTAAAGATCCAACCCCAGAGGAATTAAGACAGTTTGAGATAAATGGAAGGCCTCAAATGTCATCATTTCAGCATTGACAGATGCTGAATATGCTAAAGTTATGGACTGCAAATCTGCCAAGGAGATATGGGACAGATTGCAAAAAGTCTATGAAGGTGATGGCAGAATGAAGGAGGCCAAGCTTCAAGTTTTCAAGGAGAGATATGAATCTCTCAGAATGCAGAAAAATGATACAGTCCAAGAGTTCTTCACCAGGGTATTGATGCTGTAAACGATCTTAGAAGTCATGGGAAGAACAAGAAGGACTCATCTATTGTGAAGAAAATTCTGAGAATTCTGCCTGAGAGGTTTGCCTCAAAGTGGCAGCCATAGAGGAGAGTAGAGATCTCAATTCCATGTCTCTGCATGATCTCCAATGCAATCTCATTGCATATGAGATGAGATAAAGTCAACTGAGAGCTCCTCAACGTCAAAGGTATCAAAGGAGGCAGCTTTCAAAGCTATGAAACACTTGAAGATAAAAGAAGAGGAAGAATCATCTAGCGAGGATTGATGATATGAGGAAGAAAGTGAAGGTGAAGTGTTGGCAACTTCACAAAGGAATTCAAAAGGGGGTCTAAGAAGGGAAAAGGACAGTTTCCTTGAGATGTTATCATTGTGGACAGACTGGACACTTTGCTTCTCAGTGCAAAGTGAACTTGATGATGAAGATGAGGATGGTGATGATGAGCAGAATTCCAAAATGGAGAAGACCATCATTCAGTCAAGGGAAGTTCGCAGCAAGAAGACCTTGCTAGCCCACAAAGAAGCAAGAGAGCATCATTCAAGAGTTATTGAAAAAGCCAGAGCCAAAAGAAGCGAATTCGAGGGAGAAAGATGTAGACTCATCAGACATGGCATGCCTTTATGGCATCAACTCAAGGTGGTAGTTCAACCTCTGAAGAGGAAGAGGAGGTTGATGAAGAAGAACCAGATTTTGAAGCTGAGTTGGAAGCAGCTTCAAAGGAGATAATCAGAAGGGCAGAACCATAAGAAGGTTAGAGGCCACATAAAACAAGTTGAAGCAAAGTCTGAGGAAGCTGAAAGTCAAAAGGATGAAATAAGGGCTGAACATATTGACTTGAAGAGAAGATTTGAAGAACATATCAAAATATGTGAAGACCTTACTATGGAGCTTGGGCTCAAGGACTTCAACAATTGAAGAAATGGAGAGTAGAGTTGCTGAGACTTCAGCAACAACTCAAAAGGAGTGAAGAGAACGTGCAGAAGCTTGAAATGATAGGAGAAACAAGTTCTGCAAGAGAAAAGAAGAATGAAGAGAAAGTGCAGCAATCTGAGGCTGCATTGCCTAAAGATAATAAGAATGTGCCACAGAAGTTGAAAGAGAAGGTTGTGACTCAGGAGAAGATAGCTGAGAATAAAGAGGATTTGAAGAAGCAACCTAGGGTGGCAAACAAAAATGAAGAAAAGAAGATCAGCCAGCAAAGGGCTATGGCTGAACAGAAGAAGGAGAAAAAGGTAGCTGAAATGAAAGCCACACAAGCAAAGAAGCCAGCCACGTTGCCTACACAGCAAGTAATGAACAAAAGAAAACAAGCTGTGATTAGACCCAAGAAGAGGCAGTTTCAAGGTCACTGTCTTTATTGTGGAGTTTGGGGTCATAAGGCAAGTAACTGCTGGTGGAGAAGGCCAGTATATGTCTCCAACTTGAGAAGATATGATGCTGTATACAGGGGGAGACAATACAAAATTCAGAGGAGAACACCTGTCGTGAGTTCTTGCACATACTGTAAAAAGCAAGGACACACTGACAAGGATTGTTGGTGGAAGCCCAAACCAGTGGTTTCAAGAACAAGTTTGCTATATTGGGAGACTTGGAACAGTGTGAAAGGTGTGGGCAGGATGACCATAATGCCAAGAGATGCATGACACTTCTCCCCTGAGCAAGAGAAGGCACTCAATGGCATAGTGAAAACAGCGTGTAGTCAAAGCTGAGAAAAAGGAGAAAGCTATCTTCCAGCCAATTCAAAAGAAGGAATATAAAGCTAAAAGGGAGGTGGCTAATATAGCTGAAATTGCACTCAAAGCTGACTACAAGGATAAGCAGTGGATCCTTGACAGTGGATGCACTTCACACATGACGGGAGACAAGAGTAAATTGTCAAGCTAAACAAGTCAAGAGAAGGCAGAGTCAAGTTTGGCAATGATGATTCACTCAACATCAGTGGTCAAGGGTCAGTAAATATTGGAAAAGGAAAGCTGAAAGATGTTCTGCATGTTGAAGGACTCAGAATATAATCTAGCATCTGTCAGCCAACTATGCAATGAAGACCATAAAGTGATATCACAAAAAACAGGTTGCCAAGTAAAGAGTAAAGAAGGCAATACTGTTGCAGTGGGAAAGAATAGCTGGAAATTTATATGTAATTGATGAGGACAAGACAAACAGCTGTTTACTTGCAAAAGAAGAAGAAAATCAACTCTGGCATCGGAGGCTGGACACTTAACACAGAAGAACATGAGGAAGCTGACCACTACTCATGCAATCAGAGACATTCCAGACCTTAAGAGAGAGAGGGAGTATGTCTGCTCAGCATGCTCTAAAGGAAAACAGGTCAGAAAGCAGTATAAGACCAAAGAGGTCAGTTCTAAAGCAGTGCTTGACATTGTGCATACTGATTTGTGTGGGCCGATGAGAACAAAAGGGTTGAATGGTGAGAGGTACTTCATCTTGTTTGTTGATGATTATTCTAGAAGGACCTGCATCATGCACCTCACACATAAGTCAGAAGTTTTGAAATGCTTCAAGAGATACAGAAGATTGGCTGAAAATGAGAGTGGAAAGAAGATCAAAGTATTGAGGTCAGATCAAGGCACTGAATTCACAAATGGAGCTTTTGAAGATTACCTTGAGAAGCATGGAATTCACCATCAGATGGCAGCAGCAAGAACTCCTTAACAGAACGGGGTGGTAGAGAGGAAAATAGAGCTGTGGTTGAAATGGTAAGAACTCTACTACTGGAATCCAAGCTTCACACAAGATTTTGGACAGAAGCAACATTTACAGCCGTGCACCTATTGAACAGAGTTTCACTAAGGCCAATACTGATAAGACTCCATATGAGCTATGGAGTGGGAAGAAGACAACAGCCAAGTATCTTAGAATCTTTGGCAGCCCATGTTTTGTGAAGAACAAGGAGGCAAAACTTGGGAAAATTCCATGCTAGGTCAGATGAAGGCATCTTTGTGGGATACTCAGCAAAGACAAAAGGTTACAGAGTTTTCTGCATAAACTGGGAAAAGTGGTCACTTCCAGTGATGTGAGAATAGATGAAAACTGGAAAACAACGCATAATGGAGAAGCTGAGGATAGTGGAAGAAGATGACTTCAAGATAGATGAAGAATTCTGACCAACATGAAGAAGTGGGAAAAGAAGTAAGTTCAAACTCAGAGAAGAGTGAGTCTGAAGATGAAGAAGGAGATCCTCTTGCACTAAGATTGTGCAAGAAAGAAAGACAAAGAAAATGCTGGACGAGTGCTCATACAAGAAATCAGATCATAGGTGACCCATCAGCAGGAGTTACAACAAGAAGAAGAATTGTGGGAGCTCTACTTTACTCTCATAAGTTAAACCTAAATCTGTTGAAGAGGCTACACAAGATCTAACTAAATCTCTGTCCACAGATCTATTTGAAAAGCACAGAATGAGTCTCTCTGTGCAATGCCTCCTCAAGCCTGAAAATCAGGTGAATCCTCCATCTCTACTTTGCGAGTTTTTCAAGATTGTAATTAGTTGGCAAAGGGGGAGAGAAATACAGTGCAGGGGAGCTGTTAAGGAAGGGGGAGTGCATATTTAGGGGGAGTTGTAATCCATCTGCTTCTAGGATTATTACTCTAAGAAGATTATGAAAGACTGCTGCATAATGGCTTTTGTTATGAATGTTGCCAACAATTACAAAGGGGAGATTGTTGTTCCCACAGCCTTGTATGGGTTGTAATTGTTGTCAACTAGGGTTAAGTGTGCAAGAGAGTAAAGTCATATGGAAGAGCAGTAAAGTCACATGGAAGGGCAAGAAAGTAAATCTGCCGCGTAAGGGCAAGAACGTAAATCTGCCATGTAAGCCCTATTAGGGTTTTATGGAAGAGAGTATATATAAGGCCTTGGAAGACAAAACTAGGGCAGAGGCCAACACAATTGAATAAACACAGCAACCCTACAGCAACCGGCCAAAAGGAAGAGAGAGCAGAACGGCAAGAGATCAGAAACAACACCACCAGGAGAGCAAACCAGAAACGTCACCACCGGAGAGCAAACCAGAACGTGCAACCTCCTGCAAGCAAACCAGAAACGCTCCTGCAAGCAAACCAGAAACACGTCCTGCAAGCAAACCAGAAACGCATCCTGCAGGCAAACCAGAAACGCCTCCTGCAAGCAAACCAGAAACACATCCTGCAACAAACCAGAAAGCACAACCAGCAAGAGGAGAAATAAGAAACAGACCACCCGGAAGAGAAGACAGCAGACCTGGTATCCGTGAGACCACCGGAAGAGAAGACAGACTAGAAGAGCGTGAGGCAGGGCAGAGAGACGTGAAACAGCAGACCAGGAGCGTGAGACCAGAACGTGCAACGCGTGTGACTGATCAGAAGCGTGGGGCAGGCCGTGAGACGTGAAACGGCAGACCAGAAGCTTGAGTGCAAGCTGTGAAACCGTGAGACGGTGAAAGCAGGAGCTGTGTGAGACAACCTAGAGAAGGAATTTGGCGAAGCATCGGAAAGAACTCAACGTATTTCTAGATTTCTTCAAGAGAGGTTAGAGAGCGTTGCGGTGAACTTCTAAGCGGCAGTGGAGCAGCCTTTCAATTCAACAGAGGCAAGACAAGCTAGACGAAGGGTAGACACAGTAAGTGACCGCTCTTTGTATTGTACTTGCTTAGTAATTGCCAATAGTAAAAGGAGCAAGAAGATTTAAAGAATCCATTGTAATCGGAATTCTCAAGTATAGTGAGCTATGTCTCGGTAAGGGAGAGTCCCTACCACCGTGGATGTTACGTCACGTTGACGGCACCACGTAAATCTCGTGTGTCCTTAATTTGCTTTTACGTTCTGTGTTGAATTGAGTTGTGAACGCAGCTAAATATCAGCCAACCCATAACCTACACGAAGACCTAAACAAGAACATCGAATTTCTTATTAGGCAAGGGTGTCTGAAAGGTGACTTGGGGACTATTGTGATTAGTAGGTAGCAATAGATCTACCTTAGTCGAATCGAGAGAGTTCGCTTTTAAGAAGAGATTGAAGTTGTTCACTTTCCTGCGAATTGTGAATTGTGGTGATACTGATTCACCCCCCTCTCAGTATCACAACTAGTAGATCCTAGGGTGAAGTTGGGAACTTCAA
>JAIRCJ010000604.1:0-20544 GCA_020883675.1 Bruguiera gymnorhiza | reverse complement strand
AGACTCATAAGAACCTTTTCAATTTAACTCTTTAATCAGTGATGTCTTCACCCATCAATTTGATTTGGTTTACAACCTCTAGCATCTTGGAGGTGTAAACTTTGAGTGCATTAGTATTCTTTATCCTTAATATTTCAAATTCTCTTTTCAAATTTAGCAACTTGATTTGCCTTGTCTTGCTAAGACCATGAAACTCATCCCTAGCTTTTCTCAAGCTTCTTAAGCTATCTCACATGCCATTATTCTTATGAAAATAACATTTAAGAGAGTTGGGTGAATACATGTAAGGGCCTCATACTTTTTTCAGCTTTATTCTTTGTGATGCTTAATCTGATTTGAGGTAAAGAGTTTCTGACAGTGCAAATGGCCCTTATCCTATCTCTACTATCTCCCACAAATCATAAGCCCTTAAATAAGTTTTCATCTTGGCTAACTAAAGCTGGTAATTCAACCATTAAAGATTAGAGGTGATAGAAGTGAAACGCTGCCGGATGCCATTTCTGGTCCCTACTTCCTCACTTCTGATTTTTGGTTTTCCTTTCTTTTCTTTGCAATTCTCTCTTTCTCTTACTCACTTCTCACAACTCCTTTAAGATCTTAGGAGCTATGATACTATTTGTTAAATAAGATGGAAAGAAAACTAAGAAAATTGCACAAATTTTGTTTGGATCGATCATATCATTTGTTAGAATGCTTGGCTCCTTTATAGAAGACTTATATCAAATTTGAAAGATCATTATAACCTAATTTGCATCTTTTTGCAGTTAGTACAAGTTAGATTCCATACTTATATAACAAAAGACAACTAAATTGGACATATAAATTGGACAACTAAATGCTTGTCTGTCAAGCATCTTGCTGGAACCAACTTTCTACTTTCATCATTGCTGGCTTCAATTCTACAGCTCCTCTCTCCTCTTTCTATGCATCCTTTTTCTGTTTCTTGTGTACCAAGAAAAATTCTCATTATTTCAATAAGAGCTTTGATGCTCTAACTTACCATTAACAAAACCAAGCACCCACCAACACTCTTCCCCCCGTCATTAGATTGTCTTCCTTTCCCCCATTCTAAAGCTACAAATATTGCATCATTTAACCGTGTTCAGAATAAACTCTCCCATCTAAATCTCTTAACATCAGTGACATTAATAATAGCACTGTGCAACTTTAGAGAAGGGATTTGGGATTGATGGCGAGCTACAAAACCGGGACACAGTGCAACACGCAAAAACACTTGCTCCAACTATCCCATTCATCTAAGCCACTGCAGCACAAAATATCCTAAGTGCCTTAAAAGTTTACCCTTTCTGTTACCCTTCCTTATTGCCTTTGTCTTCTTTTTTTCTTGATAACCAGTACTGGTCGCCAACTCACTAAAACTTTTTTCCAACATTTTTTACCCGGCTTATTGAATTTCGTTAGCACAGGTTCTGGGCCATTTGGGACAGCCATCAATTCTGCTGACATCCGCTCCCATTATTAACTTGCGGAATGCCCCCTTACAACCAACGCACAAGTGAAGGGGTCGAAGTGGCCTACCAACAAGATAATGAAGCTCTTAGACATGGTTCACAGAACTCAAACCGATGGAATTCCTCAAATCCCATTCGGATACGAGCTCCTGTACATGCAACTTTCTCCCCAAATCAGTAACCAAACGCATTATTTGTTGCGGACAAACACCAAGAATAGTAAACACCCTGGTAAACCGAGAAATTCATTAAAACAATCACTAAACTGTTCAATAAATTGTGCAGACTCTATTCCATAATCTCACCGTAACCTTTATGCCTGTACTTTTGCCTCTTCCGCACTTGACTCCTTTATCTCCACCACCAGTGTTCAACCGAGATGCTTCCTACTTAAATTGTCCCGCCCCATCTCATCTAACTTCCTCCATGCTTTGCCCACTTCAGTAGCAACTTCAGACTCCAAATTTGTATTCACAAATAACATCTAAACTATGTCATAGTTAAAACTTTGTACTAACCAAATGTGAAGTTCAGATCAGATTTTCAGATTATACTAACACTGCAAAACTTCGTCCCTCGTTTACCATCGCTAGCTAGCTTTGCCATATAACATTTCTTTTCCCAAAAAAAATTAAAATTAACTTAGCTCAGCATACATCAGTCTTCAAACATCTTAAATCATAGCATAAAACGTCTAATTTTTGTCTAAAAGAAAATATTTAGTTAATTTACTGGAAGCAGTTGCAGGCTGAAATCGTTTTGCCACGCATCCTCGGTGAGTGCTTAACAACCCTTGATAGCTGCCTACATAGTTCAAAGCTACCTCCACCAAGCTTATCTGAACCATCAGACCCGGAACTGCTTCCCCATTAATCTTCCGATGAACTTACTACGTACTTTTCATCTGCATCTGTTCCCATGCTTCAATTTTTACCTACTGCACTTACAAAATGAAATTTATATTTACAAGCATGTAAGCGTACCATAATTGGAAAAACATACATGGTTCGGAACATAACGGTCTCAGTTATCGCTGTTTAGCCTCGATTTTCCAGCCACCTTATGACCAAAAGGCTAGCCCCCAGCTAAAATCATTTCTGCCAACATATTTCTTCACATCCTTTCTTTATAGAAGATGATTTTTAAGTCCATGCTCTAATCAGTGTTTTAAGAATCAAACTAAATTGGTTAGTTTAAATAAAAAAATTAAGAACTAATTCATAATTTAATCTTTTTTTTAAATTGATTAAATTAAAAATTAATATATAAATTGGTAAATTGGTGGATCAAATTCAATTTTTTTAAATAAAATTATAAAAAAATACTTTTTAAATGTTATTATTTTTATTATTATTTTAAAATTTAACACATATAAATCTTATAAAATAATTACATTTTATTTATTTTAATTGTAATATATTTTTTAAATATTTTATCTTCATAATAAAAATTAATTTTATTACATTTTAATTTTCATCTATAAAAACTTTTATATTATATATAATTTTATATTTATTTAATATTAAATATCAATTTTATCAATTTAATTTTAATTATATCAATTAAACTAATTGAATATTAAATATTTGAAATTTTGGTTTAATGATAAATTTAATTCTTAAAATCTTGGCTTTAACGTGTTACAAGCATTAACTCAAACAATTAACAACTACTCCAAAATCAATTTATTTCATCCACATTGACATATTCACTGTACGGACATTAACATGAAACCCAACTTCAGGTTATCGCCTAAATTACAAACATGCATGCTAAACTTAGCTTCCAACATTTTCTTAGCATGCATGTTTGTAATTGATTTATTGTTAAAGCTCACATACCACAGAGACTTGTCTGTACACAGGTTTATTGTAATAGAAAATGCAGCTCACGTGGCTGTTGGTGGTACAACACCTTCCTTGCAACAATTAATAAGTCTTATTTCCTTTATGTTTGTTCAGACCCTAACCCTTAAGAACTCCATTACTAACAGTCTCTAATTGCACTTGCTACCTAAAAATCGTCACCCAAACTACCAAATGCAGCATATAATTTCAAAAAAAAGAAAACCCCGAAAGTTGTGTCTGCAGTGAAACTCACCTCCTTGGAGCCTACGAATGACCCCTGTGAATTTCGTTTTTGGCATCAACTACAAACTCCTAGTAGCCAAACTTCGCTGCTACCCACAAATTGATTCCTACCAAATATATCTGCTGCTGCTGTCCTCTGCCAATCTTCCCAACGAAACCTTTGATCGCTAGCAGAATTTACAAAATCCCACTTAATGCCATCTCCTAGTGAAAACTCTACTCCCTCAAAACCACGTCGATTCAAACTGACCAAGTCTTTTGAGTTCCTTCTCGAGGACTTTTCGACGTTCTTTCAAGATAATTAGGTAACTTTTAGTTTCACCGACGATTGATTTTTCAAACATCAAAATTTACAACCCAAACCCTAATTTCCAAATAATCATTTCGAATTTTCACTTATTTCAATATTTTCCTTCAGTGGGGTTCATTGGCTACATATGATATGGCATCCCCTGGGCTCCAATCCTCTGGCCACGTAATGGTTCCCTTTAATGAAATTATTGGGTTATTATATTTCATCAAAGTTTCTGAGAATCTGAGAAAGGTTTTGGCCTGGAAATGAGTGCTTTCGAATTTTGATGCCCTAAAATAACTTAATTTATTTTCTCCGTCCAATGTTCGCATCTCACTCTTTGGGTTTTGTGCCAAACGTGACAGTAATCTGTAACATGCTGAACATTGTACAGGTGCAACCATTGAAAATTTTATAGGAAAGTCAAGACCGGCGCAGGGTTACCATCCTTTCCTCCTGCTATGCTAGGTAGGGAACTTGGTAGGAAAACACTGCCCTGCCGCCAACATATAAAAGTTGTTGCAGACATACTCTAAAGTTCATGGTTTATAAAAGTGCAGTAATTAGTCATCAATGAGAATTTATGCGCTTGCATAACTGCTGACAAGTGAAATTTTGAGATACACCATAACCACACAAAAAAAAAGGGAAAAAAAAAAGAAAAGAAGTTGAAACATTGGGCATGTGCTAAACGGCAGAGTGGTTTCAACTCAAAACAGCACGGAAACTAAACAGCTATTAGCCTATACCCAATAAATGAAATTGTACTTGTTACACAGAAAATATGATCCTAAAAAACATTTAGTTTCTAGAAAGTGCCGTCTTGATGTCAAGGAGAGGCTCTGTTCACAGGTGTCTCTAAGCAATGGTTAACTTTTCCCTATTTGGGTAGTGTTGGCCGGTTACTTGGAGTGCTCGGGGGCAAGGACAGAGCAGTCATGAGTTCCTGAAGTTTGGCGCAAGGTCAGTTGATCTGAACCTGAACCTCATTTTATATGCGTAGTCGATTTGAGAGAAAATCTGCTCAAGTGACTTCAATATCAGTTAAAAACCGCCTTGGACACTGCCATGAAAGGATCCCTCGTACCCATCCCAGATGAATCAAATTGCTTCTTGTCGGGAATTGCTTAAACAAAATTGGGTAGTCCACGGACAGGAAAGGAACAGAGCAGCAAATTGGATGGCTTCCTTTATTATTACAAAGCCTATTAGGTTAGAGAAACTAAGACAACCTCAACAGAGAATTTCTCTAGTTCTTTTGGATGATGTTGTGGGTGTTTGTTTGTCCAGAGATATTGTTTCTTAGTTTGGGTTACCCTCTGCTTTGATCCTTACAACAACAACAACAACAAAAAAAAAAAAAAAAGGAATGCATTGTTTTTTACATGCGCCGTTGATTTTGGTAATCATTAGAAAATTATTACAACGCGTCAATTCTTAACTAAGTTACTATATTAATATGTCAGATATATCAACGGGGCAATAAATAAGTGGGGATTAAGAAGAAGCGTATGATATTGACATAAAATCAAACGTCACATGGGATTCATACCTGCATATCATCGCGAATAGCCTGGTGGAGGATAGGCAGGAGGTTGTGGATAAGCGGGCAAAGGGAAATCCACCAGCCGGGTAACCTCTAACTTGAGGAGGTGGCAAAAATGGCTATAGGGTTGCACGTAAGCTTGCAGAGGCGGATAGCTAACGTGGAGAGGAATTGGATGATCAAGACGTGGCATCTGCTGCACTAAAGGTACTGCCATAACAGGATGTGGCCCAAGCTTACCATCTCTTTTGTCCATTTCAACCTTGTGTTGGGTCTGTAGTATAATTGATATGAAGATTAAACCATGAAATCGTAAACAGATGCAAAAAAACAAACTGCTAACCTAAAGGGCGTCCTAACATATAAAAATATTGCTTCATTATTTGCATGCCTGAATACAAGTACAAACCCTACCAAAACAGAACAAAATGAAGAGTTTATGCAATGTAGAAATATTTCCTCTAAATAAAAAGATGCACCGAAGACCTTATGTGCAAAAAACCAAATCAGCCAAGCGGGCAAGGTCCCCAATATCATCAATCCCAGTTATGCAAGAACCCAGGGAGCAAATACATGCCAGTTACTGCAGGAAAAATATGAAACCCTACAAAACAATGGACAACTTTGACAATTTACATAGTTGTATTAACATGTAAATTATCTTTACATAAGAAGCATAGTTGATTGGAGGTGGGGGAGAGGTAGAGGGAGAGAGAGTACAATGATACAATGGTCACATTGTTTACTCTGTATGCTAAACTCATCCTGCAGTAGAAATCGTGTTGAAGCAATTGAATTTGAAAAACAACAGAAGACCCGGAGAAAATAAAATAAAATAAAAAAGACGACATGAACAGCTAATGACCCATATACTTGCCAGAGGGATAGGGGTAGACGTAGAATGCAAATGATTGTATGTCAGACAATAACACTATATAACCTGTATAACGCAACAATGATCTTTTGGGGTTGATGGCTAACGTACCTCAGAGCACAGACAAACTTCAGGGCACTCGCTTTCTCACAACGCCCACTGCATGGACGGTAACCAGCACAAAAAAATAATAATAATAATAAAAATCAAAATAATAAAAAAAAAGAATTGTGCTGATATTCACCTTGGTTTTGTGCATAACTAGTCTACCATATGATTGTAAAGTGCACGTTTGCGTAGAGCATGTATGAAGCACCTGACCCACTACCACATACTCAATTAGCCATGCGAAATACACTCTGAAGCACAGTCACAAAAACACAGAGCAAAATTTGAGATTCTATACTGGAGTGTGGATTGGAAACTTACCAGGACCTTGCAAAACAGCAAACCTACATAACAAGGGTTTAGGGAAGATTAAAGGAAAAAAATAATCATAATTTAAAAAAGATAAATAAAAATTCAAAACCAGTGACTCTCTGTTTGGTTGTTGAGAAACACAATGTGAATGTAAACGAAAAAAATTATAGTTCATAAAAGATCGAAAATCTTAATACAAATCAGTTCTGCGATTTTATGTTTGAGAGGTGGGTTTCCTCTTTTTCTATATTTCACAGCAACCACACAGTCAAGAAAAAGGAATTAAAAAAAACAAGAAAAAAAAAGAAAAAAAAGGTCTACCAAACTCTCAGAGTCAACTACGCAGGCAAGCCGAACAGGTTTCTCGCCCATTTTCATGCATTTTCTTCGAATCCAAACAGAGAAAATTTTCTTTCAATTACAAGCCAAAAAAAAAAAATTATTAACAAATGAAATAGCAATAATAGTCTTTCATGTAAATGGATCCAAGTTGTTGGGGTTTTAATATAATTCTCAACTCAGAGGCCAAAAGGATTCCCCAGCGGCCAAACCAGAGTGCGGAAAAAGTTTAGAGAACAAATTCAACATACAAAGACAATCAGCAGTGATAGTGCTAAGGAGGTCAACGTGCCATAGATTCCTGCTAACAACCTAACCATAACAAGCCACAAATGTTACAAAGCAAACGGTGTCATGATCAAATGCCGTGGAAACAATCTGCAAATTTCAACGTCAAGATAATGGGATAGACTTTAAATTAGTTGCCTCTAGCAGCGATAATAAATACAAGCGTACAGCGTACATCTTCTTGCCACCAGTACGCTTCGGACTTGGAACCAAAACCCAAGAATTATAAAACTAGATGATTCTCTTAACACGCTCAGGAACTGAGCTGAATTGGCAAGGCAAACCTAGACTGCTGGCAGAACCAAGCTACAACTAAATGCACTACTAAACTAAGAGCTAATGGAAATGGATTATGCAGAATTGACCCTTATTATATATACATCTATGGATGGTCGAGTGCTGCAATTCTAATTTACAAGCAAACCATAATAATCTGCGGTAAACAGCAAAATTGCTTTGCAAGATGCATGCATCTATATACTTATAAGATTTATTGCTATTTTTTTTTTTTAAATGTAAACATTGTCTTATATCATAATATATCAGCTCCGATTTAAAAGCCCATTAGGAGATCAGAATGTGCACGGAAGGAATAGCATGTATACGAAGGCCTGCTATGGAGACCACGAGTTTATTCAAAACACAATTTGAAGGTGTCCCACCGATCGGGATTTTTATTTCCTCTTTTGATGGGGTTGGAAACTAAATTACGGAAACGGTTAGCAGATGGTGCACTAGCCCGCAGGGAAAAGAAAAGGTGTTAGCGGCGAGCTTTACGTTCGAAACTGAAGGAATTCTCTGATATAAATGGTTTTATAAGTTTTGTAACATCACGATGAATAGGAAATTAAAAAAAAAAGAATTATCTCAAATCTTATGACTAATTGAAAAGTTTTTTTTTTTTTTTATTATGGTGAAAAGAATGAGAAAATAACTGCACACTATATAGAAAGCTAGTTCGCTACATTAAATTTACAGAATAGCAAACTTTATGGTACACAGTAAGAGTTATCACCCAATTTTATAACTGCACAAGGCAAGACCCATGTTTAGTCCCATTGAATAGTTTAACAAGAATTCAACCCTATAACTACATAATATAAACGGAATCCTCTAATCACTAGATTACAACTAGCAATAATGATTAGTTTAATTATCAAACCATATGAAAATAACATTGTATCAATGAACGTAAGATGCATGTGTGGTGTTTATGTTAGAAAAAGTATAGAAATAAACTATAATGGAAAGTAAAGTAAATCTGTTAAAAAAACAAAAAGAAAAATTGAAGCGTGCAAATGAACTATTTTTAAAAATTATTTTATTTTTTATAAATAAATTATTACAATACATATTATAATAAATATTTTTTGAAGATATAATAAATCTTTTTATCAATATATATTCTACAAATAAAATAATAAAAATAGTACAAGTTAATAAACTCAACAACATTTTGTAAGTAATGTAAAAAAAGAAAGAAAGAATCCTTGGATGTTTTTGAAAAGAAAGAAGAGACTTATTTATACTAGTTTAGGTTTAAAATCTCATATATGGAAACAAAGGTTGTGCAAAATTAATACAACAAATATTGGAGTAAATGTCAAATTGGCTAGTTCTTAATAGTTGTAAACAATCAGTTCAACAACTAGAAAACAACTAGTTTGACCAATAGGGATTTGGTGAGTACAAAAACATAGGCATAAGGCTACTTTGACCAATAGTAATTTGGTAAATACAAAACATAGGCTCTTTTGCATGATGTCACATTGAATCTCTCATATCAAGTCTAAATTTAGGTCATTCACATACATGTGATGTCTTATTTGTATTTTTTCTTTTATAAGATATAAAATAAATATTATCTTATAAATCAATAAAATAAGACTTTTATTTCTAATATAAAATACAAATCTATTAAAAATACTTTTATTTCTAACATTCTCACATATATTTTAAAAGATTTTTTTTATTTTAATAAGAATATAATACATCATTATTGGTGTCTTTGAGCTATGAATAAAAAATTAAGGCATATAAGTTTTGATATTTAGAAATATGATAAAATAAGAATTCTTATTAATCATAATTTTTTAATAAATATTAATGAACTTATCCCTATATTATATTTTTTTAGACAATGTTTTTTAACGTAGTTGGGTGCTATAAGGTCAAACACATGTCTGATTTTCTTTTATGAGAATTTTAGAGATCTTACCTAAGATCTCATAGGAAGGACCTCACTTTACTCTCATATAATTGAATATATCAAGTGTGTATCAAAAAAGTATATCACCCATAAGAACTATCAAATTCATTAAAAGTGTAATTCAACCTTAAATATTAGAATTTTTGCATTACCTACACTATAAGAAGGGATTTATAATTTTGATAATATACATAAAGTCAATTAATAACTTATTATTATTCATAAGAATTTACTTCAAAAGATCTTATATCATATAAATTAGATTCTCATTACTCTTGACCATTATTTATAAGTATTAGTCTTATTTCACTCGATATATCTTTCACTAGTTTTTTGCCTATTGGTTTAATCAAAGGATTAGTCAAATTCATCTTTAACCTTATCAAGTCAAGTAATATTATCATTATTCAGCAACTACTTTACTAATTCATGTTTTAGAAGAATATTTCTATTCTTTTTATTATATAACTTGCTCTTTGCATGAATAATAATGACTTGACTATCGCAATGCATTAAAACTGATGGTATCAATTTCACCAACAATGGAATATTTATCAAAAAATTCCTCAACTAATATACCTCCACATTGGCTATCTTAAAAGCTATAAACTCAAATTTCATGGTGGATCAAGTTATAATTAGTTGCTTGATAGACTTCCAAACTATTATCCTACCTTTAAGGGTGAATACATAACTACTCGTGCATTTTATTTCATCTGAATCTGAATTTTAATTAACATTAATATATCCTTCTAGTACAATAAGAAATCAACTATAAACTATAACATGATTCATGGTATCTCTTAGATATTTTAGAATTTTTATCAAGACATTTCAATTATTATAGTTTAGATTATATGTATATTTGCTCAATTTATATATAATATAAGCAATATTAGAATGCACGTAATTCATTAAATACATCAAATTATCAATAATTTGTGTATATTTTGACTAAGACACATTTACTAGTATTTATCAATAAGTTTGTAAATACATCATAAAGAGTAGAGATAAGCTTGATATCAAAATATCTAAATTTTTTAAAAATTTTCTTTATGCAATGCTATTGTAATAGAAAAATATTAAATGAGCTCTAGTGATTTTCACTTTTAGAATGACATTTGCTTCTCTTAAATATTTCATATCAAAATACGATGCAAGCAATGATTTTACAATGGTTTTCAATTATATATTGAAATTAAATATAAGTATCTCATTAATATACAAATACATAATAATATAAATATCATTTAACTTTTATATAAACATATTTATCAACATCAATAATTAAAAAATTATTAGAGATTAAATATTATTAAACTTTTATATCATTATTTAGGTGCTTATTTCAACTTATATAGAGATTTAACTTACAAACTTTTTTCTTTTGGGCGAGAGTATAACCTTTAGGTTGTGACGTGTAAATTTCTTTATTAAGATCATCGTACAAGAATATAGTTTTAACTTTCATTTGATGAATAAGGACATTATAAATAAATACCAATACAATCACACTCTAATATATGTAATTTTAGAAATAAGAGTAAAAATTATTTCAAATCTTATGACTAATTGAAAAGTTTTTTTTTTTAATGGTGAAAAGAATGAGAAAATAAAGGAAGTACCTTATAATCTTGCTAATAAAGATTATGCTAGATTCACACTATATAATAAGCTAGTTTGCTACAATAAATTTACAAAATAGCAAATCTTATAGTACATAATAAAAATTAAAGTCAATTTTAGAATTGCATAGAGCAAGACCTATGTTTAATCTTGTAGAATACTTTAACAAGAATTTGACCCTATAACTACACAGTATAAATGAAATCTTCTAATTATTAGGTTATTACTAGTAGTAATTATTGGTTTAATTATTAAACCATATAAGAAAAAAAAAAGAAAAACATTGTATTAATAAAGGTATGATGCATGTATGGTGTTTATGTTAGAAAGAGTATAGAAATAAACTATCATGGGAAGTAAAGTAAATAAGTTAAAAAAAAAAAAAAGAAATGTAAAGCATGCAAATATACTATTTTTAAAGATAATTTTGCCTTTTATAGATAAATTGTTATAGTACATATTACAATGACTATCTTTCACAGATATAACAGATCTTTTTATTACTATATACCCCACAAGTGAGATAATAAAAATAGTACAAGTTTAATAAATTCAAAAAAATTTTGTAAGCAATGTAAAAGAAAAAGAAAAGAATGCTTAGGTATTTCTAGAGGGAAAAGAATGAACTTATTTTTATTACTTCAAGTTTAAAGTCTCATATATAGAAATAAAGATAATACAAAATTGATGCAACAAATATTAGAGCAAATGTCAAATTGGCTAGTTCTCAATAGCTATAAATAGCTAATTCAATAGCTAAAAGATAATTAGTTCGCCGAATGGTGATTTAGTGAGTTCAAAACATAAGCTTGGGGCTACTTTGACTAATAGTAATTTGGTAAGTCCAAAACATAGGCTTGGAGGGTTTGTCCATTATATGGGGTCACATTAAATCTCTCATATCAGGTATGAATTTAGGTCATTCATATACATGCAATATGTTATCTGTGTCTTTTCTTTTACAAGGTATAAAACAAATATTATTTTATCAATCAATGATATAAGACTTTCATTTCTAATTTGAACCTTTGTTTCTAACATTCTCTCACATATTTTAAAAGACTAAATTTTATTGAAGTTTAGTGAAAATATAACACATCATTATTGGTACCTTTTAGACTATAAACCAAAGATTAGAACATAAAAGTTATGATATTCAGAAATAATGTGAAATAAGAATATCTATGAATCATAATTTCTTAATGAATATCAATAAACTTACTTTTATATTATATTTTTGAGACAATATTATTTAATGCAATTAAATGCTATAAGGTTTTACGCATGTCTAATTTTTTTCATAAGAATTTTAGAGATCTTGCCTAAGATCTCATAAAAGTGACCCCATTTCACTCTCATATAGTTGAATCTATCAAGTGTGCATCACAATAATACACCACCTATAAAAGTTATTAAATCTATTAAAAGTATAATTCAACCTTAAATATTAGAATTTTTGCATTACCTACGCCATAAAAAGGGACTTATAATTTTGATAATATACACAAGGTCAATTAACAACTTTTTATTACCCCTATAAGCCTACTTTAAAGGATATTTTATCACATAAGTTAGATTCTTATCACTTTTGACCATCCTCTACAAGCATCAGTCTTGTTCCCCTTGATATATCTTCCATTAGTTTTCTATTTAATGGTTTAATCAAAAGATCAATCAAATTCATCTTTAACCTTATAAACTCAAGTGATATTACTCTGTTATTCAACAATTATTTTACTAATTCATGTTTTAAAAGAATATGTTTATTCTTCTCATTATATGACTTGCTTTTTGTATAAGTAATAATGGCTTGACTATTACAATGCATCAAAACTAATTGTATCGATTTCACCTATAATGGAATATCCATCAAGAAATTCTTTAGTCAATTTACCTCAATATTAGTCATATTTAAGGTTATAAACTCAAATTTTATGGTGAATCGAGTTATAATTGTTTGCTTGGCAAACATTCAAACTATTGTCCTAGCTTTAAGGGTAAGTATATAACCACTCATGCATTTTATCTCATCTAAATCAAAATTTTAATTAACATCACTATATCTTTCCAGCACAGTAAGAAATCCACTATAAAATATAACTTAATTCATGGTATCTCTTAAATATTTTAAAATTCTTATCAAGACATTTTAATAATTATAGTTTGAATTATATATATATTTGTCTAATTTGTATATAATATGAGCAATAGTAAGACATATGTAATTCATTAAATTCATTAAACTACTTGTAATCTATGCATATTTAGACTAAGACACACATTTACTAGTATTTATCAATAAGTTTATAAATGCATCATAAAGAGTAGAGATAAGTTTGACATCAAAATGTCTATATTTCTTAACAATTTTCTCTATGTAATGCTCTTCTAATAAAAAAAAAAAAAATACTAGTATGAGCTTTAGTGATTTCCACTCCTAGAATGACATTTGCTTTTTTAAAATTTTTTATATCAAAATATGATGCATGTAATGATTTTATGTTGGCCAATTTTATAATGAAGTTAAATATAAGCATGTTATCATATAATAATACAAGTATCATTCTTAACTTTTATATAAATATATTTATCAACATCAACAATCGAAAAACTATTAAATACCAAAATATTATCAAACTTCCCATATCATTTTTTAGGTGTTTATTTCAACTTATATAGAGATTTAATAAACTTACAAACCTTTTTCTCTTTGCTAGGAACTACACAACTTTTAAATAATGACATGTAAATCTTTTCAACAAAATCATCATACAAAAATATAGTTTTAACATTCATTTAATGAACAAGGAGATTAAAAATAGATATTAATGCAATCAACATTCTAATAAATGTAATTCTAGCAACAAGAGTAAAAATATCAAAATAATCAGTAAGTCTTTTCTGTATATATTCCCTAACCATAAGTTTGGCTTTATATTTCTTTATAAAGGTTCACTTACAGTGTATAAGTTTGGCATCTATAGGTAAATCTACTAGTTTTTATATATCATTCTGATTTAAAGAATTAATCTCATTTTGCATAGCGTTATCGACAAATAAACATTACTAGAAGATATTATTTCAGTGTATGTTAAGGGATCATTGTTCATTACAAAAGTGTAAAATTCATCCTCAAACGTCTTTTATTTGTTTCATTTCTTCTTCTTAATTATGGTTCAAAAGAGATATTATAAGACATTCTCTCTAACTTAACTACAAGAGCTAATAATAGTACAAATCCTTTTCGCATTAAAAATACATGCTTAAAAAATTATGATTTATTAGTCTCAACAATAGTATTAGAATTAAGAACATCACTTTTAATAACAAAAATAAGAATAATAATAATATGCAACACTATATTCTAAATAATCAATAAACAAGTATTTTGAGGTTTTAGAACTTATTTTCCTCTTCTTTGATTTAGGCAAAAGAATTTTGACAAGACATTCATACTTTCAAATAATTCAGACTAAAAGAGTATTTCTTCTATAATTCATATAGAGTTTTAATAATGTTTTTATGAGAGATTCTATGTTGCAAAAAATATGTAGAAAGTTTTATCTTTTCTTATAAATTATTAAGAACCCCTAAACTAACTAGCATAACATTTATCATATTTTTCAAAAAAAAAAATTCATTGTTACTCTATTTAATTCAAGTAAATAAAAAGGTGTGACTTCATGTATAATACCTTTTTTTTTTCACAGAAATTCAATAACAATTATAAATTATACTCTTCTCCTCTATCTGATTTAAGTCTCTTGATCTTTTTATTTAACTATTTTTCTACTTCACTCCTATATTTGACAAATACATCAAATATTTCATCTTTATCTTTCAGTAAAAAGACTTTAATGTATTTAGAATAATCACATATAAAAATGACATAAAAATATTTATCTTCTTTGATCATGGTGCTATTCAAATCACTCAAATTTGAATATTCTAAGTTAAAAAGTTCAATTTCTCTATAAACTGATTTGTAATTCTTCTTAACTAATTTAGTTTTAACACATACCTCACACTTATTCACATTGTCATGTAAATTGTTTATCAAAATTAAGTTGTTTTATTTTTTTAATAAGAAAATCGCTTACATATCCTAATCTAACATAATGTAAATCATGAGAATCAACAATATAAGCCAAAAAAAATCCATTATTATGAACATTAAGTACATTTAAAATAAAAAAAAATCTCTAATTATAATAGTTCTTTCCCACAAATATATCATTTTAAGTTATGACAATTTTGTCAAAGTCAAAAGAGATTTTTACTCTAAGTTTTCCCAATAAGGATACAAAAAAAAATTTATGTGAATTTCTAAAACAGACAGTACATCATTTAAGGATAATACTTTTCTTGATATAAACTTAATAAGGACTTTGTCCTTACTTAAAATAGATGTTGTTCTTGAATCTCTCATAAAAAAATTTTCTTTTTCATCTCTTACTTTTATGTAAGTAAATGCACTGCTATCCTCACAAATTTGCCTCATAGTACTAGAATTTATTGTCCATTCTTTTTAGTTAATAATAACATTAACTTGGAAAATAATAGTAATAATAACATTCACTTCCACCAAATTGGCATTTACTTTAACAAGTATGTTACTCTTATTTTTATGTCTACATTAAAGGACATGATGTCTTAGTTTCCCACACATATATGAAAAGAACATTGTAGCAATGAAGCTAGGATGCATGTATGATGTTTGTGCTAGAAAGAATATAGAAATAGATTATAATTAGATGCACAATAAAAAAGTAACAAAAGGGAATGAAATCTAAACCATGCAAATGTACTATCCTTAATAATAATTTTGTCCCTTTGACAAATTGTCATAGTGTAGTAGATATGATACATCTTTCTATTAATATATACCTAAAAAGTGAGGTAATATATATAGTATGAGTTTAATAAACCCAATAAAGTTTTGCAAGTAAGGTAGAAGAAAAAGGAGAGAATACTTAAGTGTCTTTGGAAGGAAAAGAAAGAATTCATTAATACTAAACGAGGTTTAAAGTCTCATAAATAAAATAAAGAGATAATACAAAACGGATGCAATAAATATAGGAGTAAATGTCAAAACTCTTAACAATTATAAAACATCTTGTATGACCAATGGTGATCTAGTGAGTCAAATGTAAAGTCATATTAAGTCTTTTATATCGAACCTATATTTAAATCATTCACAATATGTGTGAATTTTTATTTAAATATTTTTTAATAAGATATAAGATAATTATTATCTTATAAATCAGTGAAATAAGATTTTTATTTTCAATATAAAATATAAATTTTTTTAAAAATACCTTTATCTCTTTAAAGTTATGAAAAGAAGCCACTAAAAACTCAAACATTAGCCAACAAGTGAACAATGAAAAATAGTGCTTTAAGTTAGTTCTAATCTCACTTAGCTTCCCAGTACAATTAAAGTGCAAGTTACAACTTTTAAGGCATTGCAAAGAAAAGACCAAAACAACGAAAAAAAAAAAATGAGTTTCATGTCTTTTCTTTTCTTTGAACACTTTTTTCAAAAAGTATATTGTAAATATATTAGTTATTGTATTTATAAACTAAGGTTAAAAATTATTTATTAATGTTCTTATTCAACCTTCCAAATAGGAAGAACTCACCGCCGAGGACTTAGTGAATTTCTCTACATTTAAACTTAATATTAACACATTTAAAATCTAATATCATATTATTAATATAAATTCTTATTTATTGGAAATTATAATAAAGGAACTCAAACATAAGTTACCACCTTAAGTAGTTTGTACTTCTTTTCTTAACCAGTAATGAAACACATTTGAACTACATAGATTTTGTATTCTATCATGCAAGAGAAAATGACATCATGATCTATTTATTTTTTTAAGAACTTCACACGTAATTGGGAATTTATTTTAATTTAAATTAACTTAAAAATAAATATGAGAGAGAAAAAAAATTAAGGATTATCTAGTTAAAATAAAAATATTAAATTGGTTACATTAGTTACACTCCTACAAAGATTAAATAATATAAAATAAAACATAGCCTAACACCGAAGGATTGATGCTAACTACAGAAGTTACAAGTAGTATCTATTTGTTACTCTCAAAACCTAATTGGTGCCTAAATGAAGGGTTTTTTTTTTTTTTTACATTTTTGGTTTCATTAAGAAGTCTATTTTGCAGGTGAATTAAATAACAAAATTAACTCTCCTATTTTTTCATAAATCTTCATCCCAGCAGTAGAATCTCGGCCTCCCTAAGATAAGCTCAATGGTAGTACACAAGATAATCCATCGTAACCAAACTTGCTTCCCATTGAACCTTCAGGGCATTGATTTTTTTTTTTTTCTCTTTTTTCTTGCTTCGCTTTC
The DNA here is from genome assembly GCA_020883675.1 of Bruguiera gymnorhiza. Taxonomy (NCBI): domain Eukaryota; kingdom Viridiplantae; phylum Streptophyta; class Magnoliopsida; order Malpighiales; family Rhizophoraceae; genus Bruguiera; species Bruguiera gymnorhiza. The sequence continues at coordinate 3,009 of JAIRCJ010000604.1, read as the reverse complement.
TGTTGTAGCATAAAGCACTAAGGCTGTTATCCTGATTCAGTCGAATCAGGTGTATCTCCTGTTCAACCTTTATGATGTAACCCCGGGCCGTTTTGCGTTAGGTTTTCGGCGACGCCCATGTCTTGGGGAGGTCATTGGCTGTCAAAAACAGCCGAATAAAAAACTAATCCGATGTGTCAGCCGAAAATTGAAAGTACGACAGACTGTGTCAAGTGCCGAATTCAGGACGACCTTCTTTGCGCAGGATTAGGTATTGGGTTAATATGACCATTTAATGACATGAAGAACCGAGCTTGGCATGAGAATTAGATCCTATTTCGTATATCTTTCTAGCTAGTTCCCATTCGATGCTTGAGCAAGCCAGAGCGGTCCGGAGCTGTGCGCGTGTGGTAGAATTTTTTGTTGGGTAACAAAAATGCAGGACAAAGAGAAGAAATCAGTGTTCGAGTAGAGAGTACGCAGTGGGCTGCCGAGTCTGTACTTTCTGCCCCACTCTTTGTCTGGTTAGTAGTGTTACCTGTGGCTGTACGTACTTTCCAAGCTCATCTACAGCAAACTCTCAATCTGTGTGATGCGAGACTCTTCAGTCAAAAAGGCACCCCAAAAGGAGCATTGTTATTAATTTGCTTTGGCACTTTTCGGTAATGGTCTTGCCCCGATTCAACCTCGCGCGGTTCTGTTCATGAGCTTTTGGGCCTCACGACGATGATGGCTTGTACATCGGCTTTGTTCCTTCTTTAGGGTTATGGAAGTAGAAGGAATGGTATGGCCCAAGACTTTGCCTTGGCTAGATCAATGGTCCAAATAATATCCCGCAAGACCGAACCAAATGAATAGAATAGAGTAAATTATCTGGTATACATTTCTTTTTTCTTTTTTCTTTTTTTTTTTGACAAGAAATTAAGGAGTAAATTATCACTAGCCCAAAAACAAGAAAAAAGAACGAAAAGAAAGAAATCACGGATCTGATAGAGCCTCTACGGAATCTGACGGGGGAAAGAATTAGAAAACCAGCGGAACTGCTGCTCTGTTTGTTGCGTCATTTCCCAGAAAAGGCCGACTTGTTTTGGGCATGGATTTGCACTTTTATTAATGCAGATAATGTACACGGAACATGACGAGTCTTGGATGCAATGCTAATTGTAGCATTAATATCAGCATTGCACTTTTGTCCCAAAAAAGGGAAAAAAAAAAAAAAGGGACATATCAGCCATTGCAGTTAAATTGAACCATCGGGGCCCTTTGCATATTCATGACTTTTATAGTGGGGGGAAAGAAAAAAAGAAAAGAAAAGAAAAACAGAGACTAAACAAAAGGATGCTTGAAAAGACGAACGGTGTTAAAAGATTCTCGCGGAAAGGAGACATCTGAAACTTTAGCATGATCTAGAGTAAAGTGATGGCTGATATTAGATAATTTTAGACAATATTCTAATGGCTTACTTAAAAATAGGCATATTTATGTAATGAATTTTCTGTTTATGCTTGAAGATCTCGAAAACGTAAATTACCTAATGGCCATGTATATTCCTTCATCTCGATCTGGGATTACAGAGGCGACTAGGTGAGGATTAAAAAACATAAATATAAATAAAAATAAAAATAAAATAAAAAAGGTGATCGCGCGTGGCTTCATGAGCAACTTACGTGGGGCTCTAGATCCTGCGTACTTCGATTCAAGTATCAGAAAATACACGAGATAACTCGAGCAACCGTTTCAAAGGCAACTTTGGAGCCTTCAATAGTTATGTCAGTGTTGATAATCCCAAATTCAATTTCTGCTGCAAATCACGCCGTTTTTATTAAAAAGAGGAAAATATTCTATTAATTGTATCTTAAATTAAAAAAAAAAAGGAAAATTATTCACTAGTTTCCTAGTTGGTTCTGGTAGTAGATCTACTTAGTCCTAATTTCAGCAATTAATAGTTTATATACACACACTGAAAAACTACGACCGATAGGGTAAGTACTGAATAATCAGAAGAGTCTGGCCATGTCGGACACGAAAAATAACAAAAACAGAAGTCTACTTTTATGCGACGATATGCTCCTTTTAGTGTTTGAGTTTGAATGTTAATATTAGAAATCCCTTTGAATGTTGGAATTGAGTGCTAATATTAGAATTCAATTTTTTTTTCCTTTTTCTGTTTTTGTGTGTCAGGATTCAATTTTCATATTGGTATAACTAAAAGCATTGAATTCTATCTAATAAAGATTCGGCCCTCATGACGAATATTAACTAATAAAATCTAATTTGCAATGTCCATTGTAGTCAGCAAATTTTACAAAGTGAGAATATTAGAATCGATCGAGAGACAAAGTTCCAGCCCCGTCACTTCTTGTATATGTATCGTAAATTTTGAATTCGAACAGCACTTCGTGTCAAAATTTGTACTCTTTTAGTGATTACATGTCAATATCTTTATTAACAATAGTAACTTTTTTTTTTAATTTATTAACAAATTTATCAAACTTAAGTTATACAGTAATAATAACAATAACTCTCTCCATAATTTAGGCTCTGAACAGCTGAAAGTACAGTTTAATTTTTAGTCTCCTTTATTTGAATTTACCCTTTTTTTTTTTTTTGAACTTTGTTTCTTAATCGACATGCTTGCGAAATTGGACTCCTTCCTGAATGTGTACATACCTCAAGCTGCCACGTATGGGGATGGGGTCTTCCAACTCCGAAGCAGAGCATAAGAGAATAAATAAAAATAAAAAATAAAAACGGATCTTTGAATATCGGGTTCCGTGTTCTACCTCTTGGACTCTCCATCGTGTATGCCGCACAGATCATAGCCGTTCCGAATCCTGAGGAAATGGAGCCCACAGAGGACAGTCACCAAATCCATGTTGATGTGGGTCAGATATCGGTCACTTTCCTTTCCCCCCGCGCGTGGACAAGAGACTGTCATAGCCGCTCCTCCTCCCTTCCCTCTCCTTTATTCTGGTAAATAGAAACGGAAATTCTAGATGCGAACAGTGTTATAGATTTTCGTATTTAATT
>JAIRCJ010000060.1:651125-866026 GCA_020883675.1 Bruguiera gymnorhiza | reverse complement strand
CCACACATGAGATTCCTTAGGATCAGCTTGGAATCTGCTGGCGATGCACACAGCTTGCATGAGATCAGGCCTTGATGCTGTAAGGTACAGAAGCTCCCTATCATCTTCCTGTATTCTGTAGGGCTTGTACTCCCTTCTTCCTGATCTTTTGTTAACTTGCAGCCCACGTGTCATAGGGGTACTGACAGGCTGCTATCCTCCATGCCAAACTTTTTCAGCATCTCTTGGCATATTTTGTCTGAGAAATAAAAATACCTTCTTCACATTGGTTTTATTTGTAATCCAAGAAAGTAGGTCATTTCTCCAATCAATGACATCTCAAATTCCTCACTCCATCTTCTGTGAAAATTCTTTGGCATAGCGCAGAGTGATCCCCTCCAAAGATGATGTCATCTACATATACTATGGTTATCAGTTGGCCTTTCTCTGAGTTGAACACATATAGGTTATTATCAACTGTTCCTCTTTTGAAGTTCAACCTTCTCAATACGCGTCCAGCCTGCTATACCATGCTCTTGGGGCTTGTTTAAGGCCATACAAGGCTTTCTTCAGCTTGCACACATGTGTCTCATCCTCACTGATTTGTACTCCATCGGGTTGTTCAATATACACTTCTTCTTTTAGGAGCCCATTCAAAAAGGCTGATTTCACATCCATCTGGTAAACTTTATACCTCTTATGTGCTGCCAAAGCTAAGAACATTCTGATAGTTTCCAACCTTGCTACTGGTGCAAAAGTTTCATCAACATCTACTCCTTCTATTTGAGTGTAGCCTTTGCAAACCAGCCTAGCCTTGTTCCTCACCACCTTGCCATCCTCATTGTGTTTATTTTTAAACACCCATTTTGTTCCTATGACATTCTTGTTAGTGGGTCTTGGAACTAGCTCCCATGTTTCATTCTTCTCGATTTGATCTAGCTCCTCATTGATAGCTTTGATCCAGGCTTTGTCTTGTGCAGCCTCTTCAACAGATTTAGGTTCAACTTGTGAGAGTAAAGCAGTAGCTCCCACAATTCTTCTTCTTGTTGTAACTCCTGCTGATGGGTCACCTATTATCTGATTTCCTTGATGAGCACTGGTCCATGTCTTCTTTGTCTTTCTTTCTTGCACAGTCTTAGTTGCAAGAGAATCTCCTTCTTCATCTTCAGACTCACTCTTCTCTGAGTCTGAACTTACTTCTTTTCCCACTTCTTCATGTTGGTCAGATTCTTCACCTATCTTGAAGTCATCTTCTTCACTATCCTCAGCTTCTCCATTATGCGTTGTTTTCCAGTTTTCATCTATTCTCACATCACTGGAAGTGACCACTTTTCCCAGTTTATGTAGAAAAACTCTATAACCTTTTGTCTTTGCTGAGTATCCCACAAAGATGCCTTCATCTGACCTAGCATGGAATTTTCCCAAGTTTTGCTCCTTGTTCTTCACAAAACATGGGCTGCCAAAGATTCTAAGATACTTGGCTGTTGTCTTCTTCCCACTCCATAGCTCATATGGAGTCTTATCAGTATTGGGCCTTAGTGAAACTCTGTTCAATAGGTGCACGGCTGTAAATGTTGCTTCTGTCCAAAATCTTGTGTGAAGCTTGGATTCCAGCAGTAGAGTTCTTGCCATTTCAACCACAGCTCTATTTTTCCTCTCTACCACCCCGTTCTGTTGAGGAGTTCTTGCTGCTGCCATCTGATGGTGAATTCCATGCTTCTCAAGGTAATCTTCAAAAGCTCCATTTGTGAATTCAGTGCCTTGATCTGACCTCAATACTTTGATCTTCTTTCCACTCTCATTTTCAGCCAATCTTCTGTATCTCTTGAAGCATTTCAAAACTTCTGACTTATGTGTGAGGTGCATGATGCAAGTCCTTCTAGAATAATCATCAACAAACAAGATGAAGTACCTCTCACCATTCAACCCTTTTGTTCTCATCGGCCCACACAAATCAGTATGCACAATGTCAAGCACTGCTTTAGAACTGACCTCTTTGGTCTTATACTGCTTTCTGACCTGTTTTTCTTTAGAGCATGTTGAGCAGACATACTCCCTCTCTCTCTTAAGGTCTGGAATGTCTCTGATTGCATGAGTAGTGGTCAGCTTCCTCATGTTCTTCTGTGTTAAGTGTCCTAGCCTCCGATGCCAGAGTTGATTTTCTTCTTCTTTTGCAAGTAAACAGCTGTTTGTCTTGTCCTCATCAATTACATATAAATTTCCAGCTGTTCTTTTCCCAGCTGCAATAGTATTGCCTTCTTTACTCTTTACTTGGCAACCTGTTTTTGTGAATATCACTTTATGGTCTTCATTGCATAGTTGGCTGACAGATGCTAGATTATATCTGAGTCCTTCAACATGCAGAACATCTTTCAGCTTTCCTTTTCCAATATTTACTGACCCTTGACCACTGATGTTGAGTGAATCATCATTGCCAAACTTGACTCTGCCTTCTCTTGACTTGTTTAGCTTTGACAATTTACTCTTGTCTCCCGTCATGTGTGAAGTGCATCCACTGTCAAGGATCCACTGCTTATCCTTGTAGTCAGCTTTGAGTGCAATTTCAGCTATATTAGCCACCTCCCTTTTAGCTTTATATTCCTTCTTTTGAATTGGCTGGAAGATAGCTTTCTCCTTTTTCTCAGCTTTGACTATACCGCTTGTTTTCACTATGCCATTGAGTGCCTTCTCTTGCTCAGGGAGAAGTGTCATGCATCTCTTGGCATTATGGTCATCCTGCCCACACCTTTCACACTGTTCCAAGTCTCCCAATATAGCAAACTTGTTCTTTGAAACCACTGGTTTGGGCTTCCACCAACAATCCTTGTCAGTGTGTCCTTGCTTTTTACAGTATGTGCAAGAACTCACGACAGGTGTTCTCCTCTGAATTTTGTATTGTCTCCCCCTGTATACAGCATCATATCTTCTCAAGTTGGAGACATATACTGGCCTTCTCCACCAGCAGTTACTTGTCTTATGACCCCAAACTCCACAATAAAGACAGTGACCTTGAAACTGCCTCTTCTTGGGTCTAATCACAGCTTGTTTTCTTTTGTTCATTACTTGCTGTGTAGGCAACGTGGCTGGCTTCTTTGCTTGTGTGGCTTTCATTTCAGCTACCTTTTTCTCCTTCTTCTGTTCAGCCATAGCCCTTTGCTGGCTGATCTTCTTTTCTTCATTTTTGTTTGCCACCCTAGGTTGCTTCTTCAAATCCTCTTTATTCTCAGCTATCTTCTCCTGAGTCACAACCTTCTCTTTCAACTTCTGTGGCACATTCTTATTATCTTTAGGCAATGCAGCCTCAGATTGCTGCACTTTCTCTTCATTCTTCTTTTCTCTTGCAGAACTTGTTTCTCCTATCATTTCAAGCTTCTGCACGTTCTCTTCACTCCTTTTGAGTTGTTGCTGAAGTCTCAGCAACTCTATCTCCATTTCTTCAATTGTTGAAGTCCTTGAGCCAAGCTCCATAGTAAGGTCTTCACATATTTTGATATGTTCTTCAAATCTTCTCTTCAAGTCAATATGTTCAGCCTTTATTTCATCCTTTTGACTTTCAGCTTCCTCAGACTTTGCTTCAACTTGTTTTATGTGGGCCTCTAACCTTCTTATGGTTCTGCCCCTTCTGATTATCTCCTTTGAAGCTGCTTCCAACTCAGCTTCAAAATCTGGTTCTTCTTCATCAACCTCCTCTTCCTCTTCAGAGGTTGAACTACCACCTTGAGTTGATGCCATAAAGGCATGCTCATCTGATGAGTCTACATCTTCCTCCTCATCGGCTTCTTTTGTCTGGCTCACATAACTCTTGAATGAGCCTCTCTTCTTCTTCTGTGGGCTAGCAGTCTTCTTGCTGGACTTCCTTGACTTGAATGATGGTCTTCTCCATTTTGAATTCTACTCATCATCACCATCCTCATCTTCATCATCAAGTTTCACTTTGCACTGAGAAGCAAAGTGTCCAGTCTGTCCACAACGATAACATCTCAAGGACAACTGTCCTTTTCCCTTCTTAGACCCCCTTTTGAATTTCCTTGTGAAGTATGCCAACACTTCACCTTCACTTTCTTCCTCATCATCATCATCATCCTCGCTGGATGATTCTTCCTCTTCTTTTATCTTCAAGTGTTTCATAGCTTTGAAAGCTGCCTCCTTTTATACTTTTGACGTTGAGGAGCTCTCAGTTGACTTTATTCTCATCTCATATGCAATGAGATTGCATTGGAGATCATGCAGAGACATGGAATTGAGATCTCTACTCTCCTCTATGGCTGCCACCTTTGAGGCAAACCTCTCAGGCAGAATTCTCAGAATTTTCTTCACAATAGATAAGTCCTTCTTGTTCTTCCCATGACTTCTAAGATCGTTTACAGCATCAATAACCCTGGTGAAGAACTCTTGGACTGTCTCATTTTTCTGCATTCTGAGAGATTCATATCTCTCCTTGAAAACTTGAAGCTTGGCCTCCTTCATTCTGCCATCACCTTCATAGACTTTCTGCAATCTGTCCCATATCTCCTTGGCAGATTTGCAGTCCATAACTTTAGCATATTCAGCATCTGTCAATGCTGAAATGATGACATTTGAGGCCTTCCCATTTATCTCAAACTGTCTTAATTCCTCTGGGGTTGGATCTTTACCTTCTTCTGGAGACTCAAAACCCTCCTGTACAGATTTCACCACGTTCATGCCCATGGTTGCAAATACCACCTGCATTCTCGCTCTCCACATATGGTAGTTGGTTCCGTTGAAGATTGGAACCTTCTTGCTGTAAGTAGTGCTGGTGTTGGTACCGGCGTCCATTTCTCACTATGCTAAACAAGTTAAAACTTCTGGAGCTCTTCAAACTAGTACACCAAGCTGTTAAGCTTTATCCTGGTGAACCTGTGCTCTGATACCAATTGAAGTTCCCAACTTCACCCTAGGATCTACTAGTTTGTGATACTGAGAGGGGGGGTGAATCAGTATCACCACAATTCACAATTCGCAGGAAAGTAAACAACTTCAATCTCTTCTTAAAAGTGAACTCTTTCTCAGATTCGACTAAGGTAGATCTATTGCTACCTACTAATCACAATAGTCCCCAAAGTCACCTTTTAGACACCTTGCCTAATAGACAATTCGGATGTTCTTGTTTAGGTCTTCGTTAGGTTATGGGTTGGCTGATACTTTAGCTGCGTTCACAACTCAATTCAAAACACAGAACGTAAAGCAAATTAAGGACACACGAGATTTACGTGGTTCCGTCAACGTGACGTACATCCACGGTGGTAGGGACTCTCCCTTACCGAGACTATCCACTATACTTGAGAATTATAGTTACAATGGATGTCTTAATCTTCTGCTCATTTCACTATTGCAATTACTAAGCAAGTACAATACAAAGAGTGTCACTTACTGTGTCTACTCTTCTTCTAGCTTGTCTTGCCTCTGTTGAATTGAAAGGCTGCTCCACTGCCGCTTAGAAGTTCACCGCAACGCTCTCTAACCTCTCTTGAAGAAATCTAGAAATACGTTGAGTTCTTTCTGATGCTTCACCAAATTCCTTCTCTAGGTTGTCTCACACAGCTCCTGCTTTCACCGTCTCACGGTTTCACAGCTTGCACTCAAGCTTCTGGTCTGCCGTTTCACGTCTCACAGCCTGCCCCACGCTTCTGATCAGTCACGCTGTTGCACGTTCTGGTCTCACGCTCCTGGTCTGCTGTTTCACGTCTCTTGGCCTGCCTCACACTACTGGTTTTTCTGGTTCACGTCTCTCGCCCTGCCTCACGCTTCTAGTCTGCTGTCTTCTCTTCCGGGTGGTCTCACGGATACCAGGTCTGCTGTCTTCTCTTCCGGGTGGTCTGTTTCTTATTTCTCCTCTTGCTGGTTGTGCGTTTCTGGTTTGGTTGCAGGATGTGTTTCTGGTTTGCTTGCAGGAGGCGTTTCTGGTTTGCCTGCAGGATGTGTTTCTGGTTTGCTTGCAGGACGTGTTTCTGGTTTGCTTGCAGGACGTGTTTCTGGTTTGCTTGCAGGAGGTTGCACGTTCTGGTTTGCTCTCCCGGTGGTGACGTTTCTGGTTTGCTCTCCTGGTGGTGTTGTTTCTGATCTCTTGTCGTTCTGCTCTCTCTTCCTTTTGGCCGGTTGCTGTAGGGTTGCTGTTTATTCAATTGTGTTGGCCCTCCTCCCTAGTTTTGTCTTCCAAGGCCTTTATATACTCTCTTCCATAAAACCCTAATAGGGCTTACATGGCGGATTTACGTTCTTGCCCTTACGCGGCAGATTTACTTTCTTGCCCTTCCATGTGACTTTACTGCCCTTCCATATGACTTTACTCTCTTGCACACTTAACCCTAGTTGACAACAATTACAACCCATACAAGGCTGTGGGAACAACAAAGAATTAGGAAATTTTTTAGTTAGAAGGAGAGCTAGGGGCTATTGCTCACCACTAATAGATTCAAAACCTCATACGAAGAAAATATATCCCACTAACTAAAGTTTTATTGGAAACTGTTGGTCTTAAAGAAATCTAAGAGGGTGGGGGTGAATTGGATTGCAAAGACATGTATCTAAGAATCATATAGCTAGAACAAATAAATACAAACATAATATGGATAACAAAAATGATATGAATGTGAATCATATGTATGCAAACATGATCAAACTACTTTGGTGTATGTGTATTTAAGTAAAGATAAACAAGTTTAAGGGAGAGAGAAGTGAAATACAACGATTTATCAATATTCAATTTTCTTTAACCTGTGTCTTTTCCTCAAAGCCTTAACCTTGAGAGTTTCAACTCCACTATTAAGCTTCCCAACTGAGAGGAGAATAATAATAATAACACACTCACAAAGATCCTTTAACTTTGCATACAACACTTTAAGCACACATATACTCACGTTTCACACTCAAGTTCTCATTCTACTCACTTAAAATACTTTAGCTTTTTCTCTTTTATGCTTTGGATAACTCTTGCTCGTACATAAAGAAATTTCTCTTTCTTTTTCTTTTCTTAATCTAGCTCACATAATACAAATGAAAAAAAAGATTATTATGTTATGGTATAAAACTTTTTTTATACAACCTTAGGATATTAGCTTTTGGCTAATATTGTGGTGAGATCATAAGTGGTTTTATGGTTCAAAGGTAGAGTTAAAAAGATATCTTAAGGTTTTCCTTCAAAGGTTTTGAGAAATTTATTTAAATATTACTTTTATAGAGTAAGGTTAATAATATACTTAATAATATCAAAAAGAAATTCTTGATATTTATTAAGCATGTTAATTTGATTTGTTTCCAAATCGTTATCTGATGAGCTGGTTTTAAGTTCATCTAAATAAAAAGATTGTTTATTGTCCAAGAGTTTGAAAGAATTAGACTCAAAATTAGAGGTTTGTAGCAAAAATGCTTTTATTTTTGTAATAGTTTCTTCTTTTAGTTGTAGTTCTAGTAATCCATGATTAAATCTATAATATTTGGAAATATGGCCTTTTATTCCACATCTATAGCATGTGATGTTCTTTGCTTGGGACTAGTTTTTGGTTTGAAAGTTTTTTTGTTTAAGTGGCCTAGGTAAGGATTTCTTAGGCAAAGGTTTTTCATAATAAGACTGTTTCCTATAATTTATGTGTTTCTCTATGTAGGAATTTTTCCTATAATTGGCATTGCTAGTTAAGTTTTGAGGTTTTGGGAAGCCGAAGTCAAATTATTGGTAGAATGTTCCTACTTCTTGGCAAGTTTGCTTCATTTTCCATTTAAGGTGTCATTAGAGTTTAAGATCTTAACAAATCTTAAGTCCTTTCTAGGTGGAGCTAACCAATTCTCCATAGATTAATTGATTATAAGGAATAAGATTTTTATATGTAGGTTTTAAATAATTTTGTACCCTATCTCCTAAGAAAGTTGGTATGCTACTAAGAAATTTAGAAATTGGTCTGAATCTTTCCTAAGTATTACTTGGGTAAGGAAGGTAGTTTGTAGTTTTGGAAGTCATTGAGTTTTCTACACCTAAAGTTGCTAAGCAGTTTAGCTTTTTTGTCCTCAATATGTGAGGGATCTCCTATGAATTGGTGAGATCATTAAGATGAGAGTTGTAAAAGCATCCTGGATAATGTTTCCTAATTGATCAAGGATAGGTACACCATATTCTGTGGTTTGGATGGATTTTAGGATTTGTAAATGTTGTTTATTTGTAAAATGGTAATCTCACCATCCTTTTAGTTATCTTGAAAATTCTACAATTAGGAGTTTAGCAATAGTTTGTATAAGATTTCACCTTGTATTTTGTAAGTATTTGTGCTTATGGTCATTTATTATAGTAGACTAAGGCTATTATATTCAAACATATTATCAATGCTCCATTCATAAATGGAAAAGATATTAAATTTGTATTGGGTTAAGGTATTAGGTTTGTTTGAACATCTACATTTGGGGCCATGAGTCCAGATATTGGATTAGGCCAATAGAGGTGGTTTATTTGAGGGTTTTTCGGTTGGAAAGCTTCCTCCTCATAGTTTTGTCCTATGGTATTTACAATTGTTTGATTAGTATTTGTAGATGATGGTTCTAACATGCTAAAGTGGGTTTTTATGACTTGGAAAAATTGATGATTATTTGTCTGGTTTTGAATAGGTTGGGAAACCTAACATAGTTTGAAAATGGGACTTTTTTAATTTTTGAGTTTTAAGTTACATGGAAAAGAGGGAAATAACAAACTTTCAGACATGTTTTCTATTTTGGTCACTTGAGTTCTTATAGAAAGAAGATGAGTATTTGTAAAATTATTTTGGTGGATAATCATTTTGAAAAGTATTTTAGTATCATCATATTTTTGTGAGGAATTTTATATGGGGCTAGGTCTATGGTATTTTGTTAATAAGTAACTTTAAATTGTCTAAGGGGTAAATGTTCAACTTTTATGACTTTGTCATCAGAAATAATCCACTCCTTTACCTTACTTCTTAAAGTAACAGGATTTGTGAAATTTTGAAATGGGTATGCAAGATTGTTCTTAGAAGTATATATCTTAAATTAATTAAAGAATAAAATATGAGTTTTTTGTTCGAAGATAAAGTTGTAAAAACAAATTTGAATTTTCTAATAGTTTTGTAAAAAAGTTTTGAAAAACTATATTTTTTTTAGTATTATAAAGAGTATAAAAATTATCATGTAAATATTTTTATTAACTTGAAAATCTTTTTCCAAAACATATAATTTATTAGGTACATTTTCAATGATGGTTAAAGGGGTTTGAGATGTTAGAGAAGATGGGGCTATTGGATTTGTATATATTAGCTGAGGTATACTTATGTTGTATTCAACATTTTTTAGAAAGGTTTAGGTAGATCTAAGATAGAAAACTTGAGTTGGAACATACTAGGTAAGTCTGAAGTAAAAAGTATGAGCTGTATTTTGTAAAGAAGATTTATAATGGGAGGAAGTTTATAAACTTAACTTAGATCAATGGTGGTTGTTGTAAAGGCCCTTTATGAGAGAACGAGTAGATTTTTTTTTCAAAACCCAAGACAATTTCCCCGTCATAGTATTGATTACTTTTAGAAATACGTGGATTTAGTTTTATCTACTTTTGTGGCTGAAGTTTTATTATTCCTTTTAAGATTTATTCATCTAGTAGAGTGGTATTTTTTCATTTGATAGATATTAAAATAACAATATTAAAGTGGGTAAGATTAATTTGTAAAAGAAGTATTGCATTTTTTTAAGAATGAAATTTATATTTAGAGACAAAGACAGAGGCCACAACTTTGTAATGAATTTTAAAAATTAAAATAATTGGAATAAATCTTTCCAACATGTTATAATTATAAGTTTTTATTTGTGAAATTATACTTTATAAAATGTTCTTATCACTAAAAAAAATTAAAAATTTAAATAACAACTAAAGGAGATTAATTTGTTACAAAGACTAAATTTTACTAAACTAAATAGAGAGTTTTAAATATTTATAAATCTGGTATTTTTAACAATAATAAATATGAAGGTATTTAAACCTTTTTTCTTTTTTCTATAAAAGACTTCATCCAAATCAGGCATATATGAATATACTTGTAATATTTATTTTCATAGTGTTGTAAAGATTTTTGAAAAAGAAAATGAATAATTTTAAAAAGTTTTAAAAATTGAATACTTTGTTTTTCAATTTTGATAATAAAATCTGTTTTGAAAAAATTGTATTAGGAAATTTTGTAAATTTATTCTTTTGAACTTTTAGAATCTTCCAATCATTAATTCTTTTTGTAAAGTTTTCAATAATAATTTCTTTGTTATTGGCTATGCTTCATGTTTCTAAACTTTCAAATGTAGAAAAATTTAAACAGAAAATAGTTTTACTAAAAATCGAGTTCATATTTGAAGGATAGAAGGCTGGAATAAGACATTTCTACAATCTTATAATTTAATCCTAACTTTACTGTCTAAACGACAAAAGAGACTTGCTACCGTTATAACTCAAGGTAAAAGTTCTAAAAAATATGATATTTCTAACAAATATACTACAAAATATGAAAAATAATATATGAAGTAAAATTCTAAACTCTGATACCATATATATATTTATTTATTTGAGCTGCATTTGTTTTGCGTAAGTTCTTTGTAATACCTTCCCAGTACACAAAAACCATACATGCTTGCTGATTCTGTGGAATTTTACTTTTTCTGAAACCATTGCAACTTGGTTTCTTTTAAATCATTATATTTGTTTGACTACTTGATAGTTTCATGTTTTGATATGAAATGATTTGGCCATGAAACATGTAGGTTTGTATGCTAAAAAGTAGTGGAAGTTTACAGCATCATGCACGCTGTAAATGGTGGTTGGGTCGGTCAAACATTTGCCTTAGCTAAGTCCAGTGGGTCTGAAGGGAGGAAGTCTCACCTTCGGTGTTCAAAGGAAGAGAGAAAGGAAATGGTTGAATCCTTCATAAAGAAGTAATATGATACTTGCCCTTAAAAGAAGTCTTTTACTATTATATTAGTTCCATATGCGCTGTAGATAATGTGAAAATTGACTCTGATTCTTCAGTTCACACCATAGATTCGTCAATCTATGGTTCACACTGCCGTTTAAAGACTTTTGCAGTGTGAACTTGATGTAGCCGGTGCAACCTACCGTTCACACAAGGAGGTGGTCATCCAAAGACTTTGCAGGCCATTTGTCTCCTCCTCTTGTAGTATAAATACCTGCAAGTTATGTAACAAAAAGAAAAAGAGGAGGAGGTTGGTGTAGTGTGATCCGGTATAAGAAAACTTGTAGAGGTTAAAACTTCCGAATATAAAGATCCGTTCCTCCCGTGGATGTAGGCAAATTGTCGAACCACGTTAAATTTTTGTGTTCCCATGTGTGTATTGTGTGTATGTTCAAAAGATCCTAACAAATTGGTATCAGAGTCAAGTTAGAAACATACGTACCAAATCCGTCCGTTTCAGGGTCGTTGTGTGCTGTTGTGCCAGCCCATTCCGTCCGACCATCGTGCACCATATCATCACCGATCAGCCACAAGTTCTTGCTACTGCAAACCAGGCCACTGCCCTAAGCTCGCACGAAGCGGCTCAGACACCGTCGGCCTTCCGCGCAGCAGCCTTGACTTGCCTAGACCTTCCCCATGCCATCAGACCGCTGTACTCCCAGCAGTTATTGCAGCCGCCAAACTCCACACGCCGTTGTCGAGATAAGTCCCTGCGTCAAAGAATTTTTTTTTGTGTGTCATTCACCAGCCTTGTTTTAGTATGATTTTTTTAAATAAAAAAAAAGGGCGTGGGAATTTGAGTAAAAGAGGGTGGGCGTGAAGAAGAAAAAAACAAGGAGGAGAGAGATATATTCAAAAAAAAAGATAAATTAATTGGTGGGTTCTTGAATTTAGATTTGACTAATGGAGCTATTTATTGACTTGTTTTGGACGAAATAATACTGGTTTTCTAAGGTTTTCAGTCGTTCCAGACGCAATCGTGCTATCTGTTTCTGCAAATTCTGTTCCGAGAATATTTATTTATTTTCGTGGAGCTCTGAAGCACGATGGCTAATCCAAAAGGAGCTGACACGCAACCTTCAACGTCTACCACCAGTTCGTGGCAAAGAAGCTCAATGTCAAATGCAAAATTTGATATTGAGAAATTTAACGGTACAAACAACTTCGGCATGTGGCAATGCGAAGTCCTGGATCTGTTGTTCCGCGAAGGATCAGATATTGTACTGGGGCCCAAACCGGTGAATATTTCTGATGAAGATTGGAGCTATGTGAACCATCAAGCCTGTGGCACTATCCGGTTATGTCTTGCCAAAGATCAGAAGTATTTTGTCATGAAAGAAATGATGGCCTCAAGCCTCTGGAAGAAACTAGAAGATAAATACATGACGAAGAGTGTAGAGAATCGGCTCTACCTGAAGAAAAAACTCTTTCGATTCCAGTATAAGAGAGGTATGCCTATGATTGAGCATCTCAATAATTTCAACAAAATTTTGGCTGATCTGCAAAATTTAGATGTTGATATTATTAATGAGGATAAGGCATTATTATTATTAAATTCTCTTCCTGAAAGTTATGATCATTTAACCACAACCCTGCTGTATGGAAAGGATGAGGTTAAATTCATAGATGTTTCTAATACTTTGGTGAATAATGAGTACCGGAAGAAGGATTAGAAGGACTCCAGAGAATTGACACCAGAAGCATTGACCGTGACCCGAGGAAGAGAAGACAAAAGGAGATATGGCAGATCTAGTGGGCGAAATAAATTTCGCTCAAAATCTAGAGGAGAATCAAGAAGAAGCCTAGCAAAAGATGAATGTGCCAAAAAGGGCACTGGAAGAAAGACTGTCCAAACAGGGATAAATCTGCTGCAAATGTTGTAAAGGAAGCTGACGATAAAGAAGATTCAGCTTTTTCAGTTTCGCCAATAGATATTCAGGTAGACAAATAGATTCTTGATTCTGGTTGTTCTTATCATATGTGTCCAAACAGGAACTGGTTCACAAGCTTTCAAGAGCTTGATGGAGGAGTCGTGGTGATGGGTAACAACAACACATGCCAGACAAAAGAAGTAGGCACTATCCGCCTAAAGATGCATGACGGTACAACCAGACAACTGACAGATGTCAGATATGTTCCAGATTTGAAAAAGAACCTCATTTCACTGGGGGTCTTAGACAATAGCGAATACAAGGTGACCATAGAAGGTGGAGCCTTGAAAGTTGTATGAGGTGCATTCTTGGTAATGAAAGGTACTCGACAGGGAAACCTATATTTCTTAGATGGACATACAGTTACAGGAAGAGCAGCTGTTACCAAAGCTTCTGACAACGAAGCACTTGATTCTTCCCAACTCTGGCACATGCGCTTGGGACATGTCGGAGAGAAGACCTTGCAAAATTTGGTGAAACAAGGCCTACTGAAGGGAGCCAAAAGTGGAAAACTTGACTTCTGTGAGCACTGTGTCTTGGGAAAACAGACACGAGTCAAGTTCGGCACCGTCATTCATTCTACTAAAGGAATATTGGATTATGTTCACACTGATGTATTGGGACCGTCAAAGAATTCATCTTTGGGAGGTAAAAATTATTTTGTTACCTTTATTAATGATTTCTCACGTTATATTTGGGTGTATATGATGAAACACAAGGATGAAGTTCTAGACATATTTCTTCGGTGGAAGAAGATGATTGAAACCCAGATCGGCAGGAAGATCAAGAGACTTCACTTAGATAATGGTGGAGAGTACAAATTAGATCCCTTCAAACAAATCTGTCATGAAGAAGGGATAATCAGACATTTTACAGTTCCTGGAACCCCACAACAAAACGGTGTAGCAGAAAGGATGAACCGTACTCTGGTGGAGAAAGTGCGATGTATGCTTTCTCAATCTGGCCTGAACAAGACATTCTGGGCAGAGGCTTTGATGTATGCCTCTCATATTGTCAACCGGTTACCTACTTCTGCACTTGATGGGAAATGTCCCAAAGAGGTATGGTCTGGACAACCTATTTCAGATTATGATCGGATACATATATTTGGATGTCCTGCGTATTTCCATGTTACAGAATCCAAACTGGATCCTAGAGCCAAGAAAGCTATCTTTTTAGGCTTTAGTGAAGGAGTTAAGGGATTCAAACTTTGGAATCTTGAGTCAAAGAAGATCATCCTAAGCCGAGACGTAACCTTTGATGAATCGGCGATGCTGCAAAGGACTACCACAAAAATGGAGAAAGAGAATCAAAACTCTTTCCAACAGGTGGAGTTTGAGACTCCAAAGGAGGCAGAGGAGTATCTTGATGACCAGGAGGATACCTCAGTTGAGGTAGAGGTTCCATCACCAGCACCAAACCAACAATCAGAGTCCATTGCCACTCACAGACAAAGGAGGGAGATCCGGAAACCTGCTAAATATACTGACATGGTGGCATCTGCGCTGCCAGTGACAGAGGATGATATTCCCAACACCTTCAAAGAAGTTGTTCAGAGTATGGAGAGTGATAAATGGAAGTTGGCTATAGATGATGAGATGCAGTCACTTCACTAAAATCAGACATGGAAATTAATATCACTTCCACATGGAAAGAAAGCTATTAGATGCAAATGGGTCTATGTTAAGAAGGAGTGTGCCTCTGAAAAAGGAAGCACCAGATATAAAGCCAGACTAGTAGCAAAAGGCTATGCTCAGAAGGAAGGAATAGACTATAATGAAGTGTTCTCACCAGTGGTCAAACATTCGTCTATTCGGATCTTGTTGGCTCTAGTAGCTCAATTTGACTTGGAGTTAGCTTAACTTGATGTGAAGACAACATTCTTGCATGGCAACTTGGAAGAAGAAATCTATATGTCCCAGCCTGAAGGTTTCAAAGTCACCGGGAAGGAGAATTGGGCTTGCAAGCTAAGCAAGTCACTGTATGGCTTGAAGCAGTCACCTAGACAGTGGTACAAACGGTTTGATAGCTTTATCCAGAAGCAGAAGTACACACGCAGTTAGTTTGATCATTGTGTTTATCTAAAGAAACTCCAAGATGGTACGTTTGTATATTTGCTCCTATATGTTGATGATATGTTAATTGCATCTAGGAGCAAGGTGGAGATCGACAAGCTGAAGGCTCAATTGAGCTTAGAGTTCGAGATGAAGGATCTTGGAGAAGCCAAAAAGATTCTTGGTATGGAGATCAAGCGTGACAGAGAAAGGGGTACAGTCTGGTTAACTCAAACTCAGTATCTGAAGAAAATACTCCAGCGGTTTGGCGTAGATGGCAAGACTAAACCCGTTAGTACTCCATTGGCCTCACATTTCAAACTAAGTGCATTAATGTCTCCAAATACAGATGATGATCAAAGACAGATGGATAATATTCCATATGCTAATGCTGTTGGAGCCCTGATGTATGCAATGGTGTGTACACGACCTGATATTTCACAAGCTGTCAGCATGGTAAGTCGGTATATGCACAATCCCGGTAAAGGACACTGACAAGCAGTTAAGTGGATTCTATGGTATATTCAAGGTACTGTGGATATTGGCCTGAAGTTCCAGAAATATAAGACGATGATCAATCGTCTAGTCAGGTACGTCGATTCTGATTATGCCGGTGATCTCGACAAGCGTCGATCAACTACAGGTTATATGTTTACTATGTCAGGAGGACCAGTAAGCTAGAGATCAACACTTCAGTCAACTGTTGCTTTGTCTACTACAGAGGCAGAGTATATGGCGATCACGGAGGCTTTCAAAGAAGCAATTTGGCTTCATGGGTTGATTGAAGACTTGGGATTTATTCAGGAGCACGTTAAAGTCCACTGTGACAGTCAGAGTGCCATTTGCTTAGCAAAGAACCAAGTTCATCACTCCCGCACAAAGCATATCGATGTCCAGTTTCATTTTATTCGAGAAATTATAAATGAAGGAGATATTCTGCTACAAAAGATTGGTACAGAAGATAATCCTGCAGATATGCTCACAAAAATTATTTCAGGAATCAAGTTCCAACACTGCTTGGACTTGGTCAACATTTCTCGGAGTTGTGCACCTTCGGGTGCTTGACGCCTTCGGGAGTATTGGAGGAATGATGATCATGTTTGGATGAAGAATTATCGTCAAGGTGGAGATTTGTGAAAATTGACTCCGATTCTTCAGTTCACACCATAGATTCGTCAATCTATGGTTCACACTGTCGTCTAAAGACTTTTGCAGTGTTTTGCAGTGTTTTGCAGTGTGAACTTGATGTAGCCGCCGCAACCTACAATTCACATAAGGAGGTGGCCATCCAAAGACTTTGCAGGCCATTTGTCTCCTCCTCTTGTAGTATAAATAACTGCAAGTTATGTAACAAAAAGAAAAAGAGGAGGGTGGTGTAGTGTAATCCAGTGTAAGAAAACTTGTAGAGGTTAAAACTTCCGAATATAAAGATCCGTTCCTCTCGTGGATGTAGGTAAATTGCCTAATTACGTTAAATCTTTATGTTCTTGTGTGTGTATTATGTG
The DNA here is from genome assembly GCA_020883675.1 of Bruguiera gymnorhiza. Taxonomy (NCBI): domain Eukaryota; kingdom Viridiplantae; phylum Streptophyta; class Magnoliopsida; order Malpighiales; family Rhizophoraceae; genus Bruguiera; species Bruguiera gymnorhiza. Next base: position 849,593 of record JAIRCJ010000060.1, on the reverse strand, counting down.
TATGTTCAAAAGATCCTAACAGATAAAAGCAAGATTGCTGTCATTCCCTACTCATTCTTATTCATTTCCCTCCCTTTACATGTCCTTTTGAAATTTCTTTATGTTGTACGAGTTGCTTCTCCTGCATCTTTTGAAATTTCTTTATTTGAACTCAAATAATATTGTTAATCATAACTTTTATGCAAGACCAAACAATTTCTATCAGTTTCATGTCGGAGCAATGGCCCAGTTTAAAGGGGAAATCCTTGCTCGTTGCACTAAATTGTTTAGCCACATTTCTGTTTGTGGTTCAGGTTCCTTTATTACTTTCTTGGTGAAATTAAGTGTATGCAACCTGGGTTACTACTGATTTGCTACACTTGCTTTTAGGTACCAGAGTTTGAACAATGGGAATTTTCCATCTCTTAGTCTCACTCACAAGGAAGTTGGTGCGTCTTTCTATACAGTACGGGAGATTGTTCGTGAGATCATGCAGGAAAACAGAGTGCTGGGTCCTGGCAAGTCCTTTGCAGAGAAGAAAAACATTTGTCTATTACTGGAGCAGCACCCTCTGGTTACAATTTCCATAGAACCTCAAACTTCTCTCCTGTCAATCAACAAATTGAAGACCATTGATATCTGATCCGCATCAGAACGCAAGTGAAGAATATGGTACTGGTTCTGTCGGGCTTCCTGCTAGACCCGTACAGCATGGTTTTAATAAAGGGCAAGTCATCAACGGGAGTCATGTAATTGTGACTGAAGAATCTGATGAGCTAAAAGTTGTAGGGTTCAATTATTCAAACTGTTAGAAATGGAGAAAACGGTTGAAAGGGCTGAAATAACTAAAAATGGAAAATGTAATGGTAAAGACATTTCCATTATGACCTGTTGGCAAGCCAATTAACTATGACGAAAATCCTGGGGAAATAAAGGATTCTACTGGAATTTCAGAAGACGAGTTTGGAAAAGTGCGCTTGCCATCGGGAAATGAGTTATCTTTACCAGATGGAATAAGTTTCTCTGTGAATCCCATCCGGTTGGCGCAGATGAAGTTGAAAACTCAGTAAGTCCTATGCAAGGAATACCATGTTGGTAGATTAAAAAGCATTGGAAAATGTTAAGAGAGCCACTGCTGGAAGGTGTGAATCCATCTTCCACTGAAGAAACTGTTCTGCATGATACTTGCCAGGATATAGACATTGAGAATAAGTTATCTCAACACGAGAAGGCAAGTACGTTATGAATGATGAATGCCTCAGTCAAATAGTTTAACTCACAGATACAACTTCTGGAACTACTAAGCAGGGACATAGTATTTAAGAAGATTACTTGAATCACATCTTTGATAATTGGGTTGGGACCATGGTATCTAGGTTTAAGCACTCTGCAACTGCTCTGATACTTTTGTTCTGCTGCTGTAATGCTGTCCAAGTTCCTTTTGTGATGCGCAATGTAGCAATTTGTGCATTTTTGGGTTAAGTCTATTTGTCAAATACGAGTTAATATACCAGGCTTTTGAGTTTGGATCAGACTGCTCCCTCAATGAATTTATTGTATACTAGATTTAAAAGAAAAAAAAGAAAATGAAAAAGAAAAAGTGTCCAAGTACATCACATTGTTAGCAATGAGGAAAGGTTAAATAAACGCAATTTTATTTTTTTTTATGAAAAAAAATTATTTTTACAACTCGAATTTATAATACTTAACTTATACTAGAGTAATTTACTGTTATACTAAAATTCATCTTTTTTCTATAATAATTTAGAGAAATAAAAACTAAAAGTATTACTGTCAGAAACTAAGTGGAAACCAAGTGATGGTACTGGGAATTATCGTTTGGTATGCCTTTTGAGGTTGTGAATTCTCCAGACACCATCCAAACCAATGCTCCGAAAGGGAGTCATGGCGAGTTAGTTATTCAAGAAGAAGTTTTGCAGCTGAAAGTAAAACCGATGTTGAAAACAAAGGCAGCTCCCAGAAAGGAAGCCCTCCAAGGTTAGACAGAAGTAATCTGCAAGTATATATAGATACTGGACCTTTATAGTGATGCTTATATTTATCTCTTATTTCTATTATTGATTTTGGTTTACTGACGAGTGCTTTTCACACCAGGCAATGAATCATTGGACGGGGAATCTAAAAATCCTGACAAGAGTGGAAACTAACCGACTTTGGGCTATTATCAAAGAATTCATGTCTGCCTTCATGAAATTTTGGTCTGAGTGAAATCTAACGGTGCTAGTTATGTTGTACACAGTTTTTGCAATAGTGGATGAACCCTGACATCCCGGAGTGATGCCTAAATTTTCTTGGCCAGTTTATTGTAAGTGCAGTAGGTCTCCATTACATGTATCGCCTCCTTTACTGCGCCGTGTTGATCATGAGTCAAATGCTATTGACGGTATACAATTGCAATCCCATTCCTGATTTTGGCGTACAATTACAACTGAAGAATGGTGCCTGTTGTGTGAATGCATATGGGTGATAGCTCGCACCACCTGAACTATGGTTTCAGGCGGCAAAAGAAAGTATGGTTCTTCCACGATAGGGTTTCGTCTTTCCATATGCACGTACTGGAGTTCTAAAAATTTAGTATTGTATCGGTCATTTCGACATATGGTTCCACGGAAGGTTAAGTTGGGAGTCCTGTGATGGGAAATATATTTGAAACCACGAAAAAGGAGGTTACTAATGCTTCATTTGCACTTGATTGCATTATCTCTTCACTCTTCTGTTTAACAGAACAAAAGATAAATATGATCCCATAGGAGTGTCCAGTCCTCCCAATCCTTGCTTCATCTAGTAGAAACTCAGGATGGTCAATCCAATGTTCTTGTCAAATTTTTAAGAAAGAATGAAAAAAGAAATTTCGAAGACATGGTGTTTGGCATGCAGAAAATGTTGTCAATATATTGATTGATAATATCGATCTATAGACGGTCCCTTGGTAAAAACAAAAGAAGAATAAAATCATGCACATATAACCTTCGTAAAAGTTTATATTTTTTCCCCAACTAGTCTTTCGTAAAAGCATTATCAAGCCAATTCATTCAATCAACAAACATTAATACAAAGGATGGCCTCATCTCCGCCGATCCCATTTTGCTGGCGTCTCTCTCTCTCTCTCTCTCTCTCTCTTTTTTGTTCTTTTCTCATCGCGATTTTGAATATATTCATATGAAACGAGAAAACAAAGAAACGGCGATCAAAACTGAGTAATTTATACTCAGTACTATCGTATAACGATACTGCTTACAATAATTTTCTTTATACTAATCATCCACCGCGCCACAAATTATATAATCGCAGCGGCATATATGTAATTCTGCCAAAAATTAGGGGAAGAGAAAAAAGAAAAGAAAGCAGGCTTTGGTTTCAACTTAAAAGAGCTGATCAACCCCACCACTTGGACAACGAACGTTTAACAATTAACAAGTGTATTCACTTGGAAAAGAAAAGAAAAGAAAAGAAAAGAAAAGAAAATAACATATAGGAAAGCGCCGTGGTAAACACTAATATTACTTGATCATGGGAGATGGGAAACCAACTGGTTTCTTGGACAAGGACACGAAGAACATGTCCACATCCTCACGGTGCATGATCTCAAAGAACTGCACATTTGAGGGTCTCTTCTCGCAAGAGGCTCTACTTCTTCCCGGTTTTTTGGGTGCCGGCGGGCAGGACAACACGGCAGGAATCCGGTGTTCCGTCGACGTTGGTGTGTGGCACTCGCGCTGCTGGCCGTCATCTTGGAAGTCACTACTCATGATCATCTGTTGTTCAAGTTTCGGATCATCGTGAATCTTGATGGGAATCAATCTAAGTTTTGGCAAATTGTTGTAGAGTTCTAGATCTGTAGACATAGTTGTTTGTTGCATTGTTTTTCCCGGGAGAGGGTTGGAAACAACTACAAGGGCTTGTCTCTATTTATTTAGGTACATGATGAAAAGACCAAGTAACGGGCATTTTTGGAAAATTAGTTGACCTGTGTCAATTAATAAGAGAAGAGGAGTTGAGCAACTGGGATTTTGCACAAAAATTTCCTTCTTAACTAGACAAAGTTTTAGGGTGTTCATATCACATTAAAGGCTGAAGAAGCGTAACTTGGTTTTTAGCCTAGCCATATAGCTAAGACATTTTCAGCTGAGAGGTTTTGATCGTGAGAAACTTGTCACCTGCTTAAACGTTTAATTTGCTAGCTTCTTTGGAAATTTTTCCATCTGGATTATAATGGGTATTTACATTCTGACCTACTGGCTAAATAATTTTGCTGCAATTACCTTCTTTATTTATCGTGTTTAATTTTCTTGCATATATGCATGTTTCCTTCAATTTAGTCTTTGTACCTGTTCACTGTCCTATAAGCATACAACATCAATGCCCCCCCTTGACGTTCTTCTTTTGCGATGCCTTTTCGGTTAACAAATTTGTTGATGGTTTTAATGCCTTAAATGTTTGGTTGGCATTAACTTTTTTTTATCGTTTTTTTCAAGTGGGATATCTTAGACTATAGGCTCCGTACTGCATGCTTCAAGTGCTTTGGGAATTTCCACCTACTTATAATCCTCTGTATCAACGACAAGGACTTCAATTTGGTGCAGATGCGTTCTTTGCTCTCTATACAAGTTATCGCATCAAACATCCAAATTAGAAGACCATATTACATGGACACAATATGATATGATCTTCGGACAATTAGCATGCGTTCTTGACTATTATATATATAAAATAAAGGGGATATTACACACAATACCGTGCCAATCCCATATTACATGAACGAATAATAGAGGGGAATAAAAAAAGCTTTAACTCAAAATGATTGATTCTATCTGTAACACAAACGGATAATAAAATGTGTTATTGTAACAACTAGAAACTCTTACAGAGTCCTTAATGTGCAATTGGCTTATTTTGGTATATATCCAGCAGTATCCAATCTGTACTCCAGCACCTCCATTAATTCTCAAGATAATGGTTCTTCTTGAACGACTTAAGCAATTGTTTATTTTGATTTCCTTGTATTTCTCAAAACAACAAAATAACTTTTGGTGGTTTTCAGACAGATTCCAAACAACCTTTGTTTTGTCGTTTTATTGAACTAGCAGTTACGAGCAGTCGTATAAAATCTGTCCGAAACTACTGAAAGTTACTTTATTGTTTTGTTAAGTTAGCAGTTACGTACAGTTGTATAGAATTTGTTCGAAACTACCAGAAATTATTTTGCTATTTTGTTAAGCTGGTAGTCACGAGTAGTTGTCTAAATTTGTTTGAAACCACTGAAAGTTTTTCTTTTTCTTTTTCTTCTTGTTATTTTTCTTTTATTTTATTTGAGAAAGTATCCGAATTAGTCTTGGGTTCACTTGCGTCAAATTGGGCTATAAAGTCATGGTTCAAAGAGATTTTGGATTGCAATAATTATTTCATTATTGCAAAGGATTCATTTTTGGTTTAGGTCGCTACATGAAACTTTTGGGCTAAGAATTTAGCGTTGGTGGACTGGACTTATATTAGTTGGTGGATTTTTTCCAACTAATTTTGAATAACAAGTTTTAATAATTTTTTTGGAATTTTGAATGAATCTCACCATTTAATTTTAAATTTTTTAGTAATAATAAAAGTATTATCTTGTGTTTAATACTTGAAATATCAAGTTAATACCCATAGTAGAAAGAATTTTATTAAAAAAGGGGAAAATCTTCTTTCATTAGCTAAAGGTTCATATTGTGATTTGAATAGGTTATAATTATTTCGAATCTTAAGGACAAAGATGTATGGAGAAGAACCAAAATAGTTTTACCATTATTTAAACCAATTTGAAATTTTTATAATGTATATTTTGTATCAAAATATAATAGTCAAAAGTAACTAACCTTTTGGTTTAGAATGAACAAGGCATTGTATCATGCCTACTAGTAATCCTAATATGAGAAATACATACAGTAGTTTATTTTTATTATGAATAAAGTTAGAAAGTGTTTTAGTTAGGAAAGTTATTGTTCTTATTTCTGAAGATGAAAAATTTTTTGTATATGCCAAGTGGAATACATAGGTCAATATGAGACCTTTCTATGTATAAGTGTTTGTAAATATTTTCTATCCATTATTGGATTCATAAATGTTTTTAGAGAATTCAGCTTCCTATTATTTGGTAGCTTGTTTAATTTATATTTTGATGGGTTGGGTTGAGATAATAGGTTTTGAAGTGGTTTCTATTCTTGATTAGGTTGAAGCCATGGGTTTCAGAGTATTGTCTAAGTTTTCTTCTAGGTTTTTGTATAGGAGCTCTGCTTTTACATTTGGGCTTCCTTGGCATACTAGGTTCAGTTTTGAAGAAATTCTCTAGTCATAAAATTTGAAATAGAGTTGCTTTCTCCCTTATGTATTCAATTTTGAAATAAAAAACAAAGAGTATAGTTTTTCATATAGTGAAAATATATTTTCATGCAATATTTTGAACATCTTTTTATAAAATTTCTTTTGTAAATTTACAATCAATACAAAGATGAAATTTTTAATTTAATAAATTACATTGAAATTTTATAATACACATGACAATAGATAGGATTTTTTTATGATAGAGAGCAATTATTCTAATGTGCTGACACAAGGTAAACTACTTCTTCCCTACCTTATTTAAGTTGTTTTAGAATACCTTCATATCCTAAATCAAAAACATTAGTCTCAACTATTTTTTGAGCTAATGGATATGTAAGATGAATACAAGAAATTTCTCATACATGGGTTTTGATCTACTAGACTAAAACATATGTTAGGGTGTCCAAAGAGAAGGTTTTTCTTAAGACGATCATACAAAGGTTTAGCATGTATGATTGCATGAATTTTATTTTGAGAAATAGAACAACCTTTCATGAGATTTAAGTTTCTAGTTTTTGGTGATTCTATAAAAGGAAAATTGAGTTTCTAAAATTTATTTTTAAAGGAAATATCCTCGTAATTGTTAGTATAAGGGATGATGAGATTTATAAATAGTGTTTTTAATATTACTATGTGATGCATATTTTTAATTAAAACAAAAAAAGTTCATATTTGAAAATCTTGATTTTGAATTAAAGTAGTAGTTTTGTTCATAATAATCATTTTAGAATTATTTGTAATTAAAAATTTTTCATTATTTTTTTCTTGAAATTGTCTTGGTACAATTCCTTACTTAATACAATTCAAATCTACACTAATATTAAAAAAGGCTACTACATGAAGTTTGAAATCATTTGAAAAAACTAATGTAATTTGGATAAAATAATTTTTGGGCATAACTTGTTTAAGAGTAAAAAGAAAATCATTTGGAATTTTTTATAAGTTTGAAAGATTTTGGAGTTAATTGAATAATAAAAATGACAATACAAATAAATCATGTAAGAGAATACAATAATTTTTACATGAAAAACTCTTCAAATCAAAAGAGGAAAAAAAACATAAGATACTCCAACTTAGAGGTCAAATTCATTATAATTAAGTGAATACAATAAAAATACACAACCTCAATTATATCAAATAAATTGAATAAAATTCAATTTGAAATAAATGAGAGACTAATGAGTTGAGTAAGATAGGTCAACCACATGTTACCAATTACAACTCAACAAGTAAATGTCAAGGCAATAATCCAACCATTCAAGATGAACTCCCAGATGTTTCCTACCAGTTGTCCAGAATTCAGTTTAGTCGGACCATGAGTCAATGTTCATCCATACAATTTACCAACTTTGTCACAAATGAGAGAGTAGAAAATTACAAGAATTAAGAAGTTTCAGTTCTAATAGAAAACTTACTCTTACAATTTACAAAAACCCAATTCAATTGTCTATAAAGAATATATATGTATCCTCCAATTATTGTCCAAAAATCAGTTTAATTGAACTACAAACAGTCCTCTAATTATATAGTTGATTAAAACTGTATGCAGAAAATTATCAAAAGTATAAACTTACAAAAACTAAAGAGAAGTAATATTTTTTGTATTTAAAATATAATTTTTATCGTTAAAAAATGAGAACTAAATGTTTTCTATTAATTATCTAAATTTTAAGTTAATTGTATAGCAATATACTTTTCAAATATAAGATCAAAAAATATCATTTTTTTTTTTTACTGACTTCACTTTTTCCTCTTTCTCTTTCTACAGTATTTTTTTCTTTTTTTTCTCAGCACCGGCTCTTTTAGGTTTTTTTAGTCAAATCGGTATTATATCACTCTTAACTACTTTGAATTGTAACCCAAAAAAAAAAAAATTAGACTATATTTACATAAAAAAGGATCAATGTGCTCAACAACATTGGTTTGCCTGCTGATGCACACGGCACCCTTTTGGATCGAACGAACTTGTTGATCTTGATAGTGGAACTCACTGCTGGCATACTGTTAATTTTTAGATGCGCGCTATCCGAAGATGTCAATTTGAAGACTTAGACCAGTCATTCTCGATTGAATACGGAATTTGAACCACAAGTCCGAGTTAGCAGAAAATGCAAGGAATTGCGTTAGCGGCCTGACACGATAAGTAATGGGAGTAGGACTCTCTCCAACCAATGTTTGCTGCGGCATACTTGACCAACAATTTAGCGTAGAAAATTCCTAGATGTTTTCTTCCCACACCACATTTGTAGCATACAAAGTTCCAACTAGATGTCAAACGAGTCCGATCGGTTTACTTTATGCTTGAATTATTTTTGAGTCAAATTATTTTCAAATCCATTATATTTATATTATTTTTACATTTAATATTAATTTACTGATTAAATTGTTAATTTATATATTTTTTAATATTTTTATTTTATTGCATATTATAATAAATAAAAATATATTATTAATTTTTATTATTTTATATATAATTACATGATATATATATATATATAGTTAAATATTTATATTCTACATATTGTATATATTTATGCACATATATTTATACATATAATATAGTCATATGTATATATCTATGTATATATAAATAATGTAAGAAAATATGAAAAATATTAAATAATAAATTTATATTGTGTTTTTTTTAAAAAAAAAAACTCATAAGATTCATAATTAAAATAATAGAAATTATATTTTGGTACATAAAATTTATTTTTAAAATAGTAAAAGTGTTAACTTCTTTTTACTTTTTCACTTCATAAAAATTGGGTCGGGCTGTGTTTTGGCAGCTCTAGGTCCCACACCACCCGATTTTTCCCTTTTTGTTGGTGGGCTTGTATTTGAAATGAGTGGATATGAAAGAGACAATGAAGGAGACGCGGGAGCTGAGGGTGAAGAAGGAAAAGGAGGCGAGAAGATTGGGCTTTGAGGTGGGGGAAGGAGGCATGTTCTCTCTGTTGTTTTGTTGATGAGTAAAAAAATTGGTTTAATTGAATAAATTAATTGTTTAATCGGGCTTAGATTAGAGTTTTAATCAGATTTATGAACTTAATTACCCCATTAATACAACTCTTAATTATACTTAATTGTTTGCTTGGATAATAAAGTATGGGAGAGGAAAAAATGGCGGAGAGAGAATTTCTTATTCTCTTTGCATTTGGGTAAGAGTTCATATTTTATATAAAAAGAGAAACTTAAAATTTGGAGAAGTGTGAAAAATGATAGAAAAAAATAATATTTTATATGATTTTAAATTTATCTTTATATTAAAATTAATATGAGTTAATAAAAAGAGTTAATATGAATAAATTAGTAATTTTCTAAATTAAGAAAATGTATTAATAATTATTCTTCTAATTTTAGGAGGAGTAGACTTGATGGGCCATGGAGGAAAAAAGTGAATTTTCCTTTCTCTTTTTTTTCACTCTTCCAAAACTTTTCCCAAATAAATATTTAAAACAATTAACCCATAATTTTTCCACATCAACCACACTTGTCATTCGACTTTCGCACATCGTTTTTCATTTATGCCTAACGGCAAGTGGAATAGAATTCTTTTTTGACAAAAACTAAATTAATAAAATTAAGAGATCACTTAGTTTATGGTCTAGAACCAAAAATGAAATAATTAATTTTTGAATATATTTAATTTAATCTAAAATCAAAATCAAATTACTTTTAGAGCCACTTAGGTCAATTTATAATGGAAATCAATATCAAATATCTCATAATAACTATGTTACAGTGCACATAAGAGAAATATTATTAAAATTTAAAAAAATTATGAAATGCAAAAAAGTATTATAATATAATATAAAAATTAGAATATTAAAATTACTATAAAAATAAAATTAAAATTAAAATAAAGAATTAATTTACTAATGATAATAATAATTTCACAATAATAACCATAAATACAAAATGTAAAATAAAAATATTAGCATAAAAATTTTATTGTAATAATGATAATTTATTAATTAATAATTACAATATTTATAATCTATAATTCATTTTTATTATAGTTCTGTTATATATTATTATTAACATATATTTTATATTGATATATTCTTAAAAATATATTTTTAATAGTATAATTATGTTATAGGTAATTCAATTTTTATCATAATTTTAAATACTTAATCATATTATAATACATAATTATTTATTATTGTAATAATTATCATTATTATTACATATATTTTTATTGATATTTTACATTTTAAATTTATTTTTGGTATTTATCATAATATATATTACTATACTTGTAATTATTTTCATATTTTTCAATATATGTATATATATTATACAAAAAGAGAGAATAGAAAAGGAATGAGAATGAAATTTTTTTTCACCAAATACAAATCACTCACTTTCATTTTTAACAGAGTAAGAAAACTATTGAACCAAAAGGTGGTATGATGGAAGCCATATTGTACCAGCTCAAATCAATAAGGGAGTTGATATTTTGCAAAACTTTGGAGGACCAATGACAAGGGCAAGGTCAAAGAAAATAAAGGAAGCTCTCAACAACTTGTTGTGTGACATTTACTATCAAGAAGTTGCTAGGCACGAGTTAAGGATGATGGAGGCTTCGTCAAGGCTTGCAAATGTGTCATCTATGGAGGAATTCAAGAACCATAACCTTGGGAAGGAAGTTGGATTTGGGAGCCCATGTTTGGGCATTTAAATGGGTTATTTTCATGGGTTATTATTATGATTTAGTGGGTTGGACCAATTTCCTTAATAAGCCCATCTTATTAGCATATAAAAAGGGGTGGCTGGCAGATTGGACGAATTCCCTTAATAAGCCCATCTTATTAGCATATAACAAGGGTGGTTGGCAGATTGAACGAATTTCCTTAATAAGCCTATCTTATTAGCTAGGGTTTAGGGGGAGCTAGCATATAAAAAGGGTGGTTATAGGGGAGGACGACATAGAAGATGAATGTATAAGCTATTTTCTCTGGTTCTTTGAGAACTAATTCTGAACTTTCATATTTAAGTGTGTTGGTTCAACAGACTTATCTTCTTCAACGTTTCTGTTGTTGGGAGTAGTGTCTGAATCTTATAATTATGGTTCTTGGTTGTTTATAATCATTGGGTCAGAACTTCAAAATCCCTTAACTTTTGTTAGAACAATCTTATACCAACATTGGTGTTGAGTTTCGTTTACAAATAATCGGAGTTCATATCATTTGGTATCAGAGCCTTGGCTCTAACTCAGGTTAGTTATACTTTTGTTATCATCTCTTTCGTGAATTATTCATTGTTGATTGCATAATCAAAAGGAGAAACAAAAAAACACAAAAAGAAAACAAAAAGAAAAACCAAATTGTGTATTTCGTGGGTTTCTTTTCTGATACTTATTTCCTCTACAGAAGTACCCATTAGTAAACCCCAAAAAAAAAAAAACGGGTTCATTGCTCAATTGGTCATTTACTCAATTATATTTGATAACTGATTGTTGTCCGATTACACTGCTCATACCATTGAATTCCTTGTCATTCTGTTTGCTTTATTGCCCATCTTTTTGGTTGTGTCACTTCTCTGAAGAGGTAGGTCTAGGATTGATATATTCAAGTTTTGTTTGTTTTGAATTTAGTTTGCTTGGAACCATTGAAAGAGCTCTTAGAGTCTTACAATTCATTGTGTGAAACACGAGAGTTGAGGACTACTATAGTTGAGTGGAGAGCAAACACGCCAGGGAGTGAGTTTTATGAGGTATATTCTTTCTTTACTAACAATCACATAATATCCAATGTTAAAGAAGGCAGTTTCCCACATGGAGAGGAGGAAGTAGTTGTTCTAGAATTCAAATTGCTTATGAAATTTTTAGAGCAGAAGTTTGATAGGATTGATCAAATGTTTTGGGAAGTTCAAGATAGGTTGGATAAAATAGAAGGGGAATCGATTGTCAATCCTAAGAGGCCAGCTGGGAGGGTCACGAAGGAGCAATTTGAACATGACTTTGGTGAAGATGGTGATGATTATTATGATGATGGTGATAATGCTAGTAGAAACTTCAGAGGTGGTTTTAGAGGAGGACGTGGTAATAGGAATGGTAGAGGAGTAAGAGGCAATGGAAATGTTCATGATAAGTATAATGAAGGTTGGGATAACAGAAATAGAGTGGAGGAAGGAGTAGACAAAAATCTTAGTAGTATTAAAATGAAAATACCTTCTTTCCAAGGGAAAGCTGACCCTGATGTCTATTTGGATTGGGAACGAAGGGTAGAATTAATATATGAGTGTCATAACTTCTCTGAGGAGAAGAAGGTGAAGTTAGCTGTGGCAGAGTTCACTGATTATGCTGTAGTATGGTGGGACCAGCAAGTTACCACTAGGAGAAGAAATTTTGAGAGAATCGTAGAAACTTGGAATGAGTTAAAGATTGTGATGAGAAGGAGATTTGTTCCCAGTTCTTATTATAGGGATTTGTATAACAAGTTGCAGAGCCTTACGCAAGGTTCCAAGAGTGTGGAAGAGTACCATAAGGAGATGGAAATTGCTATGGTTAGGGCAAATGTAATGGAGGATAGGGAGGCAACCATGGCTAAGTTCCTCCAAGGGTTGAATACAAGCATAGCTGATGTGGTAGAACTGCAACACTATGTAGAGCTTGAAGACATGGTACACATTGCCATAAAAGTTGAGAGGCAACTTAAGGGAAGGAGCACTTCTAGATATAATCAGAACTTAGGTTCATCTATTTGGAAGTCAAACTGGGGGAAGAAGGAAGAGAAGATGACTTCTAAGCTTAAAACCAATTCACATAGACCCCAGACTAGTGGGGGCAGTCTAGAAAGGGGCAAATTTGAAGAACTACTTGAGGGCACCCAAGGAAAATCTAGAGACATCAAATGCTTTAGATGTATGGGTAGGGGTCATGTGGCTTCACAATGTCCTAACAAGAGAACCATATACCTTAAGGAGAATGGTGACTATTTGTCTGACAGTGATGCTAGTGATGAAGACTAAATGCCACCACTAGAGGATGCTAGTGATGTTGATGAAGGGCTAGAGTATCCAGAGCACGGTGGACGGCTTTTAGTAGCAAGGAGAGCCCTTAGTGTGCAGGTTAAGGAGGAGGATGACATTGAGATGCAGCGGGAAAATATTTTCCATACTCGATGTTTAGTTCAAGATAGACTCTGTTACTTGGTCATCGATGGCGGTAGTTGCACTAATGTTGCAAGTACAAAGTTGGTGGAAAAATTAAACTCGCCTACAACCAAACATCCTAGACCATATAATTTGCAATGGTTGAACGACAGTGGAGTGGTGAAAGTGACTAAATAAGTTGTGGTTCCATTTTCCATTGGTAGATATAAGGACGAGTTGTTTTGTGATATTGTACCTATACAGGCTGGGCATTTATTATTGGGCCGTCCTTGGCAATTTGATAGAAAAGTTTTGCATGATGGTTACAAGAACTGCTATTCTTTCACCATGGATGGAAAATCATTTACACTTGTTCCATTGACTCCAAAACAGGTGTATGAAGACCAAGTGAGACTTTATGAAAGTGAGCAAAAGAGGAGGAGCGAAAAGAAAGAGAGAGTCGAGAGAAAAGAAAGTGAGGGAGAGAAAAAGAAGATAAATGCATTTGAGAGTGTTAAGTACATGAGTGGTCAAGTTCACAAGAGTAAAGATGAAAGAAAACAAGTGAGTGTGTTTGCAAAAGTAGCAGATATTAGGGTTGCCTTCCAAGCTAGGCAACAAATGATCTTGATCCTTTACAAAGATTTTTATTTCTCTAACACTAACCTTGATTCATCTTTGCCTAGTACTATTTCATCATTGTTGCAGGATTATAATGATGTATTCTCCGAGAAGATCCTAGATGGTTTGCCACCAAGAAGAGGGATTGAAGATCACATTGATCTTATTCTTGGAGCTCCCATTCCCAATAAGCCAGCATATAGAAGTAATCCTGAGGAGACAAAGGAGCTTCAGAGGCAAGTTAATGAGTTGATGAAGAAAGGACATGTAAGGGAGAGCATGAGTCCATGTGCAGGGCCGAAGAGTATTGTGTCAGACCGTGATGCAAAATTTTTAAGCCATTTTTGGAAAACATTGTGGGGTGCTGATTTGAGGACAAATCATTTTGAGGAGAGCGGAAATGATGGAAGCCATATTGTACCAGCTCAAATCAACAAGGGAGTTGATGTTTTGCAAAACCTTGGAGGACCAATGACAAGGGCAAGGTCAAAGAAAATAAAGGAAGCTCTCAACAACTTGTTGTGCGACATTTACTATCAGGAAGTTGCTAGGCATGAGTTAAGGATGATGGAGGCTTCGTCAAGGCTTACAAATGTGTCATCTGTGGAGGAATTCAAGAACCATGACCTTGGGAAGGAAGTTGGATTTGGGAGCGCATATTTGGGCATTTAAATGGGTTATTTTCATGGGTTATTATTATGATTTAGTGGGTTGGACCAATTTCCTTAATAAGCCCATCTTATTAGCATATAAAAAGGGGTGGCTGGCATATTGGACGAATTCCCTTAATAAGCTCATCTTATTAGCATATAACAAGGGTGGCTAGCAGATTGGACGAATTTCTTTAATAAGCTCATCTTATTAGCTAAGGTTTAGGGGGAGCTAGCATATAAAAAGGGTGGTTATAGGGGAGGACGGCATAGAGGATGAATGTATAAGCTATTTTCTCTAGTTCTTTGAGAACTAATTCTGAACTTTCATACTTGAGTGTGTTGGTTCAACAGACTTATCTTCTTCAATGTTTCTGTTGTTGGGAGTGGTGTCTGAATCTTATAGTTCTGGTTCTTTGTTGTTTATAATCATTGGGTCAGAACTCCAAAATCCCTTAACTTTTGTTAGAACGATCCTATACCAACATTGGTGTTGGGTTCCGTTTACAAATAATCGGAGTTCATATCATGGTACAAGCAATTATAAAAGCCAGAGAGATGGAGAAATCTGCTGACAGTGAACCCTTTGCAAAGTCAGGCCCATTCTTAACAATCAAGTGATTCACTTCTAAGGGCACATTTGTTCGTTTAAGTGGCTAATATTGAATATCTCAGTTCGATTCGACCGACTGATCTAACAAATCGATGCGGAGATGGTAAGGATGAGTTCTCAAGACATGTCCTTACTAACTTCACAGTTTACACCTCATTAGCGGTAGCCTTCATTAGGTATTAGGCTACAAAAGAAGAGTTGCGATTACTACAAAGATTGAAAAAAAATTATATTGTTACAGTATTATTACTTTTTTTTTAAAATGTAATTTGTTGAAATACGCATTACTAATATTTATATAATTTAATATCTATTTTTCCTAATGTGAGATGTAACAGTTAAATTGTACTTAATTCGTTTGTATCCAAAATATAATCTGTCCGTGACAATATACTCCCACACTTTATTAACGATAACAACACAACCACAATTGGCGAATTCATTCGTTTTGTCTGAAAAGCAAGTTATCTGGTTACTGCAAATTCTAAATGATTTGGTTACCAAGATTTTAAATGAAGGCCTTGCAATCACTAGATGCCCCACTTTGGATGTCATTTGTGTGAAACCTCTTTTTTTTTTTTTTTTTTTTCCTTTTATTTGTGGAGATACACACAGCGAAAAAATCACAAGAGAATAATCTCTGGAAGGGAAACGGATGAATTTGAACGAATTAATAAGGTCACATTCATTAGTTATTCACCCTTTAAACATTATAACCCGGCCAATTAATATTTAAAAATATAATAAACTTTTGCACTATTTTCTCTTGTATTTTAATAGTAAAAGTTAATTTAAATTTGTTATAAATTATAAATTAGTATTTAAATAGAATTAAATGATTAAATCTTATTTATTATAATTTTTATATTAAATTAAAAATATTTATTATTTTTTATGTGTATTTTTTATGATATTTTATTAATTTAATAAAATTATAACTGTTCATGTAATTAAATTCTAATAATAGTATTAAAGCCACTCTATCCGAAGAATAGTAATAGCAAAATTACCAAAACTGATATTCAATAAGGGGAATATATAAAAATTAATACTCGATATAAAATTTCTAATATAAAAACTTGTTTGATCCAAGGAAGTGTCGCCACCAACTACAATTAAAAAGAAAATTTAAATTAATAATTGATCTGCCAATTATATCAAAACGAGTATTTCATTTTGAGGGAAAGAAGTATATAAATGTCATTGAAGTTGTCACAGGATCCATCGGAGCCGTTGCTTGCGGTCGTCGGATTGTCGCATTTAACACGTACCATCGCATGTTGCCTTTTTTGGTCATCGGAAGCCAAATTTAGAATCGCTGTGCGCTGATCTCTTCGTTTCCAAGCACCGCGTGCCCCAAGAAAAAGAATTAGGCGTGAGTAAAAGTGATAATGAAATTTATTGATCTAACAATTGTGGGTATGAGAGAAAAATAAGAAAAAAAAATAATGAGATTTAATTTATAAGAGACAATAATGAAGGAAAGATTTTGGTCTTAAAAAAAAGAAATTTAACAGTTAAATTAAAATTTAAAATTATAAGTAACTTAATTGATATAAGTAATTATATAAGAAATGTTAAATTAGTATATTTTAGAAAGTTTAAACATAATAATTTGTGAAGTTAAAAGATAAAAGAAATTTAGTATTAGAAAATTATTAAGTTGAGAGTTAAATGTAATTCAGATCAATTTTTTATATAAAATAAAAAATAAGAGAGTGAAGTATTTGTATAATAATACTCTACAAATATTATAAATTATAGAATATCATGTAAAATAAAATTTTAGACTTTACTATTTAAAGTTATATACCATAAATTTTTCAAAAGTTCAAAAAATAAGAAAAATTAGTTATGAACTAATTGAAAGAAAAAATATTAATGAAACTCATAATAGTTTTGTTTATGATGATTTGAAATTTATTTATTAAATTTTTTAAAGTTCTATAAAATTGTTAAAATAGATATTATATATTATTATAAAATTGAATTATAATTAAAAAAATGTTAACATTAATTAACATTTTTTATAAATTATAAATTAGTATTTAAATAAAATTTAAGTAATTAAATTTTCTTGATTATTATTTTCATATTAAATTAGAAATAAATATTATTGTTATTATTTAATATACAAAAAATGGATGTTTTAATTTATTACATAATTGATGAATAAAATTTTATATTTATGTTATTTGTATATATTTTTTAATTATTATATAATATTTTATTAATTTAATAAAATTATATGTATTATCTAAGATAAGTATTAAAACTAATTGATTATGTTATGTCCGACGACAGGACACACTTTCACGGGTTACCAATTCGTCGGATGTTCTGTCTTTTTCGCTTGTTTCCAAATATAAATAACGGTAAATTCAAGCATTCAGTGTCCCAGATACGACAACTGAAATGACAAAATCTCCTTAAATATAACTATTTCGTCCTTAGAATTGTTATTTTTTTTCGTTTTTTTCTCTTTCTTTTTATTTTTCACATGGAAACTTAACGCGGAGGAGTTTCGTTTCGTTGCAGAAGTCAGGCAACAGAATAAGTCCTTTAGGTGGCTTATGTTACGGTTCATTATTTTATCCCAAAAAACAACCTGTTGGACGTGCATCTATTCGTCTATATTTATATGAGTTAAGAATTTTTTTTTATCCAAAATGTAAGATGTAAGAGTGCCGTATGTAATATTCTTTCCTACCAAATTTATTGACATTCTCTCTTATCGAATTCATGGACATATTCATTGAGAACTCTTAACTATCGAATCCATTAATATATTTTTCGAGAATTGAGACTTCAATGCTTAGTTTTAGGTGAATTGGGACTTTAATGCCTACTTCTACTTCTATGTAAAACGTTTGGCAATAGACATTGAAGTCGGGTCCCCTATCAAATTTATCGGCGTATTCGTACATAACTCTCGATTACCGAATTCATTGATATATTTATCGAGAATTGAGACTTCAATACCTACTTCTAGGTGAATTGAAATTTCAATGCCTACTTCTAAGTAAAGTATTTGAGTCTAATATTACTTATCATGAGGTCATTAATTTTTCCTTAAAAGGCAACATATTGGAGTATATAGTATTTATATTTATATGACGCAAAATTCTTCTTTTTTATCTGATATAAAATATAAAAGTTAGATTATATCTAATTTGTTCGTGCACGAAAATATAATTTATCTATATCTGAAATATAACATATCTGAAACACTTAGCCCTTTTGTTGTGTATCTCAAGTAACTTAAAGCTTTCAGTGGTAGACGGCCAAAATTAATACGTGGATCAATAAGCTAAGTGAATGCTAAAGTGTGTTTATGTACATTGATTCAATGGTATTATAGCTTGTCCTGACGCCAAAATGGACAGTGCATGGATGTCATGGCTCCGAATGAGTAATGACCCTTTAATGATATACACTTCAGAGCCAATGCGGAGTACTCTCTGACTTCATTAAAGTAATTAACAAAATTTCTCTGAAAGGAAAAGTAACATGGAACCAAAAAAAAAAAAAGTTCTCTCAAAAATGGCCAATGCTGAAGCAGTAAGAAAGGGAAAATTAGAACATCGATTGAGATGACGAGGAGGGAAATAATTTCATATATTCCTGATTCTATTCGGCAACTAATCCATTTTGTCACACTATAGGAAAATGGAATAGATTTTTTTTTTTTTTGGGTTTGTTTTTTCAATGAGATCCAAACTTGATGAGATTACTACAACCATGTATTGTGACGCGATGATCCAAAGATGTAGCAACTCTTATAACCCATATTACATTATTATTTCAACAAACATGAAATAAAAATGTACGAGGAGAAGTATGGATTGGGCATAAATCTAAATTAAATACGATTATGCTTGCGCGAATTTCGCAAAGATCGATGATGAACGTGAGTCGGACACCTACATTCATACGCAGAGAAAAGAAAAACAAAAAAAAAAAAAAAAACAACAATAATGAAAGAAAAGGAGTGGAAGAGAAATACGTGAAAAAAAGAAAAAACCATGGTGCAATGACCAAAAATTTCAAACAAATGCCTGCGTGCTGGAGCGAGAGTAGGCACCACCCTTCAAAATATGGGGACTGTGGGGCCTTCTCTTGCGGGGGAAGGCAACGAAAAATTATGATAAACAGCTAGCTGCGGACTCTGGCTTTGTGTGAACATGTGGTGTGAAAGTATTTGTTTTTCTTCTTTAAGAAAATTAAAATAAATAAATAAAAAAAGAAAGAAACTGACAAGAGTGAAGGAAAACAAGAATGCCCGGAGAGCAAGAAGGAGGAGAAGAAGAAAGAAAAATGTTCAGATTGAATAAGCATCACAAGTCAGAGAAATATGGCGAACGATTAGATTTCCTCTTCTCTAACTTGCAGGCTCTACAGGTTTCTCTCTCTCTGTCTCTCTCTCTCACTCAACAACGGTGGTGTACACACACAACACACATACATGTTACACATTTTGGTAGCTCTCTGTCTTTTGCCTTCGATTTCTTGAATTTCTGCTATTATATAAACAACTCTGCGTTTATTTTTGGTTTTTTGCTTTTTTCTGAAATATTTATCTTGCTCAAATTATAGCTACTTGCGGGCTCGCTGCGATTTGAGATGTTTGTAATGTTGGTGACTTACACGTACATTTAGTGTAATTCTTCTGGGGTTGATCAGTAACATGACACGCTAAACTCAATCGCATCCTTATCATTTTCTTTATTCTGCTGTTATATATATTTGCTCTTTGCTCGGAATAATTTAGGTACCAAGAGGATGGGACAAGATCTTTGTGTCTATAATTTCTCCGGAGACGGGGAAAACACTGGTGAAGTCAGGGAAAGCATCGGTGAGGAATGGAGGATGCCAATGGACGGAGGAGTCTCTGTCAAAGTCTATCTGGGTTTCTCAACATGAAGATCCTTCAAAAGAGAATGAACAATGCCGTGTCAAACTCGTTGTTTCCATGGTATTGTGTGTCTGTTGGCTACTTCCCTTTCTTTTTCTTTGAAAAAGTTTAAAGTTGTTATTTGCTGGATACACTCAACTTATTAAGGTGATAATCCTTGTAGGGATCATCTAGATCTGGCGCTCTCGGAGAAGCTACAGTCAATTTGGCTAGCCATATGAACTCAAAATTTTCTGTTCCAGTTTCATTACCATTGAAAAAGTGTTCCCACGGGACCATCTTAAAAGTGAGGACTCTGTTGAATGTGTTTTTTTTTTTTAGCATTTTCTATCATTAAAAAAAAAAAAAAAAGAGACAGCTTTGCACACATGTGCCTCGCCCAAATCTGTAGCCATTTATAACTAGTAATCCAGAATTATACTAATGTGGCTTTGTCTTCTTCATTCCTTCTATTTGTTCCCATTATTGTGGCTGGAACTATTTCTTACAACCATTAGCATATGCCCTTTGAAAGACACAGCTCAGTTATTTCTGAAGATTCAGAGCTATATGTAGGAATGGCTAGGCTTCCGCCTGAGTCAACCCTGTCTGTCCACGTCTGTTCACTGATTTTGCTAACTAAAAAGAAAGTTTTTTTTTTATATAGATAAAAAAATTTGTTTGTATGTCTTTGGTATGAACAGTTTATCCTTTTTACAGGTTAAAATTCAGTGCCTAGCACCAAGAGTGGGACTGAGGTTTGCCATTCAGTGCAGAACTTAACTACTGTTACAATTTTGGTATCATTTTTTTTTGTTTTTCTGAAAGAGTTCAACGCATCTTTTGAAGGAGTGAATGCCAAGATACAGGCTCACATAGGGAGGATTCAACTGTTGACTATGAAGAGACAGAAAACAAATCTGATTTTTCGGATAGTCCCTTTGGAAGAAGCACCGGGTCTTCATCTAGTAACCATCTCGAAAGTACATCTCGTACAAGAGACCTAAATCAGGTATGTTCATATTGAAATCACGTTGTTTTATTCATCTTAGGATGCTTCGATTTTCCTTTTCAAGGAGTTGAGTGAAGCTGAGAAAGGAGAATGCATTGCTGTTGTAGAACAGTCTTTGGTTTATTCGGCAAATTATTACCTGAAAATAGCTTCAACTGTGGGCCTTTTGCCTTCTTTATTCGGTTGACAAGGGATTTGCTTATTGCTACAGGATATGAGTTTCTCAGCATCGGGTCCACGTTCCAGTTTTGACTCAATGGATGGTTCCTTGGGCAGGGAAACTTTTTCTGCACACAATAACTTAAGTGGCAACGTGAACATTCATATAAGAAGACAGGATTCAACTGGCTCCCAAAGCAGTTCTCCCTGTGGATCTTATTCTTTTAATGATTCCCCTAGGTCAAATAACTCATCCTTTAACTCAAAGGTTTCAACCTCACAAAGCCATCTTTTGAATCCAAGGGAGGAATTTAATTGGGTATCACGCATTGCTGCTCCATCACCATTAAGGAATTCTGGTTCATCTCAAGACCTTCTGGAAGCTGCAGAAGTTAGGATTGAGGAGCTCCAAGCACAAGCAACAATGTGGGAACGAAATTCTCATAAGTTAATGAATGATGTGGAAAGACTGAAGAATGAATTATCAGACCAGTCAAATCATTGGGCAAGTCTTGAAATGGAGCTCTCAGAATCACACAGAGAATGTGATTATTTGAAGCAGGAGGTTAAGAGACTGAATGTCCTGTTGGAGGAGTCAAAAGTGAAACAGCCAATTGCTGAGAATTTGAAGTTGCAGGATAAAGAAATGGGTAGCCGCCAAAAGGAATTGGAAGATGAACTGAAGTTTCAGAAAGAGTCTAATGCTGACTTGGCTTTACAACTAAAGAAAGCCCAAGAGTCAAACCTTGAGCTTGTTTACATTCTGCAAGAACTGGAAAGTACCACAGAAAAACAGAAAATTGAAATCTCTAATATGTCAGGTATGCCTTCCGAGAATAAAGATGCTACAGAGTACAGCAATGGATTTGAGAACAATAAAGAGATGAAACAAAACAAGAAAGTTATTGCAGAGAATATGAACAGTGCCGCTTGTTTATCAGATCCGGAGAGCGTCACTTTAACACACAAATTAGAAGATTTACCTGCATTTTCTGAAGTAAAAGGGAGGCAATGGCAGGGATCACCAGAGAATTCAGAGTATACTGTAAAGTTCCTGGAGAGATCTCCTGAGGAAAAAATCCATGAATTGGAGATTGTGAGAAGTTTGAAGACCCAAACCCTAGTAGAACCGGAGGCAGAATGGAGAGATGGATTAGAGATGAAAGAAGAAGAAGGTGGTAATGTGGAAATAAAATTGTCCGAAGCTCTCAGTACTCTTGGTCCTGAGAACAATGGTAATCTAATAGAAGAAATTGGAGTTCTGAAACAGAAGATAGAGGAGCTTGAGAGAGATTGCAATGAGCTTACAGATGAAAATCTAGAACTTCTACTTAAGCTCAAAGAATCAGAACGCCCAGCATACTATGTTTCTTCCAACTCTTCTTCACGTGAATGTGGACCGAATGGTCTTTTGTCTGCTTCTGAATCTGAAGTAAGCAAAAGAAAATCCCAGCAATGCAAACATGAAGAGGAGCTGAACCAGAAGAAAATCCTCGCTGAAGAATTTTCCAGAGACCACCTGCAAATCCAATGTATGGATCTTGGAAAAAAATGTGCTGACCTGGAGCTTCAGTTGCAAGCATTTAAGGATAAATCAAGTTACCTGGACGGTGATCTCTGCGAGTGTCGCACCAAATTGCAAGAGAGGGAAACAGAGATTGCTGCACTACAACGACAATTAAAACAGACCCAAATGGAAACTGAATTGGTGGATGATACAGTCATCATTGGAGAATCCAACATTTCTGAATCACGTGCTGCTGTCAGAATGGCCAAAATGTTGTTTATGTTATGTGAACAGGTGCAATTATGTATAACCAACGTAAAGAAGCTAAACTCTATTCCTTGTTTCTTACCATTGCAGAACTTGACTATAATTCTTGTGAGTCACAGATATCAAATGGTGCAGATTTGCTTGGTCTAAAAGAGCAAACCGAAGCTATTTTGAACAGTTTTCTTCAGCTTAAGAATTTGTTTGAAGTGAAGATCGCTGCATTTGATGATGAGCCTGGGGAAAGTAAAGAAGCCAGGGCACGAAAGGAAAATGAAGTAAACTTTCAGAACAAATTGGAGGATCATGATTTAAGGGAGAAAACTTTCTGCACTTGTTGTCCGGGACCAGAAAGCCTTGAAATGAAAGATGGATTCAAAGTTGCGTGTTCTGGTGAGGGGCTGTTGAAGGAGGTGTGTGAGATAGAAAAGCTTAAGTTTGATATTCTGTTGAGGGAACAAGAGATTGGAGCTCTAAGGAATTGCCAAAGGGAGTCACAAACCCAGAATTCCATTCTACAAAATGAGAAGAAGCAGTTGGAGGAAAAGATGGAATCCATGCTAAGAGAAGGAACAATGATCTCTAAATACTTGGATGATTTACGCAATGAAATGATGGGGCTCAATGAGAGATTGGATTCCCAGGTTTCAGCTAACAAGGTTCTTGAAATGATGTCATCAGAGCTGAAAAGGGAAGAAAAGGTACTCAGAATTCACTTGTCAGAAGTTGAAAAAGAAAATATAGAGTTATCAGAACGAATATGTGGCTTGGAAGCACAATTGAGATATCTGACCGATGAGAAGGAGTCAAGTCGCTTGGAACTAGAGAATTCAGAATCTTGCGCCATAAAATTTCAGGAAGAGATAAGGAGACTCGAAAGTGAATTGGAGGCACGAAGGGTTGATATGAAGCACAAGATGCAGGATATGCAAAAGAGATGGTTAGCAGCACAAGAGGAGTCTGAGTTTCTGAAAATGGCAAATGTAAAATTGCAAACTACAGCTGAAAGTCTTATTGAGGATTGTAGTTCACTTCAAAAATCAAACATAGAGTTTAGGAACCGAGTGGGGGAGCTGCATGAGCGTTGCATCATCTTAGAAGCCGAACTGAAAGAATCAGAAAAGGTTTTCTCTAGTATGTTTAAAAAGGTTGAAGTTCTTGAAGGAAAACATGCCACAATGCTGGAAGAAATTGCCTCAAAGGACATAGCCCTTAATTTAGAACTAGAGACGCTTCTTCGAGAGAACAAACAGGTTAAAGAGAAACTTATTAAGGAAGAGAGCCGACTGAATCAGATGTACATGGAGAAGTCGGTTGAAGTTGAGGATCTCCAAAGGCAGGTTGCGCATCTCACTGAACAGATATCTTCACGTCATGATGGAATAGGAGAAACAGTGCCGAATGCTATACTTGAGGTGTCTAGGTTACGTGCAGAAAAAGCTTTTCTTGAAGTTTCACTGCAAGAGGTTCAAGGGAAGCTTAACTTGTCTGAGAACAGCCTTAGTGCACTACAGATGGAATCAGAAACAAAGCTGCAAAAATTAAAGAACGAGATTGCAGCATCCAAGAAAAACCAGGAAGTTCTGATGGCTGACCATGAAAAGCTGTTGGAATTGTTGGAAGATGTGAAATCCAATGAAGAGAAACAGAAAAGTGCTGTTAGGGGACTCGAATTAAAGCTTAAAACTTTTGAATATGGGAGGCTACATGCAACAGAAGAAATAGCCAGTCTCAAGGTGCAATTGCAGAAAACAGAGCTGCTTCAAAATGACATTTTGGCTCTCAAGAGATCACTTAATGAGGTCAATTTAGAAAATCAAAGACTTGAAGCTTCATTCCAGATAATATCAACAGATTATGAAGCTCTGAATGTGGAGAAAGTTCAGTCAGAACAGAAGATCTCTGACATGCAGGGGTCTGTGTCCCAGTTAGAGGAATGTAAACGCAGCAGAGTTGTACTTGAGGAAAAGGTTTTAAGGCTGGAAGGGGATTTAACTGCCAGAGAAGCATTAGGGGCTGTGGATGCTGAGCTCAGGACTGAGTTGGCCTGGTTTAAAATAGCAAATAATGAATTCCAGAGGAAGCTACGAAACCTTGAGGAGGAGAAGCGAGAGTACCAGAAGAGAGCTCAAGCTTTTGAAGAGGACCTAAAGCGGCGAAATGAAAAGAAACCTGATGAACACAAGTCCAATGTTTCTACATCTCGTGAATCCAGTCTCTCACAGGTCAGCATCAACTATTTTTTTATTTTTTTCTATCCAATCCTTGACACAGAAAAGTTTGTGCAAATTTTCTTTAGTTCTTCCCTGGTTAGGTAGACGGAAAATAAATTTTGCCAGAAGGAAAAAGAGGAAATTAAGCAGCATCGTTGAAGGTGTCTCCCAGACATAAAATAATGTCAGTGTGTTTGTTTGGATATGCATCTGAGCTTTTCTTGCTTCTTTTTTCCATTTCAGGTAATTACTAGACCTGTTTGCAGTAATGGGAGTTCGCCAGTTAGAGAAATTGATCCTCTCTTAAAGATCCAGCTACTTGAGACAGAACTCGCTGAAGCATTGGAGGCAAACAGCCTGTACAAAGCACAGCTTAAGAGGTGGGCACAAGTGCGGCTTTTATGTGTTTTGCTGAGCTGAGTAAACATCTCAGAGTAATGCATTCTTATCACATTACGACCGTTTTGAACGTTTATGCAACTCATAAATATGTGCTTTGTGCCCTCTCACGCTTCTTACACAGCAAGTGAAAGCAGTCCCTCTTTCTGAAAGATACACTTTCTTGCATTATGAGCTAAACTGGTGTAATCATGGCACAATATAGAGAATCCAGTCATGGTCTCTATCTAGCAATGCTAACGGCTTCCATAATGTCACTTGTTCAGCTTATTGTCCCGGGGACAAAAAGATCAGTCAAACATTCACATGAATTTGGTGGATGAAGGCGAAGTGGAAAAAGGGGATAGAGATCAGCACCAGGCATCATTGTTTGAGGCCGAGTTGAAGGATTTACGGGAACGGTATTTCCACATGAGCCTTAAATGTGCAGAGGTAGAAGCTGAGAGGGAGCAACTAGTGCTGAAGCTCAAGTCTGTCAATACCGGAAGGAGATGGTTTTCATGAATCTGGACCATTGTTTTGATCTGTGGGTGCACCAATCGTTTCCAGCAATTGCAACCAAGACGGCACCAACAAAATTCACAAAATTTCCTCCACGAACTTGAACATTATCTAGCTTCTGTAGGTTCTATGCCCTGTCAGATAGGACAAGATTGTTGAAAATTAAATAATAATAAAATGATACTTTCCTTAATTTTCCTTTAACTAAAATTCAATTTCCACGATATAGGATTTAACTAAAATTCAATTTCCACGATATAGGATCTTTCTTTAAGTGAATTCTAACAAATGAACTGTAAAAAATCGACGTACCGTTATCCATGTCAGTTCCCTTCACGGAAGTGAAAATCTCTTTACCGATCCGTGTCTGAGAAAATTTCACCTTTCCTTTTTCTGATTCTTTCCTTTCGTGTTTTCTTGCATTTTCTGTCTCTCTCTCAGTTTTCTTCCCTTTCCTTTTCTGATTACTCTGATGGCTGAGAAACTCCAGGGAAAACTTAATGATAACATTTATTTCACTTTCCATAATTGTTATCGTTAATTAAGAATTAATATCCTAATTAAATCATTATAATTAATTAAAAAATTAATATCTTAATTAAATTATTAATTAGAGAATTAATATCCTAATTAAAATGTTACCTTTTCTTTCCGTAATATTTATTTATCAACTAGGAAATTATCTCTTTTTTCCGATAATAATTATACTACCCGTAATCGTTATCTTTTTCCTGTAACAATTATCTTTAAATAGAGAGAGTGGAGGGATTTTAAACCCAATGACCCAAATTGTCATTATATCTAACCGACCATCATATTGGACCTTTTATATTGGGTCATACTTTAAATAATAAGGTCCACTTATGTTAATTAATTTAATAAAGATAACATAGATGTTACAGTTGGAGGCAACGCATCAAGTGAACAATTCTTGTATGGTTGTAAATTTTGTATTATTGAACAGGAAAATACTGGTAATGCCAGCTTGTGCCACAGCCAACATTCTTGCATTCAATCATTATATCAGGTGGAAAATCCTATATTTTCACTGTATTTATGCTTTTCTATCGTAATCCATCAGATTATCTATACACTTTTTTTTTCTTTTTTTAACCGTTTCTATGGCTATTCGGAAAATTATGCTGCTTTGCTTCGCTTGGACACCCACGTGCACGAAACTTAAAAGTTAAGCCAAAGGGCTTTTTTTTTTTTTTTTCTCGTTTTTTGTTTTTTGGGTCCTAATAGTGTTCGTTACGAATTTACTAAGCTCGGTCTCATTTAGTTCACTTCCCAAACTCGGGAAAATGGGGTCAATTGGATCAAATCATAGGCGGCCAATTTTTAGAATAAATCGGTTTCCTCTTTGTTTCTAAAAGGGCATGTTAGGACCCCAACCATCCAGCAAGGGGAAGGAATCAGAGAATTTAACCTTGATCGTGATTATTTTTCTACTTTTTCATTTTATTTTTCTTTTTCTTTTATTGTAATTAGTAGCTCTTTCTATGAGCTTCTCCCATACTAATATATATGATGCATAAGACGAGTGAAAAAAGATCAATTATCATTTATATATAATATAGTATTTGCCTGAAAAAATTTTTGCTTGTTTTTTTTTTTTTTTTTGTTTTTTAACAAGCTAAGGTATTTTATAGATATGACAAAATCTCTTAGGAGTACTTATTTATTAATTAAAAAATACTAAAAATTAGATTTAACACTTGATTTAAGATCGGCTTTACCCTAAAACCAGATGTTTCGTGATCTATTTCAAGAGCTCCATATCTGGCATTTAGAACTTCATATATGGCATATAAAGGATTGTTCCTAGGTTGGTATGTTTCTCCTCTTCTTCTCTTTATGTTGTTGGGTCTTTTTATTCCTCCACCCCAAAAATTCTAATTTTTGATATCTTTCTCCACCGTGGTCCATGATCAATTCACTACTAATTTCCTTAAATTGTTTCTCAACTACTACTTGTTTTTCCTTTGACTTTTGAAATAGCATCCTCTTAAGAGTTGTTTCACCGTCCGCTCTCCTCCGTTGCATTGTCAGGATTGAACTCTCTCTCTCTGCGCATTCCACCGATGGTCGTTGCTGTCGATAAGCTTCCTCTAATTCAGGTTACTATAGCTAGTTTTAACCAAATCAGGTCATCAACGTTCCATTTTTTTTTTCTCTCCCTCCTTATACATATTGCTGGAGGAAGAAGAAGAAAAAGTTTAATAGGGAATTGAATTCTTCGTTTATGCTTTCTTTCTTAATTTAGTGCCAACTTTTTCTCATTATTGAAAGAGGTCTCACTTCTTCCACTTGCCAATAATTCATGAAGTCTAGCAAACAAAAGAGTAATTGTTTGTTACAACTTGAAGCAACTATGTTCAAGAAACTTGACAAGCCTTTCAAGTTTAAAGTAAATATAGGAAATGAAGAACTAATTTAAGTTAAAGGCAAAGGTAATATAGCTGTCCAAATAGACTTAAATACTAAAATCATCACTAATGTTTTTTATGTGCAAAACATAAATCAAAATCTCTTAAGTGTGGGGTAGTTACTTGACAAGGTTACTCCTTGGTGTTTAAAGACAAATCATGTATAATCTTTAATACCTTTGGAATTTATCTGATATCAGTACCTATGAGAGGAAAGAGTTTTCATTTAGATAAAAAAAAAAAAAAGCCTTTAATCAAGCATTTCTTGTTTTTAATGATGAATTTTCTTTGTGGCATAAAAGATTAGGATAATCACATAATCATGGCCTCTAAAATTTGCAAATAAAGAATCTTATTGATGGTATGCCTAATGTTGCTATAATGGACAATATTTTTGAAATCTGTTAAATGGGAAAGTAGTCCAAACTTCCTTTTACTTCTAAGCAATCTTAGAGAGCCATATAAAAACTTTAGCTTGTTCATATAGACCTTTATAGTCCTATGAACAATAAGAACTTGAATGACAATAAATATTTCATATAGATGATTTCACTATATTCACATGATTTTCTTTATCAAATCAAAGTTTAAAGTATTATAAGTATTCCATAAGTTCATGATTTGGATTGAAAAGCAATATGGTTTCAAAATCAAAGCTTTAAGGTCAAGCAATAGTTTTGAGTTTACATCACGACTTTTTAAGAAGATTTGTAATGATGCTAGGATCTAAAACTAGTTTATTGCTCCTTACACTCCCTAATAAAATGAGATGAGTGAAAGAAAAAATATGAGTATTATGTAAATGGTTAGATATTTATTGACAAAGAAGAAGCTTCAAAAAAAGTTATAGGTTGAGGCAGTTGCCACCTCAATATATTTGCTTAACAAGCTTTCAAGAAAGACATTAATTGACTAGACACCTCATAAAAATTAGTTTCTAAGCAAACCTTTAGTTCATCATTTAAAGGTTTTTAGCTGCATTTGTTATGTTCATATCTCTACAATCAAGAGAGAAAACTTGATATAGAAGCTTTTGTGATGGTCTTTATAGCTATATAGATAAAGCTTGCAACTAAAAAGTCTTTAATATTGAAATTGAAAAAGTTTATATGAGCAGGAATTGAACTTGTAATTTTTCAATTTAAGACTCCTATTATGAGTAAAGCTACATGAGGCAAAGGACACATAATCGTCCAAGTGGCCACGGATCAATTCCTCCAATCCTTGTTGACGCTTTGCACAAGCATCATCTATGGATTTAGGTTTTTGTTGTAATGGTTGAATATCTACCATCCTCACACAATCCGCACACCCTCCTCACACCACCAGACTCCACTCTAAATCACAAACTACCTACCCTCGTTCAAAATACTAAAAAGTATACATAGTTACCCCCTTCCCCAAAATACACTCAATAGCATTAGTAAATATTGCACAAAAAAAAAAAGAAGAAGAAGAAAGCTTCTAGCTCCTAACAAGAAAAGAAACATAATTAATATAAAACCTATTCAATCTCTAACCTAAAAAAAAGAGAACCCGAAATTACATCGGGAGCTCACCCCGAATAGAATGAGCAAAATCGAGGATTAAAGAAAAGGGAATGATGAAAGAATAATGAGAGAAAAGTTATGCCTTAATTGGATTCTAATTGATACAGTCCCGATTCTTTACTAACGAAATATCAAATAATGAAAAAAAAAGTCAAAGTAACATTAATCAATTTTTTCTTTATATATATATATATATATATATATATATATATATAAAGATAATGACAACAATCTAGCGTTAAGAATGGATCAAAAGATAGACAATTGCTGAGCGAATTGGTGAAACATCAAAATTCAAATGCGAAAAGAGACATATGTACCTTCGAAGCTGCGTTGATTTTATTTAAATGTGATTTCGTTGTCGAAGTGAAAATCAACTAAAAGCTTAACCTTTCTTTGTGTATTATCAAAGAAAAAGAAGAAGCAAACGAAACCATGAAGCTTAAAGATAAAATTTGGCTTAGTCCCACATAATTAAAAAAAAAAAAATTTAAATGTAATCTTCACATCAAAACATACCACGATTTGTAGTAAACATAACAACAATGTATAACAAAGTATAAAAGAAAGTCTAATAACAATTGTAATTTACACAAAATATGATAGAATATGGAATAAGGTATACAAAATAATACAATAACTATTAGGGCTTAAATGAACTAACACTTTTGCAAAACAGTTTGGTGACTTGATTCAATAAAAACTCGTTTTAATTTGTTAATTTAACTCAACGAGGGTTATTAAAATTTAAATTCAAAGTTTGTTTAATAAACAAGCCTAAATATAATTAAGAAAAAGTTTGACTCAGATTAATATTCAATAGATATATCATTAAAAGCTCGTTTAGAGTATCATTTCCGTGTGTCGTTTAAGGCTCATTTAATGAGTCATTTAAGTGTTAAGTATAAATAGCAAAATTTTAGGTTGAGCCACCTTTCCTTTGCACAGCAAAAATCTAATGGTGTTTGAATTTAAAGTGAAGTGTGAAAAAAAATAGTTGTGAAAAAGAAAAAAAATTTAATTAGTTGTTTGAATAGGTTGAAAATGAAAATGAATGAAAGAAAAATTTATTTTGATGTATAGAGAATGTAAAGAGATAAAAATTTGATATTTATAAAATTATAATTATACCCTCATATAAAAATTAAATTGAATAAAACCTATCCTTTTTAGTAATATCTACATTGTATTGTAATTGTTGTTCAAATAGAATAGTTGTACATGAGAGTGCTGATTGCCAATCACACCCAGCGACGTAGGTCTTGTTCTATGAAGAAAAGAAAAGCGGATTTTTCCTATTTTTCCTTTGAAGGCGCGTTGGCTAATTCTATTTTCGCGTGTTTTTCTCACTTATTTGGCGAGGAGGAAAAAAAAAAAAATTGTGGGCCCTACAGTGAATTTTCTCACGAATTTCCCACTAGTTTCTTTTACTGGTTTTATCCAAACATGGGAAAGTTGACTTTTTTCAACTATTTTCATTCTTGTGGTTTTCAATCACACGATTTTCTCTCAATCCAAACAGTCTATGACATTAAGTTAGTTTAACATCTTTGTGTACCATTATAGCCATTTTTGTACCTTTGGAGTCTTATCGTGCATATATTATTGCTTTTATTAGATATTCTGTCGGGTTGATTACACATGCCAATGTGTTTGGACAAAATATTTTAAAATTCAAAATTTTTATTTTTTATTGTGTAGGACCTTTTGTGTTAATCTGATTAATCGTCCGGCCAAGTCCTCTAGCCCACGTAGTCGTTTTCTGTATATTTTTCTTGAAAGGCAATGGCAATCACCTCTTGCCACGCCCTACAAATTTGGAAGAATACACTATTGTAACAGCCTAAAATAGATGATTAAAGTCTAAAATGCTCAACCCTAGTCTTTTTCTTGTTTTTTCTTACATAGGTCTTCCATCATCGCATGAGTGGCGTAGGACAAGTGATCATTACCTTCTAGTATTTTTTTTTTTAGTATTTAAAAATTTATAATTATATGCAATAATTCATATCAAAACAAGGGTCAATAACTTATTATTGATTATGGAGCAAACTGATAATCATTATAAACATACAAATAAAAATGAAAGAGCCATGAAAGTCGCGCGGATGTTCCTTGTCCCATCAGCACGGCGCACACTAATGTCTCCTAAGGCAACTGTCAACTGTTTTGTCTTCGAGTCAATGTGTTCATTGCGTGTAAGAAAAACAAAAAAAAAAAAAAAAAGGTCAAGTTGGTTTCAATGCCAACTCAAATTCTTCGGCAAATCAATGTTCAAACAACCAAGTTAATGTAATTTGTGGAAATTGCATAGGAACGGAAGGTGGCTAGTTCGGTTGAATTAGTTGGAACAACAAAATGGTGGATGACAAAGAAGGATTATTGCCCTTTAAATAGCCCTCAACTTCCTTATTTCAAGCATTTCGAGAAGTGCAAAACAAAAGGCCATTTGTTAAGCCTTTTTACAATATTTGTCTCTATAAATTTCTTAGCCCTCAAAACTTAAAATTTAGTTATTAAAGGATTATGTTCTATAATGGCAACGAAGGTGGATCATTCATAATGTAAAAGTAAAGTACTAAATTTACAGAGTTTCTAAGTACCTAATATAAACTCACACTTGTATATTTTGTAATAAACTCACAAATTTAAACTAGTACTTAAGGGGTTGTACTCTTCAATTACCATTGAGGTGAATCCTTTGAATCATACACCTAAGTACTAATTGACCTAAAATGTATTCAGATCATCCCTAAACACACTTTCTCTCAAAACAAAAGGCAAAATTTTTCAATGATCAAACTCAAAGTCCACGAAAAAAAAAAAAACACAACCATTTAATCTCTGTCTAAAATCAAACCTTTAC
Organism: Bruguiera gymnorhiza; assembly: GCA_020883675.1. NCBI lineage: Eukaryota > Viridiplantae > Streptophyta > Magnoliopsida > Malpighiales > Rhizophoraceae > Bruguiera > Bruguiera gymnorhiza. The sequence goes on along the minus strand of JAIRCJ010000060.1, from coordinate 816,457 downwards.
AGTCTTTCGCAAGATTAAAACCCCTCGATTTGTGATCAAGCTGTTAGAGCTATCACTGGTACTAAGTCACCCTCATTTATTCAAGATTAAGCCTGTGTGGCTCTTAACGAAGTCACAATGGAGGATTAATTAGAGAATTCATATGAAGATTGATCCCACAAGTTTTTCTTTTTCCAATTTTCATATGAAATTTACAAGTTGCAACTCTTGTGCTTAACAATTCGAAAGCACAAAATATGTGTGTACAAATATTTGACATGCCCAGTGATATCTCTTTGCATCTCATTTCTTTCTCTTTTGTAAAAAAAAAAAGAAAGAAAAAGAAAAAGAAGCACTAGAGAAAAACTTGAAAAGAGCAGAAGAAAGAAGGAAGTTAAAAAAAAAAATTCACTGCCGTACCCTTGATTATACCAACCTACGTGTGCCTCTCTCGTACCAATCGGTACTATCTCCACCAACAAGCCAAAGGCAGCTACCCCTTTACTAGCGTTTGTCAACTTATCCAAATTGACCACCTCACTTGGCCTCATCAGCCTAAAAACTCACATATGAGCACCATTCCTTACCTCTGTAATACAAAAAACACTTAAATAGAGAACTTATAGATCATATAAGAACAAGATTTCTCAACAAACTCTCTCATGATATGAAGAAGTCAATCACCCACCTAGACTAAAACATTATTACGGGTAACCACCCGTCTTCAATCTCCACCAAATATCAAGATCCAACCTACTCAACTTGGTTGAGCAGGAAGGGAGTAAAAGAGCCCTTTACTTTAGGTATCAACGAAGTGTCATCTATTAACATTAATGATGAGGTTTAATTATATATATTTTTTAATCTAATTTTGTTCTCAATTTAGTATTGTTATTCTTACTCAAATATGATTTTATACAAATTTTACATATTTTTACTTTCCTCTTTTTCTTTTGTTTTGTAAGGAAAAAGTAAGATGAATAATTTGAATCAAATTTGGACCATAAAAAAAGAAATATGGAAAAAGAAGCAAAAGGAAAGTATGAGAATCATTACAAGGAGTCTTGGTCTGATTTGAAGAATTTCTTGAAAAGGAATCTTATATCAATTAGAAAATAGAGACCAATACGGATCTCATCCTCATAATTGAGTGAGTACAATTTGATATTTTGAAAATAACTTTAGTTTTAGATGTCCAAATTGAGTGATTCCTATAGCAAAAGAAAGTTAAAAGATAAAGTTACAATTTTTTAGTTTATGTCGAAGTTTGATTTGATTTATATATGGAGCAATTTCAACCATAAAATAAGGGTCAAGAAAATTTTTCAAAGATTGACTAGAGACAAGAAATCCTAATTACAAAGGGAGTTGTTACACTATAAAAGAACATAAGAAAGAGTGGAAAGAGATAAGTACAATACAACAAAGAAAGAGAAAGATTGCTGAGAAAAGAAAAGAAGAAGTAGCAACTCACACATAAAAAAGAGAGAAGAAAAATAGAGTGATAACATCTCTAATGGAATAATTCTAGAGCTATTTCATCATTTTGTTTTTTTTGGAAACTCTTCTTCTCCTTAATGTCTATTTTGGTTTTTATTGTTTTTAACATAAACTAATTTTCTTATCTAGACCTACATGTACCCTAACTACTTTTTGTAGTTTTCTTTAACCTTTTATGCTATTCATGATGAATGCGTGTTATTACTTTTACTACTTTTGAAAACTTGATCACTTTTTAAATTGACTTGATATGCATGGTTGAAAGTAAGAGGAGATACTTTGCAATAAGCTATAATAATGCATATCGTGAATTGAGTGAAATACAAAGATGTACAAATATAATTCATATAGTAGTGATGAGTAACTTTTGAGAGTATTTACTTAAATTAGTATTTTTCATAAAACATAACACACCTTTATCTATTTAAATCTATATAGAGATATAATCAATTAATAGGTAAAAGGAATTTTAATATATCTTGAGAAAGAATATTGAATAGCGTATAAAATACAACTATCCCATTAATAAAACCTAATTTATTCCTTTGATAGCTCTTTAACTAGAATTTTATTTAATGTATAGTAAACAAAAATTGAAGTATTTTTAAATATTCTCATATATTCTAATCTTGGTTCACTTTCATTATTAGCATTTAATTTTTATATTTCAATTTTATTTGTTCTTAATTAATATTTAAAATTGATCATCTAAATAAAACCTAATTTATTCCTTTAATAGCTCTTTAACTAGAATTTTATTTAAGGTATGGTAAACAAAAACCAAAGTATCTTCAAATATCTTAGTATATTCTAATCTTGGTTCACTTTTATTATTTAGCATTTAATTTTTATATTTTGATTTTATTTGTTCTTAATTAGTTTTTTAATTTTTAAAATCAATCTTTTAAATAAAGTTAGAATCAATAATTGTTTTGATATTTGTTTATTTTTAATCTTTATGGGATGATATTCTATTCACTTCTTATATTACTTGAGTGACTAATGCTCCTATTAGTAACAAAATCATTTTATTACTCAAAACTATAGAGGAAAAAGACTAATAAATAGCCTATTTAAAAGGAAAGGCATTAACACAAATTGATCTCAAAACTAACAAGAAGCAAGCATATCCTTCTAGTTTCACTCCAAAAACAACTCTATTAAACACCTTCATGATAGGTAAACATCAAAGCAGGTCTACACAAGTTTCATCTTTCATTTTTATTTTTTGGTTATCTATCCAATAATTATAAGATATGATAATGAACATAATTTGATTGCAGTATAATGGGATAAGTCAAGGCTTATCGATATACACATAACCTTACATAAAATAGATTAAGTAGCTCAACATGTCTTTGGGCCAACAACAATCTAAGTTCCAATAATTTGATGGGTATGGCAATTTGAAGCAACATGTTACTCATGTTATCAAAACATACAACAATACTAAGATTTGTGTTGATTTCTTAGTGAAACAATACATCAGCTTACTTAGAGAGAATGCTTTTAATTGGTTTATAAACCTTAAACCAAAGTCGGTTAATAATTGAGAACAATTATAACATGAGTTTTTCAATTTTAGCATCCATTACATAACAAGTAAGATGAAGATCACTAACATTAAATAGAGGAAAGGTGAGCTTATTATATACATTAATAAGTGGTGCATGTTTAGCCTAGATTATAAGGATTGACTAATCAAAAAGTCTATTATGGAGATATGCATCTAGAGGATGGATTAGGAACTAGTTTACATCATTAAGGCATCAAACTCTGAACCTTCGAAGAGCTTGCGACTTGAGCCTATTACATAAAAATAAGCATCTAAGTTTATGGGAGCACATTTCCTCTATATTTTAACTAACATAGGGATAAGAAGGAGGTTAAGAAGTATGACAAGACTAAAGTTAAGCATTTCATTTCATGACTATTAATGCCTCAGTTGTAAGGGTTAAGGCCTAGAGAAAGGTAAGGCTCTGACTTCATCAAGTCAACTGAAACAACAAGAAAAATAAAGATTGACTTTAGGGAGTTGGAATAAAAGAAATATCCATTCTTTGACTCTAATGTCCCTAACATTATCAACTAACTCTTAGAAGCAAAGCTCAAAGGACTTTTGAGCCAAGCAACCTAACGAGAAACATTAGGTCAATGATGCAAAATTTTGCAAGTACCATTGAATAATTTGTCATTTGATTGAGAATTTTTCATTTTAAAGGAGTTGATTATGAAACTCAAAAATCAAAATAAAGTTATCTTAGATGTAGACAATGTAGTTAAGACCAACCAAACCATTATATTTTTAAGTTTAGTAAGTTGCAACATTGCACCAAAAGAAATTGCATAATTTATCTAATCTAGATGCTTCGAGCTTATGCTCATGTCATCCTTTCAAGATGAAATAAAGATTAATAGCACAAGTTGTCCTACCAACAAAAATGGTTGAATCTTGATGACACATAAGAAGCAACATTAGTAACCATGCCAATAAAGGCAACATCTCCCAAGGCCTAAAAGATATGACCCAAACTTCTAAAAGGGAAAAATTTACATCTAATTCATAGTAAATCAGGATGTCATGGGATTTTATGTATATTTTAGAATACTTAAGTATGGTAACCCAAATATCTCAATTCTTTATAAAGTCATGACTAATGACCTCAAAGTTTAGGCTTCTTCATCAGATTCTAAGGTTGAAATTAATGATAAATGGTCAACTTTATAATCAAAATAGAGAAATACAAAGGGAAGAAGAAAAGTAAAGTCATTTTAAGTCTACTTAAAGGCCTAGTGTAGATGAAGAAGACAAGGTGAGCTAACCTTAGTGACCTTTTAAATATTATGCTAATTGTTAAGGTCGTTGAAACCAATATCTCCATGAAAGAGGAAGCAATATAGAAGGAGGCTTCACCTTTCCTGATCATATATGAACTATTCAAAAAAGCTAGCTAGAAGAAATCCAAGCCATAATGGAAAATACATAATGAAACAAAGACGAACACATTTCTTTAATATGTTTCTTCCCATAAGACTTCTTAGATCTAATACAAATTATCTCTGTCATCATGGTGTCAATCTATAGAGGCAATTTTAAGCGAGAATTTCTTACTTAAAGAAAGGTGGAACAACATAATAGTAATGATTCTATGATAGAAGAGGCATCATGAACTCTTTAATGTCTCTTTACTAATCCTTTGATTGCACTTTGTGTTGTAATCTTCATTCCATGTGATTGATGTACAAATGACATGGAAAATATTTCTAGGTTACCCTTGGGATCTATGGAAATAAAGTTATATTCTCAAGTTTGTATCAATGCTTTAAGTACTATAAGAATAGTATATAAAAAGTTAACATCAACATAAAATTATGAGGCTAAGTCATACTTAGTAGATGCAATCTTTTACACTTAAATAATTTTGAAGTCACTCTTTTCAAGATTCTATTAACTAAGGGCATTTTAAAAAAAGATAAAGTTATAAAAGACTCTGTTAACACCTTTACTCAAACACCTGCTAATGTAAAGTCATAACAAGTTATTGAAGTCCCCTTACAAGTGAAGAAGATTGCCTTATCTCCAAATTCTACTTTTATCATATGTTATATGCTAAAATCACAGTGTCAAGATGGCCAATCCTCTTTTTGTCACTACACTAATGTCAAGGAAATGAAGTAATGGTGGACTTTAACTTGAAGACATTTTGAAGTGACGTATTCTTTACCAACATTGAAGATTGATTTAGTTTTAACTTCTAAACTATTGAAAAGCTTTGTCAAGTCAATCAAGGGGGGAATGCAACATGGCTTACTTCCAAAGAAAAAGATTGACAATGGTTTGATCCTAACACATATAGACTTTTGGCTAAGATAAGAGATGGCATTATCAGATTAAACATAATGGTTGTCTTCTTAATAAAATGTACCAAAGGCAATATGCCTAATCTTTCAAGTCAATGCCTTAACAAGGTTATTAACAAAATCCACTTGCACAAATTACCTTAAAGAACCATACTCAATTGGTTGATACCTATATTATCATAATCATAGTAACCATAAAAAAAGAGAGACCTTTTTAGCAACATATTGTGACTTAAGATATTCTCAAATTAAAGGGTCTAATCCAAAATCAACCAAACCAAGTGAAAAAGAGGAAGTCTAGTTGTCATCATCTCACATTACAATTAGTGAGAAGTTTAAGCCTTACTCATTAAACAATGAAGTAAAAGAGGCCCCTTCTACACTAGAGGATGGTGTTTAAGCTAGTGTAGATGAATATAAAAAACTCAGCTTTAGCTCTTTAGATAACTCTTAACCTAACTTTATGAGTGCTTTACTCACAACATAAAAAGAATAAGAATATATAAGTAGTGAGTGAATATAAGGATATGTTTAAATGGAGTTAGAAGGAAATGCTTAGACTATATCACTTAATTATGAAGAAGGTCATTTGTCTAATGAAATAATCATAATGATGGTTTTGCATAGAGCTTATCTCTTAAATCAAGGAGGAAGTCAACAAGCAAATTAATGTTATATTCATCTAAGAAGTCACTAATTTAACATAAACCACAAATATAGTCCTTGTTATGAAGAAAAATTGATAAATTCAAATATATGCTTTCAATAAAATGCTTAATTAGGCTTACTTAAATCATGACTCTCTTTTACCCATCAAGAAGGTTATGGTAGATGTAACCATGGGCCATGAAGTATTATCCCTTATGGATAGCTCTTTCAACTATAATTAAATTAGGATGACATAAGAAGATGAGGAACTCACAACATTTTGCACACAAAGGGGATTTATACTACCATATGGCCATGTCATATGGGTTAAATGTTGATGCCACATATCAGCATGTCATGTAAAAGATCTTCAATGACATGCTTCATAAAATTATAAAATGCTACATTGATGATCTCATAGTAAAAAAAAAAAAAAGTGTAAACACCATTTAAAGGACCTTAAAGTAGTGTTTAATAAACTCTAAAAATATTGACTTAAGATGAATCTAGTAAAATGCACCTTTAGTATGCATTAGCAAAGTTTCTTAGCTTCATTATGCACCATTATGACATTGAGGTTAATTAATCAAAGGTTAAGCAATCCAAAAGATGAATGATCTTAAAACTTATATTAGTTACAAAGTTTACAAGGAAGATTGGTCTATATCTAATATTTCATTTTTAACTAGCAAGGCAATGTCAACCTTTAAACAAGTTGTTGAAAAAAGAAATTAACTTTGAGTGGGATGAAGCATACAAGACTTTTGAAAGCATAAAAAAGTACTTATTGAATATATTAGTTTTAAGACCTTAATATAAGGAAAGCTATTGATCCTCTATATCGCCACGTAGGAAAGATTTTTAAAAACTTTGCTCACACAAAATAAAGAGCGAGGAATAGAGGTAGCCCTAAATTACCTAAGTAAGATGTTGAATGGTTTAAAGTTGAAATAATCACCTATTGAGAAAACATGTACAGTAATCATTTTTGAAATTAACAAGTTAAAGTACAAATGTAGTCCTATAAAGTTTGCCTTGTTGCTAAAGTTAATCTTATTTAGTATATCTTATCTAGAATGGTCTTATCTAAACAACTTGCCAAGTGAGTTAACTAGTTACAAAATTATGACATCATCTACATACCTTAAAAGATGATTAAAGTTCAAATACTTATAGTCTTTCTTATAGATTAACTCGCCTTGTCTTATTAGGAGTTCATAAGTAATTTTTTAGATGAAGAAGTCCTTTACATTGAAACATTGGTGTCGTGGATGATGTACTTTGATGGTATCACAAGATGTGATTATGCTAGTGGTGTTCATCACTCTACAAAGACAAGTGTTACCCTATGCCTTTGTCTTTGACAAATTACTCTAAATAATGGTGCTGAATTAATCATTAATCTTTAAATGAACATTAGTTTAAAGATTCTCACACTAAGAGCTTACAAAGACTTATAACTCATCATCAACCAATTCTTAGAGTTGTACGATGTTAAGAAAAAAGATCTCATTTGTACCATTAACATGTTTAATAGCTAATAGAGGAATTTAAAGGCATCATCCTAAAACATATCCCTTAATGAGAAAACTCCCATCGATCTCATTAGCCAACTTGGCCATGTCATTTCCCAATTTAAAACTTCAAGAAGAGTTTGAGAGATTGTTAGGATAGAAAAAAAAAGATATTTAATTAATGAAGGTGTTATTATTAAGGGTAATTTGGTCATATACTAATTATCAATGCTACTATAAACAAAAAGTAACCCAAAGCTATTTTTTTCATCAGTTACTATTAAAAGAGATTTATCAGCAAATAATATATCTTAAAATATTTTTCTAAACACTTAATACCATATCTTTTTAGACTAAAAAGCAACATCACTCTCTTAATAGCAAAAAACAAACATCTCTAAATCTTTTGAAGTAAATAAAATTTATTTAAAAACAAAATAGGTTGCACATCAAATAAGCCTTAAAAAGGTAAATTAATTTTATGAGTGAGTTACTTTTTAGTTAAAATAGCAACTGATTAATAATATTTGTCCTAAATAACTCTAATTAGTCTACACTCCATAACTTTTAATTTTCTCTTATTTCTCTTATTTCTTATTTATTTATTAAAAAGTCAAGATAAATTATTTTAAATCTAATAGATCAATATGCCATTTTTTAACTTATTTTGCATTTGATTAGACATCTTTTATTTTTATTAGTCACATTGATTTGTGCTAATTAAATTTATTATATAAGCCTAGTCTTGTTAGTTTTGTATATATTGCCTTTGATTTTTTTTATTTAAAATTGGTTATCTACCATAGTGATAACTTTTGGTGTGACATACAAAAAACTAAGAACAAACTAACCAAAAAAATTATCCATTATAATAAAGTAAGAACAAAATGTCTTAAATAATCATTTAACCATTTGAATAACAATAGACAATATCAATTTAACCAAAAACTTTAATTTCACTTTATTCATTAGCAACATCAATTAGTAATAGTAATTAGTAATCAGTAAACAACAAGACTAACTACAATTAGTAACAACTAAACTAAATAGGCCTTAAGATAGGAGAATGAATTATAATATAAATGTTGCTAAAAAAACTACCTTTTCAGCTTGTAATAATAGACAATATAACAATGCTTAAATTAAGAGTTACTTTTTCAAATTCATGGTGTAAATGTTTTAAGAAAAAAGAATACTACCATAACATTTTGTTAAACTTATTACACATTTGATTATTTTTGTTACATATTAACCATCACTTTTACATTGTAAAGAGTGACTAATTCCCATATATTAAAAGTTACCTTGATTTTTGGAAGGCAGAGGTTTTTTTGTCCATTCATAATTACATGTTGCATGGAAAATTAAGTGTAAAAGTCATTTAATGATCAAATTAAGAATGAAAAAAAGAAGAAGAAAAGTCTAATACAGTTATAAAAGTTGTCATTGATGAGGAGCTCACTAAGGAGGACACATGGTAAGACCCTATAAGGTTGGTTTGGTATAGAAGTTTAGTAATTGGGGTCTAAGTTAGGTCTTGCATAAGAACACATGGCTAAGGGTTAAAATTGAACTATAACATTGGCACTCTGATAATCAAGTCAATAAGGATATAAAAAGCTCTTAGATAAATAAAGGTCTAAAACCATTACCACATTACTATTTTGTTTTTAAGATTAAGGAAATTGTTAGATCATATTGTCATTTCACATTGTTAATTATTCTTGATTCTTTAGCCTTTCTTTTGTTTTTCTTTTCTTTTCTTTATTTTCAATTCTTAAATAATCCCTTTCTTTTGCTTTTGTTTCCCTCAAATTCTTGGTGATGGTTTGTATTTAGTATCTTTCCCAAATATCTCTTTCACAACACTCTTTTTCTTTTTTTTTTCCTTTTTTATTATCTTTTAATTTTAAGGGAAATTTTTTTTTACACCTTGAAAATTTATCCCTTAATGATTCTTTAAGATTATTATATTATGTGTAATTTTAAATTTTCTTGACTAACTGGCTTGGGAATTTTTGCATTATTTAACATTATTTTCATTTTCTTTTTTAATATCGTAAGTTTATGCTTGTATCTCAGGGCCTATCTTCTATAAATCATCTTCTTCTTTGCAGTTTAAAAATTTTATGATTGATTTGGGGATTTTGTTATGTTTTATTATATATGTTTCCCTTTATTTTGACTTTTAGAGTCTTTAATTTTTGGCTCTCTTAATTTTATCTTTTGGATTCAATTTAATTATTATTATTTTTTTTTTTTTGTCTTAGAAGAGATAAGTGGAGTTAGAGAGGAAAAGAAATTTAGTTGTTATTTCTTCATCTGATTGTTTGAAATCAGTGCTTTTTATACATTATAATCTAATATTTAAGACTAAAATTTGTCGTAAAAAGATCCTTATTTAGCATTTATGGTTCAAATTATTCGTATGAATAGTTGGTATCCAATTGTTGTGATACTTAATCTCCTTGATGTTATAAGAGATCCTTATTATAGTAGTATTAATAACAAAATATTGTTAATGGTCAATGCTTAGGTAGGATCATCAACTACCTTTATTAGCACTTAGAAGATTTGGGCTCATGGTCCTTATTAATGTATTTTGACACATTTAGAAAGAAAGAAACAATAATATTTTAAAGTAAAGTCACTAGCAACATTGCTTCTTTGTGTGCTTGGGAAAGGCTTTTAATATTCTTAATGGTGAGATGATTATGATCTTTCTAAACAACGTTTGGTTTTACTATTCCTTTGGATTGAGATTTTGTTTTTTTACTTGCTTCTTATATACGGTAACTTAATAAAATATCTTTATGTCTAGCTAGCAATTTTTTTCTCTCTCTAACTTGTATTGGACATTATTATGATTTTTTTTTACTTAATTAAAGCTTCTTTAATTATAAAAAAAAAGTATTAACTACAAAACAAATCAACAAGTAAACAATAGACATAATTAATATAGTTATAAATTACAATAAAATCTTAATAATTGCCCCCCTCAATTTTAAGACTTGTCTATAAGGATTGATGTTCAAAAACTAGGAGGAAATGAAACTCTAGTTCTAAAGTACCTTCATTCTTTGACAAATTGGACTAAGAATGAGCACTTGAGTTATGACCTAATTATTTCCTTTAATGCAATGCCTCAAATGTTAGGTTAAGCTAAAGCTGGGATCTAAAGGTTGTAAAGGTGTAGTTAAAATTTTCTTATTTTATGTACTTTTATAAATTGCAAGTGACTAAAAATAGTTGAACCTATGTACTTTTTGGAGTTTGATGAAATGAGTAATTTTGATTTTTTTTTCTTTGTATATTTTGCCTTTTATGCTCTTTAAACAATCCCTAATCTGTAGATTAGTGGTTTACTAAGACTATCTTGGGTCTCTTTTTTTTGGCACACTTGTAAATATTGGGTGGTCTAGCATAGTTTCACTCTTAGAGCATCTTCTTTAAGTTAGTTTTTTGTCCTAACCTATGTGATCTTAAGTTATGAACAATAAATTTTTGGATTGGGCTTCACTTCACAACATAAAGGCCATCAGTTTAGGTATATTGCCTATACCTTTTTTAATAGCTTTTGTTGTAACTTGGTTTTGTTACAACTCGTAGTCTTGTGTTGCCCGTATATCTTGGAAAGTGTTGGTAAAGGGGATGATTAATCTATAGATTATGCAATGTTTTCTATCTTGTAGACCATCAACCTGTATAGTTATTTGAGAGTTGATATGCCTTGTATTAAGTCATTTTATAGGTAGCTTCACCTTAAGTTAGGTTGGCATGTATAACTTTTAATTTAGTGTTACTTGAGGTATTTCAATTTTTGGTGAAATTAAGTATTTTTTCAAACATTAATAGACCACTTAAGGGTAATAGTCTTTAACTTTATACTATTTGGGGGTGGGCATTGCTTTAGTGTTTTTGATCTTTGTACTTGGAATTTTGAGGGCTTGTGAAGCATTGTTGAAGGTTCTCTTAAAGGGAAGCACCCATTGGTGGTGATCCATTATATCAATGTGTTACTCTACATGCTTAAGTAGGTCCTTGAAGACAAAAAGCATTAGCAAAGGCACATTATTGGGGGAGGCAACCACTGTACATGCTCAAGCAAGTCCTTAAGGATATGAAGCATTAATGGAAGCCTATTATTAGGGAAGGCACCCATTGTGGCAAATTGTTACTTAGATTTATTTCTCTGTATGCTTAAGTGAGTCCTTAAAAACAGAGTATTATTGAAGGCCTTTTGTTAAAGAAGTAATTATTATGGCAAATTGTTACTTAGGTTTGTTACTCTGTATGCCCAAGTGAGCCCCTAAAGACAAAGTTTTATCCAAGGCCCTTTGTTAAGTGACACATTTGTTATGGGAAACTATTACTTAGCTTTGCTACTTTGTGTGTTTAAGCGAGTTCTTAAGGATCTAGAGCATTATAAGAAGCCCTTTGTTAGGGGAGGTCACCTATTACAGTAGCCTGAATAGGCTCTCTAAGCTCTCTATAAAGGCTCTCTTTACATTATATGTAGACTTGGATATGGATTATGTTTATGCATTGAGAAATTCTCATTTTCATTGATTTTAAGGTATGTTTTGCTAGTATATATAGTTATCGTACTTAGAGAAAGGAGTAAATACAAAGGATTGATTGTCATAAATTTTGAGACTATTTGAGTTCAATACCTTAGGGATCTAGGTTTCGTTAAACTCTTTAACCCTACACCTTTCTAATTGGATGACCTTCACTACCTTGTGTTCTTGTTCCAATTTGAGGCCAACTTGCTCATTCCTTCAACACTTTTATTTTGTTGCTATTTTTGTAAGATTAAGGTTCCTTTGTTGAACAAAAGTTCCTTAACCCATTTGTTACGGTATTGGACTATTTTCTATTTTTAGGCTACTATACTAATAAGGGTTTGTTCTCTTATTTCCTCCAACGTATTAAGATAGATTCATAAGTTCTCATTATTGATGTCCTTCTAAAAATTTTCATATTAGTAGTTCAATTCACTCACATTTAGTGACACCATTGCATTTGAATTAAAGGTGATGATAAAGGGAGTCTTTCTCATGGCTATCCTAAGGTTGTCCTGTGTGGCCACAAGATGGTGGGTAACTTGTTTGCTCATTACCCCCTTTGACAATCCTAATAACTTTTTAAGGCCTAAATGATTAACCTATTGATGACCTTCACTTATCTATTTGTTTAAGGTGTTTTGTCATAGCAAACTTTAGTTAGATACCAAGCTATTGGCAAAGCATATTAAACTTAGAATTATCAAATTAGTTTCCATTGTCAGTGAGTATGACCTAAGCTTTTATCCATTGTCAGTAATCATGACCTGAGATTTAAATTTGCATACAATGGATTTCCTAACAAATTTATGCACAATGACTTTTGTGATATTTGTTAGGGTTTTAACTTTTACCCATTTAATAAAGTAGTTGGTGACCATAATTATAAATCTCCCTTTTCTTGTTTTTGATGGAAATGGACTTATTAGGTCCCATTCCCATTGGGTGAAGGGCTAAAGAACTAAGATGCGGTAAGTTGAGTTGTAAAGAGTTGGGGTAAGTTCGTAAATTATTTACAGTTGCATTTTTTGATTACTTTTAAAGTATTCTTCATCATCCTTAGAGGTCATTGGCTAAAACTTTGACAATTCATTTACTCAAGCATTTTTTGCTATTAGAATTTTTATAAACCCTAAACATGCCTCAAACCTTGCTAGGCTTGCCTAGATGTGCTTTATTTTCAACAAATATTTTTCCATGGTTTCTTTCTTTGCTCCATACTCACGTAATACTTGCCTTATGATGAGTTATGAGTTGTTATACCCCTTTAGGTTTTAAATAGAGTAAGTGCATTATTGGATTAGTTAGATAATAGATTTTTGAGTGATTGGATATGACTCTTTAAAGCCTTTCCAATTTCTAATTTGGTGATAAGTGCTTCATATTCAGCTTGAGCGATTTCAAGGCAATGTTCCTTAGGCATCAATAGAAAATTCTAGCTATGCTTCCTTACTAAAAGATCCATTAACATGCAACATCTATTCTATATCTTGTTGGATGACTGTCTTACTTTTTTGAAAACTATACATTCATTAATAAAATTAACAAGCAAGAACTTTTTATGGCTTTCATAGGTTAAAATTCAATGTCAAGCTCGCCCAATTCCACAAACCATTGAAGTAACCTTCTTACAACATTTAGATTTTGTAAGATCAATCTTAATGGTTGGTCTATGAGGATTATAATCTTTTTAGCTTAAAAATATGACTTGAGTTTTCTTATTGAAGCCATCGAGGTAAACATTACCTTGTCTTTTTTAAGATATCTCATCTTAGCATTTAAAAGGACTTTATTCATATAGTATATTGGTCTCTGAATGTGGCCTTTTTCCTTAACTAGGACTAGATTAATAGTTAAGGAATTCACCATAAGATAAAGCAATAGTTCTTTTTTTAAGACTAGTTTAGTTAAGAGTGGTAATAAAGCTAAATATGTCTTTAGCTTGACAAAGGCTTTTTGGCACTTATCCATTCACATAGAGTCTTTTGTCTTATTCAAGACTAAAAAAAATTGCAATTGCTTATCTTTAGATCTTAAGATAATCTAGTTGAGGTGGGCTAACATACTACTCAAAACTTGTACATTGAGGATGACAAGGTCTAGATTGCTTATATTTTCTTTAAGTTGGATTCAATCCCTAGATTAAACACAAGGAATCTAAAGAACTCATTAGATTATACTTTAAGAGTACATTTTATTGGGTTCAAATTGATGTTGTACATGTCTAATATATTGAAGGATTCTTAAAGATCAGTTATGCTAATTAAAGAGGTTTTACATTTGACCAATATATCGTCAATGCGTACTTCTACATTCTGCCTAATCTATAGTTTGAAAATCTTATTGACTAGGCATTGACACATGGCCCCTATGTTCTTTAAGCCAAAAGTAATAGTGAAAATGGACGTTTTTTCTTGGTTAACTCATATATAGGAATCTGATTGTATTTTGAGAAAGGTCAATAAAACTTAAAAATTTTTACCTTGATGTGTCATCAATTAGCTAGTCAAAGTAAGGGGAATAGGTAACTATCTTTAAAGCATACTTTGTATAGTTCAATAAAGTCGATGCCCATTCTCTATTTATTATTATCCTTTTTGACCATTAACATGCTATCTAGCCAGTTTAGGTTGATGACTTCCTCGATGAAATTAGGTTAAAGGAGCTTGTCAACCACTTTATCAATTGCTAGTTATCTTTTTGCAATAAAATTTCTTTTCTTTTGATTTACTAGTTTATGATTTGAGTCGGTGCTAAGTTTGTGGGACATGACTTTAGGGTCTATTCTAGGCATGTCTACTTGAACCCATGCAAAAACTATCATATTACTTCTTAGGAAGACAATAATTTCCTTTCTTAGTTTAGTTGTTAGATGTTCCCTTATTTACATTATCTTTTTAGGGCCTTCTAGGTTGAGAGGAATTTGAACTAGTTTCTTTGCTGGAATCTCTTTTTCTTCAAGCTTTGGTCTATAATCTATACTAGTGACGTCAATGCTAGTCTATTTACCTTTCTCATTATCCATGTGACTAACGTTTATGACATTGCTTTTATTCTCCTCAAACTTCCTTAATCTAGCAAGAGTGGAGAGTTTGATCTTCAAATGCTTGATGGATAAGACAACATCAAGACTTGCCTCCATTAAATAAGCAAAGATTTTAAAAGTGAGCAAGCTCAATCAAACCTTTGGGGACAATGGATTCCCTAAAGAAACAATACAAAAGGAAGTTGACAAACTCTAGCATGTCTTTTGAGAGTCTCATCTTTGTAAAATGATCAAAATACAAGATATTAATTAAGCTACAGGTATCTATGAGGACTTATTAAACATCAAAGTCTTTCAGTGCCACTTTGATTACTAATTGCAACATTTATATTACAGGGTCTTTTTCTTTATAAATTCAATATATTTTTTTTGCACACAATTTTTGTGTTATAAAGCTTAACCCAATTAAAGGTCCCTTAATAATCATATTAATTACTTCCTTTTTAAGCTAGGCTAAGGGTTAATTGGTGTCCTTTAACATGATACCTAAGGGGTCATTCTAGTTACAAGCTTGATTTTGTGACCTAAGGAGTTTTCCTTGAGTTTTACCTTATTTCACTTTGCAAACATATTTTTGCAGCAACCATGTTTGATGAGTTCTTTAATATCTTCTTTCAACCTTTTGCATTCTTTAATGATATGATCTTGGTTATATAGGAAACAAAAAAATTTAGCTCAGTCACACTTTCCTACATTAGACTTAGTCAAAGGTGGCTATTTCA
Source organism: Bruguiera gymnorhiza (assembly GCA_020883675.1). Lineage (NCBI taxonomy): Eukaryota > Viridiplantae > Streptophyta > Magnoliopsida > Malpighiales > Rhizophoraceae > Bruguiera > Bruguiera gymnorhiza. Next base: position 800,622 of record JAIRCJ010000060.1, on the reverse strand, counting down.
CCATATTTTTGTCTTTGATTTCTATTAAGATGTTTTCCTTAAAGGTTATTAAAAAGTTATAGTTGTTGTATCAAGATTTTGGCTAAGACTCTTCTTTGTCCTTATGTTATGAAGTGGAGTTATGCTTTTTTTATCTTTCATCTTCCTATTGGATTTGTGCCAAGCCTTCCTTTCACTTTAGTGGTTATAAGCATTATTTAGAGCTTTCAACATATATTTGGCTAGAATAAACCTTTATACTTGTCGCAAGACTTTAAAGAGGTTTATTAAGGGCTTTTTGTCTAGAGAAAAGGTAAAAGTCAACTTTTTTAAGCTAATGACAATGGTGGACAATGCAAGGTCATCCTTAAACACTTGGACATCTAATGTTTCTATGTTAAAGTGAGCTATGAAGTCTCGTAATGGCTTATTCTTCTATTGTTGGATATCAATCAAAGATGTAGGGGTCTTCCTTATGTCCTCTATAGGTGATGAAATAAGTAAATAATTACTTATCGAGTTGCCTTAAATTTAATGTAAAACACAAAGGAAGTTCACTACTACCTTTAAAATGCATATTTTGAAGTTATGGAAAAGGCTTTGTAGTTTGCACATCATAGTATTTAATAACCTATATAAAGACATCAAAGTTTGGAATTAGTTCTAATGATCTGCCAAACCCATGGTTCTATTATAGATTTCTAGGTTAAGCATCTTGAATTTCTCTTGAATAGGTGTGTCTTGAATCCCTTCTAATAGAGGCTTAAAAGAGTCCACAAGAAAGAGTTAGGCTCCTCTTTAAGTGCTTTGTAGTAAAGCTACTTAGTGCATGAGCTTTTTAAGTTGCTCGATTTCCTCATCATCTCTAATGAGGAGCTTCTGTCAATTTTCTTCCTAAGGTTGATGGGATCATTGGATCATGGCTAAAAAAAGCTTTTAGGCCTCTAATTTCTTAGGTAATTAAGGAGTAATTGCAAGACTCTTAAGATGGTTAGGAAAGCCTCCAACTCACTACATATTTAAAAGAGGTAACCTTGATTCTCTTGCACTTAGATTGCATTGGTGTTGCCATGCCTACTAGTCTTAAGAGTTTGGTTATAACCTTATTTTAAGAGTTTCTACAACAATGATTATAGGTTGTTGCCTCTTCATGATTGAAGTGGCTTCTAAAGCTCAAGTAGCATGCTTCTTTAGGCTTGTATTAAGGTTGGCACTGTTGCAATAGGGGCTAGACTTGGTCCTGCATCATTAGGAATTAGCTTATGAAGGTCAAGGCTTGGTTGGTGGTGGGATAAAAAGTAATAGATCTAAAGACTACACTAAGGTCTTATTATGTTAGGTCATTTATTATGGTTCTAGTTTTTATAACTTGCAAGTTTCACAAGAAAAGGAATAAAAGTGTTTTCAAGAAAGTGTAAAAGGCATATTGCATCCTTCTCATAGATAATGCTAAATATTTCTGGTTTTTTAAAAGAAGATTTAAAGACCTGTAAAATAAGGAGAGGCTAAAGGTGCTAAGTTGGTGGTTAATGTTAATACTTCAATGCCTTAGTCAATAAGAACAAAGAGAGGCATAATAAGGATTTATCATGAAGAAGATAGGGTTCAATTGCCTACCTTAAGATGAAAGAGGTATAAAGTATGTATAAAAGACCCTTAGAAGGATCTTACTAGTTGATAAGGAAGGCAAAGGCTAAGTTAGCACACTAGCCAAATTCCTTTTAAGGGTAATGTTGTCATGCCTACTAAAGTCCTAACACATATTGGTGATAATAGAGGTTATAGAGCAACAAGTACTTAGTAGGTGCACATTGCATCTACTTAAGGCATCCATCCCTTATATGAGTGTTGTAGTGTTTCTAGTTGTGATTTGTGTCTAACATACTCACTTAAGGAGGGGTTATTTAGACAAGTTCTTTAAAAGAATTCCATAATGGGTTTCTTGGATTTTGAAAGATGCTGAGTTACTAAGTTATGGTAAAGATGAACCTTAGTGAGACATCTTAAAGCTCAATATAATAATATCCTTATTAGAACTTATTAAGTCAAATCTTTATGGAATATTCCTTAGTAGACCCTTTCCTTTTTAAGGAACTTTGATTTCCCTAAGTGTTTTGATTTACATTTATTTAGGACATGTTCTTATTTGTTAAAGCTCACACTTGAATTTAAGATTTATATCATGTACATTATGTTGCAAAGAATTTACAACTTACCATTATACAGTAAATAATGGCCAAGTGTTTGCCATCTATACTTGTTTATTATGAATATTAAAATACAGGACCTATCATTTGCATATTTGGAAGTAATATAAAAGCATCTATTGTTTTGATTATTTTTTCTTTTTTTCATCTCGTAGAACTATTGTTTTTAGTTGTCATACATGGAGCAAAAGAAACAGTTTTTAGTTGCATAGTTGCATATCTAGAGAAATCATTTTATTTTATGTAACTAATGGCTTAAATTATGAAAATTTTTATCTTAACAATTGAGCTTCCTAAAAGTTCTTTTAGGATTTTCTAATGGTCTTTTCTTAGTAGTATAATGTCATGTTATAATAGGCTTGTTAAATGATAAAGAGTTAGTCTAATCTCTTTTTGGTCGGGGTCTAATAAAAGATACGAGCTCACATGAGCATGGAAGTTAGGGCTTACCACTGATTTGAAGCTTTTATCCTGAGCTTAACCAAGATCTCAAACCATTTACCATGAACGGACAACACTCCTAAAACCCAATTAACCATCACATTAACATTTGAAGTGGATTAATTAGGGTTAGTATAAAAAAATTCCATTAGGTCATTGCACAAAAGTAATGGCAATTTAACTCCACTAAGTTTAGTTTTCCTTTAATTCATCACTTTTAAAGTATTAGCATTAAAGTGCTAACACTAAAAAAAAAAAAAAACCTTTAGTTATTACTTGTCTTTCTTTTGTTGGTTTATTATTCAAGCCCAAGTGCATTAGAGCCATTAGCCCAAGATTTTATCAATTGGCATTGTTTGTCAGACAATGTACCATGTGTCTCTCCCTTGTCCTTGGCTAAAGCACAACTTTTATGAAAGCACTTTTACTTCAAGCACATGAAACCAATGGATGACCTATGTTCCCTTCACCTCCACCCACATAGCATGTATTTAGCATGAAATCCTCACCTAAAAGTTATAATACAAATCCCTCCTTCTCATTTACCTTGACAGCAATGACAACAACACTTAATGTAAGGTTGAACATAGCTTTCACTAACTAAACACCTAAAACAGTGGTGGCTACACAGCTTGTTTTGTTGGAAAACATAATTTAGGTCCTCACAGTAAGCCACCCCACATTTCTTGTAATGGGAGGTACCACTACTCTAATGATTCCTAATAATCCCAACTAAGAGTAAAGACTCTTTTATCCTTATGCTTTAAGTGGAATCCAATGGTGGGCTTTTAGCAAAAATAACTATTTATGTGTACCTAACAATCAATTATGACAATACTAGGAAGGATTCCTTTAAATGAAGAGTTAGGGCAAAGATGTTCTTGGTAAGCAATGACTAAGATGTCATCCTTCTTACACTAAGGCAAGAGTAACTAGTCATTCCCATGTAACCTTGTGGGAATCATCATTAAGACCATCCTTAACTCCATGTCATCACTAACATAGGTTTTGAAGCCTTTTTCCTATCTTATGACAAAGTGTTAAAAGACTACAAGGAGAAGAAGTGGTGGACTCATAAAGGCCCCCTTCCCTTTAGCAAAGGAATAATCAACTAGTTCAACAATTATAAGACATGCAAGACCCAATAGCAACTGTAAAGAATTCAAAACTTGCCATAATGGGGGAATCTTAAAAAGTCCTTAAGCATTCTCTCTTTAAAAACAGAAAAAAATTCATAATGTATAATCTAAGACAAGTTCAAGTTCTTCATACTAGACACTTAAGATAGAATCAAGGACCTAATAAAACATTGAAATTAGTATCAAACTCTTATGTTACCCTATGCAACTTTGAAAATGATCACATGTAAGGCCTTTGTACCATATTGAAGCATACCAATCAATATCTCACTTTTGAGCTTATAGCTCACTTTATTAAGAAAACTAAATAGTTAGGGGGACTTATTTGTGGCTAGGTTAATCATAAGTAAGAGGTACAAAAAGAATTCTTCAACCTTTATCCTTATTTAATAAAAGCCAAATAAACCTTTTCGAAAGTGTATGATTTGGTTTAACATAGTAATGTTAGGTGTTGAGAACCTAAAATTGTCATGACCATCTTTATTGGTGGCCTACAAATATCTAAGTTCTCCTTCTCCTCAAGTAAGATACCATCTTAAGATTTTACTAAGCTCATAACAAGGGGCAAGAGCTTTATTAACATGAAGGAAGTCAACCAAGCTCATAAAGAAATGAGCGAATGTTGGAGACCCAAAATCATTATAAGAAGGAACCAAAGAAATACTTTAAAAAGCATGAGTGTAAGATGTTTCATAGTTCCTTCTTAAGGAAAAACTTCCATGACCATAACCTAAAAGGTAGAAAGTTCATTAACTATACCTTCCTTATCCTTTCTTTATTACGAGTGTTCTTGGAAATCTAAGACTAAAACTTGTTGGCCTTGCCGCTTTAGCTGCTAAGAAAATAGGAAATATTGTTACTTCCATAAAAATCATAGTCATACTACCAACGAATGTTACAAGTTAAGAGGTAAAGTTGATCAATTAAACAAGTAAGGGAACTTAAGTTAGTTTGTATGTAAAACCTAACAAGAAGGTCAAATATATCACGACGAAGAACCTCAATTGGAGGATTAACATTGTGACAAGCCCCAAGAGGTATAACTACACATAAATGGGCCATAAATAGCATACAAGCTCACCATATAAGTAAAAGCTAGTAAGAGGCACCATTTAAATGATAATCAGACGCTTATTTATGAGATGAGGAATGTTTACTTTAAGGAAGTCATATGCTTGGCATGTAATGAACATTCAAGGCGAGAGAACCCATAAAGATGATGTCCTAATTATTTTTACGTAGGATAATGTGAACGTAATAGAATATCCTTATGATAACCTATTGGTTAACTCTTTAAATGTGGATGATTTCAATGTTAAACGAGTTATGGTTAACACTAAGAATATGGTGAACATATTGTACTTAGACATCTTTAAATATTTGGGACTTTCCAAAGAAAAGTTAATGCTAGCCACTTTTCCTTTATACAAATTTTTAGGAAAGCCCATTGTTCCTGAAAATACATTAAGTTACCTATAACTATAAGGTTTAAGCTTAAGATAAGCAAAGCAACATTACAAGTGGTAATGATAAACTTTTTAATTTCATACAACCTAATACTTAAGAGACTAAGACTTTGTAAACTAAATTTCTTCTATCGATCAAGCATTTAAAGATGAAGTTCTTTACCTTGCGTGACATTAGTATAACAAAGGGTAAATAGAAACAGGTGCATAAGCTTTAAATAGCTTGGATAAAAGGCCAAAGGAAGAAATCCATTGTTAACATGGTAAGCTTGGACTATTAATTTAATGAACAAAAGGAGAGAGAAATACCCATTGAAGGCATGGTCTAGGTTCCCTTAGACTTATATAACCCATTGCAAACAATGCAAATTAAAGAAAAGCTTAAAGGGTAAGTGAAAGATGATATGGTCACCTTTTGTCATTTGCATTTAGAAGAATTTGCCTAAGTGCCCTTTGACATGCTTGGGATTGACCTAAAGGTCATAGTCTATAAATTGTGTGCAAATAAGAACTATATGCCTATCAAACAAAAGAAATGCAATGTATCCTTGGTTGATACTAGGAGCTTGGTGGATATATTGCACTTAGATGTCTTTAAACAAATGGTACTCCCAAAGACAAGTTAAAACTAACCATTTTTCACTTATATAGATTTTTAGGAGAACTCTTCATCATTAAAGGTTAGATCGAGTTGCTTATGACTATAAGGTTTAAGTTGAAGACAAGTAAATAAATGTTTTAATTAATAGTGGTAAACCTTTTGTCTTTATACAACCTAATACTTAAAAGACTAGGACTTTGTGTGCTTAATGCCATTGTGTCAATCAAGCATTTGAAGATGAAGTTTCATATCTTACATAACATTGGTAGGGTAGAGGGTGAATAGAAACAAGTATGTAGCTTGGATAAAAAGTCGAGGGAAGAAACCCATTTTTAACATTGTGAGCTTGGATTATTAACTTGATGAATACCAAAAGAGATAAATGCCTACTAAAGGGCTACTTAGGTCCTTTTCAGTTTATCTAACCCATTGTAACTAGTACAAACCATGGAAAAACTTGAGGAGCAAATGAAGGATCATTTAAAGGTCTTCCTTCATTCACATTCAAAAGTCTTTGCTTGGATGCCTTCTGATATTTTTAGGGTTAAACTAGAAGTCATAATCCATAAACCATCTACTAATGAGAGGAACCCATTAGTCAAATAGAAGAAGCATAATGAGTCCCTAGAAAGACAATTTGTCGTCTAAAAAGAAGTTGAGAAGCTAACTAAGGTCAACTTCATTCATGAAGTCATGTCAACAAAACATGAATTATGTGGACGATATTTTAGTAAAGAGTTGAACATTCGCAAATCATGCAAAAGACCTGAAAGAAACATTTACGACATTAAATCACTATAGCATGAAACTTAACCCCATAAAGTACATTATTAAGGTATAATTGGGAAAGTTTTTGGAATTCTTAGCCTTAAATGAAGGAATCTAAGCCAACACCAAATAGATAGAAGAGATCCCAAAGCTCCTATCACTAATGAAGATCAAGGACTTCTAAGTCCTTATTGAAATAATAGTTTATCTTAGTTGACTTATATCTAAATTAAAGGATAAACAATTTTCCTTATTTTGCATCCCAAAAAAGGTTTTTGAGTTTTAATAGATAGAAAAGTGTAGGCAAACTTTTTGCTAGTTGAACAAGTATTTGACATCACTTATCTTACTCAACAAACCAGTCTTAAGAGAATTGTTCTATTTGTATCTAGTTGTTAACCAACAGATGTTCACCTCTGTCTTAATCCACAAAAAGGGCAAGATCTAGAAGTTTGCCTATTATTTCAATAAAGTGTTGTGAGGCAAAAACAAGGTACCATAAATTTAACAAGTTAGCATTAGCATTAATAGTCACAACAAGAAAAATACAACATAGTTTCAAGCACAAAAAAATAATAATCCTTACAAACCAACCATTAAAGCTTGTGATTTATCAATTAGAGGTTACAAGCCACTTACTACAATGGTCGATCGAGTTAGAGGAATTTGATGTGCATTTCTAACCACACCGAATGCTCAAAGCTTAGTCTCTTGTGGACTTTATAAGTAAGTGTATAGACTTTAACATAAATAAAAAAGGGTCTTAGTTTAAGGGATGGATGTATGTTGATAGATCTTTAAGCAAACAAGGTTGTTAAGTTGGAGTAGTATTTTTGGGGCTAAGAGAGGTTATACTAAACTATGCCTTAGACTTTGAGTTTTTCACCTCAAACAAAAAAGCTAAGTATGAATCTTTCATCATAAGAATAGGTATAGTGTTAGTTTTAAAGATCAAATAACTTTTAATTTATGACAACTTTTGGCTCGTTGTTACGTAAGTAAAGGTTAATTTGAAGTGCTGGGAGATTTCATACCTAAATAAGGTGCCACCTTCAAAATCGAGTGACTCCTATGTTTTAAGAACTCCAAGGCAGACACATTGTCAAGGTTTTAACAAAGTACAAGCTCAAGATTTGAATGAGCAATGCTCATTCAAACTTTGAAGAAGCTAAGTGAGGAAGAAATGGTAGAGGCAATCTTATGGGTGGTTCATGAACCTTTATGAATGGATCTTATTGTCAAGTATATGTAAACAAACGATCTCCCTGAGGATAAGATGGAGGTAAAATAAGTACACAATAAGGCAACAAAATACTTCATCCAAGATGATCAATTATATAAACGCTCTTACACCCTATTATTACTTAAATGCCTAGCTTTAAAGGAAACAAATTATGTCTTGCAAGAGATCTATAAGGGAATATATGGAAACCATAAGAGTACTCAATGCCACTAAAACTCAAAAGCAAAGATTTTACTTGCTAATAATGAATAATAACCTAGAGAACTTCATGCAAAGATGCAACATATGCTACTAATTCAATATTATTGGCAGTTAACCAACAATATAACTCAATCTAATTCTGACCCCATAGTCATTTGCTTAATTAGGCTTGACCTCACAAACCCTTTTCTTTAAGCCATTTTAAGTAGGAAGTTTACTATGGTGGTTGTGAACTATTTTATAAAATAAGCTAAAGCTAAAATGTTAACTTTCATCACTACTATGCAAATTAAGTACTTTGAATAGAAATATGTCATTTGTCATTTTGGAATACGTGTGGTAATTAGTACAAACAACAAAAACCAATTTGACAATGAGAAATTTTAAGGCTTATACTCAAATTTGAAAATTAGACTAAAGTTTACAATAATTAAATATCCTAAAATTAATGGTTAGGCAGAAGTCACCAATAGAGCATAATCCATGACTTTTAGAAGTGTTTAAGGTGGAATTAAGGATTATGGGCAAACAAGCACTTGTAGTATTATAAGCTTATTGCATGACCCTAAGAACTATTAAGAGAAACACCTTTCTACTTGGCCTTCAAAAAGAAGCTATGGTGTAAGCATAAAAAAGGGAACTCAACCATATACACTTGTGCTTTAGAGAGGAAGACAATGACTCTAAGATCTAAGACAATGTAGACTCCATAATCGAGAAATGAGAACAAACCTACATTTAAACAACAACGCATAAAAAAGATGACTTAATATCACAATAAAAAGATAAAAGAGCATCACTTTGCCCATTACCACCCCATCATCAAGCAATGGAAAGTCAACTAAAGTGACTAAGGAACTAACAAACTTATGTCAAACTAAAAAGGGTTTTGATACATAAAAGAACAAATCACCCCAAAAGGTTATAAACTAGAACAACTAGATAAGATGTTTATCCTAAGGGTGTGGAACTTTACCAGCCTTTTAATGTATTTCCAATAATGTGACTTCATTGTACATGAACTTTATGCAGAATATGATTTACTTAGCATTCTATACACATCTTTTAAAATAATAAAGAAGTCATGTTTTATCCTTATGTTTTATCTTTCTCAACAAACACATAAGCAAGCCTAACATAAAAGCTAACCTATTCCAAAAAAGAGCTTGCCAAAAAGACTTAGCCTTGCCTATTTAAAAGTTAACAAACCTAAAAGTTATTCTACTTTGAAAGTAAGATTGCTACAAAGGCTTGGTTTTGTAGGTCTTTAACAAGTGTTTACAAAAAGCCTAATTGCTTAATCTATGAGCTTTATAAAGACAACTTTAAGGAACCATCACTAACTTGTGCAAAGTGCCAACATATTAAAAGCACTAAAAACAACAATATGCATTTCAAAAAATCAACTTACTCTGAAAGCATATACACCTTCAAATAGCTAACTCGTTTCAAAAGCAAAACTTCCTAAAGAGAACATGTCACAAAGGAAAAGACATGTATCTTTAAACAATTAGCTCACTCTAAAAGTGAAACTCACTAAAAAGAATATGTCACAAAAAGAAAAACATATGTCTCTAAAAAACCAATTCTTTCTAAAAACAAAGATTGCTGAAGAGATCACATCACAAAAAAAAAGAATTATGTCTTTAAATAGCCAACTCACTCTAAATACAAAACTCCTTAAAAAGAGTATGTCATAAAACATAAATATGCACCTTCAAACTACTGGGCTAAATTGGGTAATGCATTATGAATTAACGAATCTTATACCAAAATTTTTCACTCTGTAAGTAAGCTCTTTTATGGAAAAGTAAAAAATAGAAAAGTATAGGGAAAAGGCAATTATATACAAATGATCATTGGTAACACATATAAGATACATAAGAAAGAATATATTGAATTGAGAAAAAAAGTTATAATCAAAGATATAACCTATAATTACATGTTTAGTAGCAACAACTACATGAAAAACAACAATTAGGACAAGATCAATGGAAACCACAATAAAGAAATGACTCAAACTAATTCATCCTTGCCTTATTGTACTCAATTATATACCTTATTTGAGTTGGCTTTGGCAATTGGCCCCCTAACTTTTGATTTAATAGATTAAGATTAATGGGGTTCTGGATCAAATCCATTATCAAACCATAAAATGGCATAAATAAAATTCAAAATCTCATGATTATTCAAAAAAGTAGGGCAAAACAAGAAATTTTGTTGCTCCTTCTGTAATGTTTGTTTCACTTATAAGCTAAGATACTTAGTAATGAGCAAAATAGTATAGAAAACAAAGATTACTTTCTCAATAATTTATCAATCACAAAGGTCACTTTAAGAGGTTAATCCTAAGATAAAAACATCATTGAGTAAACAATATTATTACAAGTCATACAAAAATATAGTATTATGATGAGTTTGTACAAATGAAGGCCAAGGAATAGAGAAACCCTTAGAAAATGCATCATATGACACTTTATAAGTGACTTTAAACTTAAAAACTTATCACTTATGAAATCAAAAGGCATGATTATTCAAACAATTCATTCATCGCTACTGATTTAGAGCTTCCTCCACCAAGGCTATGGGCAATCAGAGAGCTTACCATAATGACGAAGGACAAATAAATGGCTAACCTAAAACATTTTGAACAACACACTAAATTGTCAACCTAGGACATTCCAAACAACAAGCTCAACATTGAAGTAAAGAAAATGCATGCTAAAAAAGCAAATAGGTCTATAAACTTTCTCAAGTTGTTCCACATAAATACCTACCTCTCATTGCATTAGATGCGAATTTGTCTATAAGTATACAAATCACCTTAGACAATGTTGAGCAAATAGCTCACCTCAAATGAATGTATAAAAAGGAGGAAATATTAAAGTTTGACAAGTAATAATAAAAGTATACTAAGATACAAAAACAAGATAATAATGGTCAACCACATAAAAAGATTGCTAAAAATCAATTTTCATCAAGTAACTACAAGTGCTTATAGAATATAAAATCATAAAGACTACATCGCTAGTGGCAAAAATGTTCAAAAATATTACATTGTGGGGGCCTACACTAGGAAGCCTATCAACTCCATCATAAGAATTACCAATGTGATGTATGACAAAAGGTAACCCTTATTAGCATACTATTAACAAAGGTAACCTTACTCGAAACACTCTTCAGGGACTAAAGTCGTTGGTTAACCTAGAAAGAGGGACACTATGAGAATCTCCACAAAAAAGAGAAGGTAAAGCAAATAAAGTAGTTATTAAAATTAGAATAAGAGGAGCACTCAAAAAAAGAAACTTCAAAAACTTGTGACCCCATTTATATTTATTATTTTTTAATTGTTCATTTAAATGAAACGTGTACTTAGTATAACCCTAATTGGTAAAAGAACCCTTATACTTCAAACTAGATTCCTTGAGAAGCTTATCTTGCATAAAACCTTACTTTACCTAAAGTTTGAGCTTGCTTAACTATGTCTACAAATAGAGCTCAATCTTTGTAACAACCACCTTAATGTTGCTATAACAAGCTCTCTATTCAACTTTTAAGGGCCTTGCCAAGGTCTCCACTTAAGAGTCAAGGCAAGTGGAATAAGGTTACTCTTGAGTGAGCATCTCTTTAACAACTTTATTCATATCAACAATCTTCATCATCTTCTCTTACTTAAGTTGCTCTACCAACAAGCTTAAATCCATTTTATCACCTTAAAAGTGTGAGCTCCTTTCTCTTATATTTGTTAAGTTGGTGCACCTCAAACACCTTTCTCTTAAATTCCTCAAGGAAAAGGCAAGATAATCAAGCATAACCCTTAGCTTAGGGACTCGTCCTCGTTTATTAGCTCATTGAACATAAACTGGGTAATGCCTATAGTAGCCTCACAAATAGAAGGGTTATCCTCACCTAACAAGCTAATAAATGGTTATACTTTCATTGATTTAAGGAAAAAGATGGATCCTTTGTCTAAGCCCTTTTCTTAAATAGGCCTCCTCTAAAATGGTGGGCAAGTCACAAAAAGGAACATTAATGACTATAAGCAGGTTAAACATAGTGCCTTTCATCTATAAGGGCTCTTGTCCCTAATGAAAAGCATCCATCACTAGATGTGACTCAATAAAAATCAAAAAGGAACTTTGTTAAATGATAGTCCATGTCTCATTAAGACTAAATTGATAGTAAATGAAAACTCATCTATCTCCTCCCTAACCACATACAATTTGCCCACTTGATTAATAAAAGGAAATTTGTCTAATTTATTAGGAAAAGGTTTATCCTCACTCGTTACTTTAATAGGAAGCAAAACTTCTCTAGGTACTTTAACAAGAGATAAATCCTCCTTATAAAGTAAATTCTCTATTAATACTTCAATAGGGGGTAAATTCTCTCTTAAAATTTAAATAAGAGGCAAACCTTTTCTTGAGACAACTCATCCTTACGATTTATAAATAATAACTTGTTCATTATGCCTTTAATACGAGGGCTGGTTAACTTTTTTGGCTTTGATCAATAATTTTATTTCCACCTCTTATAAGGTTAGAAAAGTCAAATGTATTACTCAACACTCCTGTTTCTATGCTAACAAAAATAAAAGTTAAAACAAAATATACAAGGCTTTAAAAAGCACAAAACAATGGAATCACCTAATTCATGTAGCCCCTTAATACCAAATGTTATCCAAACAGTAAAATCCTTTCACTTCAGGGTCTCATGCAAGTTTAGTGAAGAATTGCAAAATTCATCCACCTTAACCCATAAAACATCTAAATACACATCATCATTTTTGAACAAAACCAAAGGACATCGAAACCTTTAAGTCAGTGAAGCTTTCTAATTGCTTTAGCTAAGAAATAAACATTTAGTAATTGGTCAAAGAAAGATTTTTGACAATTTAGTTATATCATAGAAAACCTTCAAATTATAATCTTATTGAAAGAAGGCCTCCTCTAAGAACTTTAGGAAAAAGAAATCACAAACAAAGAACTTGAAGGGAAGCAACACGCTTTCCAACCATTTCAAGGCATAAGCTAACTCCTTACAAGGTTATAACTAATACAAACTAAATTTAAGGCATGTCATGAAGAGCACACTTAGTAATAATAGACTAACATTATTTTCATCATCCTTAAATGAGTTCAAAAGCACAAAGGAAGCAAATCAATCAAGTGATGCCAACTAGCCAATTATAATTGCACTGTGGAAAAGCTATAGCACATCAAAATCTCTTGCAACAATTGGTGCAAAGGAAATCTCAACTTAGTCACAAACTACTTATAATAGAAAATCATATACCCAAAAAGGCAAGAATAAGCACTTTCATGGGGCACGAGAGCCAACAACTCATACTTTTCTAAGAATTTAGTGGTTACTACAAAACCTCTTATTTAAGTAATCCTCTTTGGCAATCAAGAATAAGAGCTTAAGGTACAACTTTAATGGCTATAAATAAGGTTAGGAGTTAAAACAATTTACTACCTTCAAAGCTTTGGACTTAAAGACATAAAAGAATTACACACTAAACCCCCAACTAAAGGTCTTGTCATCCTAACCTTGGTCTAAAAACCTATTTCACTTGCATACCTACACCTATGGCCTTAAGATGGTATGAGACAACGTTGAGTAACAACCCTATGTTATACTTAATCATGCTCCTAAAGTGCGTGCCCACCACATAAGACTAAGGTAGTAACAAAATTTCCTCTTAAACTTTCCAATTATCTCTCTTTACCATTCATGCTTCTAGTAAAAGAAGAAATTCCCCATAAAAGTAACTCTTTTGAAAAAAAACTAAAATCTAAGGATAAAGAAGAAAATGAGCAAGAAAGAACCATTATTAATTGATGATAAAGCCTTTAATAAAGTCATTTAATAATTTGTAAAACCCTGAAAAGGTAACTCAATGACAACAAACACATAATACTATTTCTATCCTTCATTTCAAAACAATGTCTCCCCCTTTTCCCATAATAAACACCATTTTTTAAAAATATGTTACATCCCATCAAATGTTGAGGGAAATGAGAAAAAAGATCAAGTTAAAATATTACAACTTAATTAGCTCACCATAATTTTATTAGTTATCTTATCAAATTGCATTTTTCCTTTTACCTTTCTAGGACAAAGTTTTATTTTTATGTTGTCTCCTTAGTTAGTTCACCATTGTTTTGCCTTTATGGTAGGCTAAGTGGATGAAGTTGACTCACCACCTTCTTTTAAGTAGAGCTCAAATCATCACAACCTTATTGCTTAAGTCATAGTTCAATTAATTAGCTAGTTCACTAAAATTTTTATCTACAAGGTTATTACATAGTTGTTCATTAATTCTTGGTACAAGTCAGTTCATTAGGCTAAATAGGAGTGATAAGAAAGTAAATGATAGAGATGTATTTTGTTATAATTGGAAATATATATATATATATAACAAAAAGGAATACAAAGGGAAAACTATGAAATTATAAGAAAAAAAAGCCTATAAATGTATACATATGGCTCTAACTACCATACTTTCTTAGACAAGTTTAGAGGGGTAAAGGCAAATGTGAGAGGCAACTAGGTCACTTTAGTTTTAGCTAAGGTATAATCTTGTTCCTAGCCTTTGGCTTGTGTCAATTTGCAAGCCAATTGATGTAAGGTAAGGGTAGTTATTCTTTGGACATACTTTGTTCAAGTCAATAAAGTCAATGCACATATGTCAATTACCATTGTACTTCTCAACCATTTTTATATTGGTCAACTAATCTAGATAGTTAACTTCCTTAATAAAGCTTGTTTGCAACAATTTGTCCAATTCTTCCTATATTGCCTTTTGCCTTTATAAGGCAAAGTTGTATTTCTTTTATTTCATCGATTTATAAGATAGATCAATGTTGAGTCTATGGACCATGATTGTTAGGTCTAGCCTTAGCATGTCTCTTAATCCTTAAGCAAAAACTAATGGATTGTTTCTCAAGAAGCTGATGATGACATCTTTTGTTTCCCCCTCAAGTTACTTCTTAATTTAGATTGTTTTGGTCTAATTGTCTAAATAAAGAGGGATATAAACCAAGCCTTCAACTAGGATATTGTGACTCTTAGCCTCTAACCTAAAATCCAGACTTACCACATCAATTACGAGTTATTTTCATTTTCCTTTCACCCATACAACTTAAAGTTCCCAAGCTTGTTGTTGGTCTCCTTTAACTTCCTTGATTGCACTTAATGTTGGAAACTTTATTTTTAGATGCTTGAAAGATAGGACAACATCGAAGGCCCTTAAAGTTGGGCTCCTTAAAATTGTATTTTAAGAGCTAGGAGTGTTAACCACCATAAAATCCAATAGAGTTTCTATAATGTGGAAGGATCTTTTATTATAAGGGGAATTTTAATTAAGCTTATAAGGATGATGGACTCACTTGAGAAAACATAGGGAAGAACATTATTAGTTTAAGCACTTTCAGTGTGTTTCTTATTTTGGTGAAAGCTTTTCTGTATAAGGCGTCCATTAAGCTACCTATATCCATAAGGACTCATTGTACTTTAAATTCATCAAGCATTCTTCAATAATCAAGAGGTCATTATAAAGACACTTTATTCCTTTGATTTCATCACATGTAAAGGTGATTAGGGGGCTCTTAACCTTACAAGGTCTATTTTGTTGAAAATTTGGGATCCTCCTTATGCACAACTTTGTGGCTAATTATGCTTGTCCTCATAAAAAGGTCTCATACTATCACATTGATCACTCAATTTTTGTATCTCGATAAAGGTGAGTTGTGTTGAGTTGGTTTGTTGTCTAATGGTAGGATCCTCTCTTAACTCTTGTTATCACTTTGGCTTTTACCTAATTATTACTTAACTAATATTTTTTGACATACTTTTGTAACATGTCACACTTGATTAATTATTTGATCTTATTTTTTGGTTGTCTACACTCGTCAATAGTATAGCCATCATTATTGTGAAATCAACAATACTGTAAAGGGTCTCATCTTACTGGGGACAATTTAAGTGGTGTTGGTGACTTGACTAAACACTTGTCTTTGTTTTTCATAAAAATGTTAGCTCTTGAGGTTGTTAATAGGTCATAATAATCATATCTTAGTTTTAAACTGTAGTTTCTCCACTTGTGCATGTTACAAGGAAAGGTTTTATTATGCCTTTTGTCCTTAGATTGCTTATGGAAGGGCTCTCTAGCTAAGCTTTTTTCGCTATTATATGACAATTAATCCTTTGGATGCTTCTTGGAACTAAATGTATCATTTGCCAAAATGAAGCCCTCAACATCATTATATGACCTTTATAAGGTTTGTGGGTGGCTTCTTTAATAAGGAGTAAATGAATTAGGTTTTTTGCAAGCCAAACACAAAGGTGGATAACGTGAACTGATCTTCAAGTCCTTCCATATTGAGGGTCATCATGTTGAAATGAGTTATAGTCTTATAGTGATTCATCCTTCATTTACTAGAAACCTATTAGGGGAGTTAAGAGTTTTTTTAGACGTTTTACTTATGATAAATTATGTTACAAACTGTTTGTTGAGTCATTTTGAGTTAGAGAAAAAGCTAAAAGGGATGATTGCATACCACTTCTAAGTTAACCTTTTTTAAAAGGGTTGCAAAAACTTTACATAGAGTAGCCTTTGATACACCATAAAGGATATCAGTATGCAAAACCAATTCTAATGATCTATAAGATTGATGGTGTCATCATAAGAGTCAAAATTAGGCATCTTAAACTTTTGTTGTGCAAGTAATGCTTGGATTTCCTTAGATAAAGGGGTATCAAAAGCATTTTCAGACAACCAAAAACTTATCCCTTTTTACTTTGTAACAAATCCACCTACTACATCAAGTGTTTTAACTATTTAATCATTTCACCATCTTCTTGAGTTATTATTTAGGTTTTGAATAAAAATGATTATTAAATCTTATTACTAAAGGGGGATTTACTAGCTTACTAGTGTCAAAAGTTATTAAGAACTGTCAACAAGGCTTTTTAGGTGGAGAAAAAGAGAGTCATTAGCATCGAATTAAAGGGAGTCTTGTATTATGCCTTTAATTACATCAGTTAGGTTATTTTCACTGTCTCAGTCACCATTAAGGCCTAAATGCATTGTTCTTTCAGTGTGTTAGTGACAAGAGTCTTTAACAATCGTCCTTTCATAAATAGGGGTGTTTACTAGTTTTGGGATAAGGCTATAACCATTATCGCAAAGGTTTGAAGTTGATCTTGCATGGCATGAAATTGGTCTATAAAGGTTGTAACCTGATCGTTTGTTATCGGGTTAAAAGTTGCAAATGGGAAAGGTGTATTGAGATTAGGACAATAAAAGCCATTAGTCATGGTGCTAGTTAAAAGAGTGCACAAAAGTTACAAGTAAGGCAAAGAAAAAAAAGAAAAAAGAAAAGAGTACTAAGAGGAAAAAAGAGCACATAGTGTGTTGTTTCTCATAAATTACACCAAATAATGGGGTTAACCTTTGAGTGAATGGGCTTGATGACTCTTATAAGACAATAAAAGGTTATAAGGGTACTAAGTTGATGTCTAACTTTAACAATTTGATACTTAAGTTAATAGAGAGCTCCTAAAGAAGAAAGGAAGTAGCTTAAAGTTAAGAAAATAAAAAGGAGAGATTACCCAGGATCTGGGGAGGCTAAGGGATATTTATAAGCCCTTTGGTAAATTCCTATTGATCCAAAGGCACAAAGTGTGTCCAAATGAAGCATATTAAAGATATTAAAGTAAGTTATATGCTACTAGCCAACAAAAGTGGTAAGGTTAATGGTGCATGACACTTCTGCAAGTGTGCTTACTAAGAGTAATTTCACCTAAATAATTGTGTCTACCTAGGTATTAGTAGTGGAGGTGCACCCTTTAGTCTCAGAGTGTAGTGAGATCTCGAGTTACAAGTCAATTTCAAGTCGAGATGAGAGACTTTGGACTTAAAGAAGCCTTGAACCCATGTTAATAGAGTTTGTATCACATCTAATGAAGTCATAATTGTTATGTTGACTTAATATTTTTTAGGAGCTATTCATTTATGGTAAAGTTAAAGAATTGTACTCTCTCTATAAGTGAGACTAAGGATTGTTATAATACAGCAATAAACTTATAATCCCACAATAAATGAAGGATTGATTCTTCATTGGCATTACAAAGTTGACATATTGGGGAACATGCTCTAATGCAATTTAAAGTGTTGATTCGTTGGATAATTTTGTTAATAATGACTCAACCTTACCCCCCCAAAAAAGCAATCATTTCCAACTTATTGAGACTCTTGTTATTTGGTATTAGTTTGTCAATCTATAGTTAAAAATTCTTACTAGTCTTTCTCAAGTATATATTAGGCTTTTAATCTTCCAATTATTCAATGTCCTATACTTTTATTATCTTTGATTACTTAATATTTAATAGTGGCAGATGAATTATTTTAAGATTTAAAGTTAGACATTTTTTTATTCTTTAATCTTATTCTTCTTTTTCCTTTGTCTGTCTCTCACAATTTCATAGTTGACTAGTTTTTAGTGGTAATAAATGACCATTGATCACTGTAGAATCACTCTTTCTTATTGACCTAGCATAAGATCACTCCACATGTAATCAAATTATTATTTATTTGTATTTGCTTAATTTTTTAAAAATAAAATATATTCATCAAATTTTATTTTTATAAATTTAAGAATAACAAAGAAAGAGAAATAATATTTTTTAATAATATAAATGATAATAGGGCGAAGTGGGGACGAGAAATATCATCTGAATCTCTTCCCTATTTTATGATTAGTCCCTATCTTTGTCCTCATCTCTAATAAAAAGAGAGTTTAGAATCTTATCTCATCTTCAACAAGGATTAAGGATGTCTATCCTGACCTTACTCTCATTTTCCTAATAAAAAAAAACTCACTTTTATGTTATTTTTTTTTCTATAAAAGTTGATGTAAAGAAAACAAGTAAAAAGATTATATTAATTAAATTTTTTATTAGAGAACAAAAGTAATAAAAAAACATAACTTCTTAAATTTGTATTTTACATTGAAGAGAATTATTTTATTTTAAATAGATCTCTGATTTAATTATTTAAAAAAGATTAATGTGTTAATAATAAAGTGAAAATGTAACATATGGACTAATAATAATAGAAATTATTTTTATATTGAATGAAATATTCTCCATAGAGAATATAAAAAGGAATGTGAAAAATTATAGTGAGTGCATTGATAGGATTATAATTAATATATTAATTTATTTAATTGTTTCTTTATAAAAAATATTATATGATTATTATATACAAATATAATTATAATTTAATAATTTAAAATTATAATTAACACGTGAAATATAAATATCAATATTATTTTTATTTTTAATTAAAAATTCAAATATTGGAGCAAAAATTTTAATACTTATTGGAGTCAGATGAGAACTATTATTATTTATATTCAAAAGAAATATTAAGAAATTAAAATTTTAAATTTTTATATAATAAATTAAATTAATTTAATATTATATATAAAAAAATAAAATAAGTAAGATTTAATTAAAATAAAAAAAATAGCTATATAACTTAAAATGATGAGTTTTTTATATTCAAAAAAATAATTATTAAATAAAACTTAATCACCGCTAAATTGAAAATTTATGGTTGAAACCTCAAATTTTATTCATAAAACATATCTTATTTCCAATTTAACTTGAAAAAGGAAAAGAAATAACAGCGACGAGTGGTACTGTAGTTGTAGTCGTAGGGATACAAAAGCTGGAATACTGAGCAGTAGTAAGCGACGGAGGGTTACGGCTAGAGAGACGAGGTTGAGCTTTTAAGGTTTCATTTGTCCGCACGATCGAAACCGTCGACGGAGAATCTTTCGTTGACGTGACAACTAAGAAAGAAGGGAAGAGGGGTCGATCTGGTCTTCGTTTCAACTATTCCTGATTTTGTCGAATTTGAGACCAATCAATCAATCAGGTACGGTTCTGAATCTACTGTCCAATCTTTGTTCTATTTGGATTTTGAAGAATGGGAGAATGCAAAGCAGCAATTGTTGTTGAAGCCAAGGACTGAGCTGATCGATTTTGATTTTTGAACCATTCAATACACTTTTGCTTTGCTTGGTTAATCACGGCAGCTTATTTTCGATTATAGATATATCGGATTTCTCAAACTGACATGTAAGTTAGCAGGTTAATTATATATATATACATGGGAACGGCGGAGGAGATTATTAAGAAGGAGGCTATGGATCATATGGGCAATTGGTTTTCGCAATTAGCCACCGCCTATGAGCAGTGGATCCCAGTCCCTGTACCTGGGCCACGGCCTTCTGGTCGCTATAAGGTGATTACCTTTGTTCCAAGAATCTAATTCATGTTATTTTTGCAAATTCCAGCATCCTTGTACCGTCATCATTCATTTTCATTATATTTTCTTATATGCATCGTTAAACCTTTTTATTCACGACCGAGAATAGATGCTATTGATCAAGGCCCTACTGTTATTAGTATTGATTTTTGTGTTTGTATAGCATGCTGCAGCTGTGATTGATGAGAAACTCTATGTATATGGTGGGAGTCGTAATGGTCGGTACATATCTGACGTTCAGGTATTTGGACATGTCCATCTACACATGCATATTATAGGGTATCCTGTTGTAGTCCCTGTATTGATGTCACATTGGTTGTCTATGCAGGCTTTTGATTTTAAAAATTTGGCATGGTCCAGTGTGAAACTCAATACTGAACAACTAGATGATAAAATTGAGGAAAATGGCTTACAGGAAGTTCTTCCAGCCATGTCAGACCACAGTATGGTAAGAAATTATCACCCATTCTTTCACCTTGCCACATCTCCTGCACTGACTTTGGTCCTTTATTCTCCTTGGACCAACTCATGCCTGTTGATGCAGTGTCTACACATGATCTCTATTATTCTCTCACACATTTGATTTAACTTTTCTTAGGTTAAATGGGGAAACAAATTCCTGATCCTGGGAGGACATTCCAAGAAATCTACCAAGAGAATGACAGGTTTGATTCTTTTCAATGTGGCTAAGAGATTTCTAATTGCTCCCTAACTATTTGATGGTGCGTTGGTCTTATTTCTACAATCTGATGCTTGCCAATGAATTTTTGCAGTGCGGTTCATTGACCCAGAAAAAAATCAGTGCAGTGTTATTGAGGCGTCTGGAAAAGCTCCAGTAATTTGCTTCATTAGTACATTTGTTTGTATTTCTCTCATTGGGCTTAGTGATCAAGTTTATGTTACTTTCTCTTTATGTTTGACTTGTTTTTCGGGCAAAGAAATGCAGTTGTAAATTTTTTGGTAAGATTCTGTAATGTATTTCAGATAGCTCGAGGGGGCCATTCTGCTACACTAGTTGGTTCTAGGCTCATAATCTTTGGTGGAGAAGATAGGAGCAGGAGATTACTGAATGATGTCTACACTCTTGATCTGCAAACAATGACTTGGGATGTTTTAGGGACAACGTAAGTATTTTTCTACATATATAGTCAGTTACTTGCATGTATTCAGAAGTTTTCTGCATCACTTTCTTGTGTTTCCATAGGCAGACATCACCAGCTCCCCGCTTTGATCACACTGCTGCTATACATGCAGAACGCTACCTCCTAATATTTGGCGGTTGTTCACATTCAATCTTCTTCAATGATCTTCATGTACTTGATTTACAAACGGTAGGTGATACCCTTTGTGACTGTAAACCATTGAAAACTGGATTTCCAAAGCTTAACATGCAACAATTTTTATCATGATTTGTGCAAGACACTTGTGCAGTGGTTGCTTACAGATTCTCTCTCCATGTCCCCCCCCCACGTGGCCCCCAAAGAGACACATAAAATTTTCCTTCAGTTATGACAAGTTTTATCTACATTACAGAAGGAGTGGTCACAACCAGAAATTCAAGGTGATCTTACGGCTCCTAGGGCTGGTCATGCTGCTGTAACCATTGACGAGAACTGGTATATTGTCGGTGGTGGTGATAATAGAAATGGTATGCAGCAACTTATGTCATGTAACATTCATTGGCAATTGATGTGCTTATGTTCTCTAATGGATTAGTTGTTGGTCCTGGAATACAGGTTGCCCAGAAACCCTTGTTTTAAATATGTCTAAGCTAGTTTGGTCAACATTGACAAGTGTAAAGGAAAGGGATCCACTAGCTAGTGAGGTCAGTACTTGATTACTTGTATTACTAGTTCACTATTTCTTTTGCTTCCATGCCGTGCAATCTGTCAAAATATAAATATGGAAGCAGGGACTTAGTGTTTGCTCAGCCGTTATTGATGGAGAGGAGCATTTGGTTGCCTTTGGAGGGTATAGCGGGAAATACAATAACGATGTATGTGCTGCAAAATTAGCTTTTGCTACTTGAATGCCCGCATGCACTATCATTCTCAGTACTTATTCTTTTCTATGGTTTCCTCAATGACCACTTTTTCTAGGTTTTTGTTATGAGACTCAAGCCAAGGGATATTTTACGCCCTAAAATTTTTGAGTCCCCAGCAGCAGCAGCAGCAGCAGCTTCTGTTACTGCTGCATATGCCTTGGCCAAATCTGAAATGTTGGATTTCTCCAACATAACTTTTAACTCTAAAGTGGTTGAAAATATTCCTTCTGAAGAAGATCTAACAATTGAAATTGATTCAATTAAAGAGGAGAAAAAGGCTTTGGAAATGTCATGTGCTGAAGTCAGAGCAGAAAATTCTAGGCTCAAGGAAAAGATCAAAGAAGTGAATAGTACCTATCATGAATTGTCCAAGGTGATAGTTTTACAAAAAGGTGATTACTGTCATTTTATTCTGAGCTATCTTTAGTAATTTTTGGTTCATTTCTTTTAGGAACTCCATTCTGTCCAAGGTCAACTGGCAACTGAGAGATCAAGATGCTTTAAACTGGAGGTTTTACCTTTTCCTCTTTACATCTACTTACAATTATTAAATTTGTCGAATTGGAAATTTCTATCGATTAAACCTAATTCAATTTTGGTCATGTTGGTTTCCACTTTTCAGGCACAAATTGCTGAATTGCGGAAGATACTTGAATCATTGCAGTCCATTGAGAATGAAGTAGAAATACTCAGGAGACAGAAGTCTGCATTAGAGCAGGAGATGGAGCTTAATGCTGTCCAGAGACAAGGCTCCGGGGGTGTCTGGCGGTGGATAACTGGGTAAACTGCCAAACCATAGAGGCTGTAAGGTCAATGCCTCAAATCTTGTAAAGAAGTTAGCAACCGTAGCTATCTTGCAAGCCAAGAACAAAGAAGAATGGAATGGCATTAAGATGCAGCCAAGACTGTCTTGTTGAAGAAAGGTTTTGTGTCCTAGCCAACGTGTGTTTTCATAAGCTTTGAAGAGATGTGTAGAAGATAAATTTCGAGTATCGCATATGACCTATGCATTTCACATTGTTCTTTGTCTGTTGCGTGGGGAGATTTTTTCATATTTTATACGAATGTACAAGGATATTAGTCTTTACTTCCTATGACCTGGTTACTTTGTTTTCTATTTCATTTGAATTACAGACAGAGTCCCAATGAGATTCTCGTGGATGAACTTTCTATGTTGAGTAAAATTGGTCTCGTTCAGCAACTAAATGCATATTTATCAGGTTACATTCTATCTTCAGAGCCTTCTTTTTTCTCGTACTTATTCCATCTTGACAATAATGAGAACCTAAATAGGGTGGCACCAAGTGTGCTTTTCTTCCAATCAAATATTTGTAATGTGTTATCTGAAGCTAAAATTAGCCTTGGTGTATTGGATAGCCAGTTTTGGGTCTCTCCTAGTGAGGAAAGAAATGATGTCTAGCCGAGCCTTTTCCGTTTCCCTCCCTGTAGGGAGGAGTGGTAGTGCTCCATGATTTCTGTTTGCAATTCCTCACCTATCCAACATTTGCAGAGGATTAACTTATGTTGAGATATGGAGATCAAATATCAACATCAAGTCCCGGTTGGTAATTTTAGTAAAGCCCATTTTGATAAATTTTTGAGATTGAATACCTATGGATTATGGAGGGCCAAAATTCTCTCTCTCTCTCTCTCTCTCTGGTAAATCGGAAAATGAGGATTTGACCTCCTTTAATCTATTGAAGCTTTCAGTTTGGCTTCTTGTCCTGTAGAAATTTGTAATCTTGTGTGCTTCAGGGATGATGCTTGTTGCTCAAGAATTTCTATGTGCAGCAGGAGAGAAAAAATATAGCCATTTGCAAAGAGTAAGACATGAAGAACGAGTCACCGCGATTGCTCGTTTCAACTGGTTATTGGTGGCCCGAGTTTTACAAAGCCATGAAGGCATCTAAAATTTGGTGAACAAATCGTGTGCGTGGACAAAATGATTCCAAGTCCTCGGAATTAAATACCATACGATCCATCAAGATGGCATGAAACAATAAGCCCCAAGAAATTTACTGCTTAAAAAAAATCCCCCCCCCCTCAACCTCCCAGATTTATTGGCTTATAAAAACCGTGACATACCAACTACATATGATATTAGGCCTGTCAAACAATCATTCTTGCAATGACAGAATGTCAGTAGAACATACTAATCAGAAACAAAGTGAGCACAGCAATGCATGTAAATTACATTAGTATGATCTCCTAATTTCCCCATAACAGGGATTAACTACTAATCAACCCCAGAGAAAGTTCGACCCAGGACCCAGACGAGCATATATGTAAGTAGCAGTCTTGAAACTCACTGCAAATATCAAGACCCAGAAGAGCATTATGAATAACCCGCCTCGTGACATCACAGATCCTGTCTTGCTCGAGAATAAGCTAGAAAATGGCAGCAAACTGGCAGGATCAACATCATCTTGCAGCAAGCCAAAAGATAAGATGATGCTGACATTTCCATTCTTTCCCAGTGACCAGTCCATTCCACTGCCACTCAAACTCATGTTCTCTATTCTTATCAGGCCAGTGGTAACATGAACAGAGCTGGAAGCTTGTGCTGCATTTAATCGAAGTGCTGTATCCTTGACAGGGAACTCAGATGCAAAAGCCGGAGGTGCTGGAATGCCAGCCAACCTGTGGCTGACCTGCTTGATATATGGATATTTCATATCTGCGCCGCAGAATACACAGAGAAGAATAAGCCCAGATGAAGAAGATTGTCACTAACAATTGAATCATATATTATTGTACAAATCTTACATTCTTACGTCAATTTGTATAAAGAACCACACTTGCAGCCTAGTTTCTAATGATGATAAGTCAAATTGAAATCTAGACATACCAGACTCGAACTCAGTGGCATTTGGATTTTGCTTCGAGGAGGATGCTTTGGCATTATCATCCCCTTCCAACAGTTTTTGGCTTGCCATCAACTTTCCCTCAGTTTCTCCATTTAGATCCTGGTATGAAAGACAATTAATCAACAAAGGGTTATTTACCTTCCCAGATCACATTTTGTGGAAAAAGCTTCTGGAACTTTAGACCTAATGCAATATTTACCTCCTGGGTTTGTGGTGATTGGTCAAAATCAGCGTTTTCACTTCCCATGATTTCAGAAGGATCAAATCCCATATTCTCATCAACAGCATCAAAGAAATTGAGATATTCATCAACCATGTCAAAACCTGTGAATTCCCCTACAGAAGCTGGATCCACAGGATTTGAAAGATCATTAGCTTCAAGAAAAAATCCTTCTCTGACTGGCAGGTTATGATTAGCATCCAAGTATGGCACATCAATCAAGTTATTCATATCAACAACATTAACACTATTGCCTGATTCTGCAATATATCCATTTCTGATGGCTTCTGCATCCATTTCATATTGCCCTGGCCAATCTACTGAGTGTTCGTCATCTGGCAGGTTTGAACTTGCCATAGCTTCACCCCTGGCTATAATAGGCTTTTGATCATCTTCACTGAAATTACAGTAGTTTGGTTTTTGATCTTCACCAAATTTACTATAGGGCTCCACATAATTGCTTCCATCTCCTTTGAACACATTCAGTGGAAAAGCACCATTTCCAGACAAAATTCCAGAGCCAAAATTCTGCCAAACACGATGAATCATAGCCAGTGAAGAACATAGACACACCTCATGAGTCATAACATAATAGAAAGTGAATGTCGTGTAGAAAATCATAATTTTGAGGGAAAGAAAAGAAATCTTTACAAAGCTTGAGCATACCAAGATCTTCAACCTCAGTAATCCATGCATTAACCAAAATAAAGAGGTAAATATGACCACAATTTTCTTCTTTGATACAAATAAAAGATGGACTTAGAACTGTGAGGATTGATGATCTACAAACACTGTGTACAGCACATTATTATATCAGATAGGACACAACAAACTGACTCCAAAAAGGCATGTTACAGAAAGCAAAGGCTATAGTATATAATCAGCTGTGCTGTCCTGTGAGCACAAAAAGGAACATGTTATATCAAGTATAGCAAGTCCTTGGACATATAAATTCTGAAATTTATCTTTGCTTTCAACCAAAATACCAACATGATTCTCACCAATGTACCATAAGAGTACAAACCTGCTCAAGGTCATTTGTTTCAACAAATGCATCATCACCACCAGCCACTTCATCATACACCACCAGTTCTTCACCTGGTAAAACAGCAACCTCATCATCATCCCATTCCTCCTCATCAAATGGTGCTCCATACTGCTCTCCATTCTTCGGCCCTGTTCCGCTCTTCTGGAAAATCCTGCACAGAACAAAAGCATCCTTCCCAACCCAACCAGAATCAACATAATAAATATTTGGATGAGTAAATCAAAAAAAGGCACACCCTGCCCCTGAGAGTATAGAAAAGTAACTGAAATTTTCCATTGAATTTAATCTCACTTGTGCAATTCCTGCTTTCTTCAATTCTTCCTCAACAAGGCGGTACTCATGCATCACCCAATTGCTGCGCTCACCACGTGGGGCACGCCCTTGGTGATACACAAGGGTCTTCTTCATTCCCACAATTCGAGAGTTGCTATGAATAGGCCGGTCCTTTCCAGTTGTCTTCCAGTACCCTTTCTCAGTGGCACGATTGGTCTTTGATCCATTGCCATACTTCCTATCTAAGGCACTAAAAAAATACCACTCCAGATCCCTGCTCTTCAACTTTGACTTAGCTAAAACACCAACCATAAATAAATAAATAAATAAGAAAGCTTTCATCATACAATCTCCAATCTCTACTACTTTTTACACATATAAATGGGCAATTGCGTGTTTAAGAGAATAATCAAGCATGAGGCCAACCTGCTGCAAAGACAGTAGGAACTAAAGACTTAATACCAACAGAGAAATTGGTAGATCACCATACAGAACTAATTAACGACAAAGAAGAATAGCATTGTGATAAAAGGATTAACTAATAACTCGGGAAGACGAAGTGAATTCTACTTCCTGTCTTATTGGGAACAAAGGGCAACAGAGTTTTGGGTTTTAGCAAAGCTTAGTCAGTCAATCCCCAAAATTTCCAAAGGAGACCCAGAAATTATATTTTCTATCTTTCTAAGAAACATGAAACAAGTAAATCCTAAGGAACACAATTTTTGTTATTTTCTTTTTTCTATTAAACAACCAATTCCCAACCAAATCAGCACCACCAATTCTCAGAAATTATAGCGGAGGAAGCGAATGAAAGACGGTTCGAAGAGATCGAAGAGACCTGGAAGATCCCAAGGCTCCGATTTGTAGATGTCGATGACGGAGATGGGGTCAAACCGGAAAGGCCTGTTGGCGAGCTTCCGCTTCAGGTAGTATCGGACCAATTCCTCGTCCGTTGGGTGAAATCGGAACCCGGGAGCCAAAGAAGTCGCCGAGTCACCACCGGCCATCCAATACAATTAGACTTTTGAAAATAATTATATATCCAATTTTGGAGAAATCGAAAGAAGGGGGAAAAGAAGCGAATTAGGGTTAGCCGCTTTCCTATTCAGTCGAAGCCACAGGGCCGGGATTGGAATTGGGAGGAGAAACAATAAGCCACAATAAATTAATTTCTTATTTGTCAGACTGCAGAAGTCGTTGCCTTGCCTCCGGCGCCGACTGAAGACCAAATATATATGTATAAAGCTTTTAATAACTGAATCGTACACTCAATCGAAAAGTTCAAAAATTTAAGATTTTCTCGATTTAATTGAATTAATCGGAGTAAAATTGATGTTTAATATTAAATAAATAAAAAATTTTTAATATTTATATATATTATATAAATATATTAATATATAAAATATAATTATATATAATTATACTAAGATTAAAAAATTAATTAATATAATGTATTAATAAATATAAATCATTTAAATTAAATAAATTTAATACAAAATATAATATATATAATTTTATATATTTTTATTAAAATATAAATAAATATAACATATAAATATTTATTATAATTTTTATAATTCATAATATAAAAAAAGAAAAAAAAGTTATGAAATAGTATAACTATTATCTTTAAGAAATTAAAATGTTAAAAAAATACTTTATATCATATCTCTTAACTCAATGGCAAAGATTACTATTTTTATTGTTAATAACATGAGTTTAAGGTTTGTTGACTCCATAATTTTCCACTAATTTGTGAAAATAACCAAATTGAAAATTTTGTGACTATTTCTCTGATTCACAATTCCACTAACTAGTTCACCAATTTAGTCATTGATCTTAAAAAGCCAACAATTTTTTAAGTCAAAATGGATTGATTGATATATATATATATATATTATATATTATTGTCTTTGGAGAGAAAATTGGTGAGAAAAAATAGTGTTATAGAGAAAAAAAGGATTCACCACTTCAGTTATAATTTGAGTGGGGTTCTTCACATTTAACCATGATGATTACTAAATTTTAAATTCAATGTCATGTTACATTGTAGACCTTGGCTATTCAAAGGGCACACATAAAGAGAATTCAAATTTAGACTAAAAACATAAAAATACGTTAAATTATCATTTAATTCTTATATCAAATAGTTTTAACTTAGTATCCTTGTATAATTGAAAATGTGTATACCTATTTATTTTTCAACAAAAAAATAGTGTATTCTTAATTAAATTATTATATTTTTATTTTTTTTAAAAATATATGATATTCCAAAAAAAAAATCTCATTATATCTTATTAGTTTATAAGAATTTGAAATTAAATCCTAAATTTAAAACTAAAATTTCAAATGACTCAATGAAATGTACATATGGCACAAAAGGGCATTTAAGTAGTAATGTGAGAAGAAAATAATTTTTTTAAGACCTAAAAGATATAAAAATTATTTTTTATAAATTTTTCATGCATCTTATGTTTCTTGTATCTTCTTAATATGTTGTTAGGTAATAGTTATTTTATTAAAATAAAAATATAAAAAGATTATAAGTATAATTAACCATACACACTTATGCTTTGTTGTTCTTTTTAGATGATATAGCATGATGATAACAAAGTCATGTGGATTTAGACTTTAAAAGTGGTGTAAGTAAATTTATCAAACATAATGCATGATATAATTACAGTAATAAAGGTAAGAGTATAAGGAAGAGATGGACACAAAAACATAAGTTAACTAGCCCTCTTTATAAACTCCATTGAGCACTTTTGTTATTTGCTTTTAAAATCTCATTTTCTTTTCACAAATTGATAATTTTCTGGTCATTATGAAAAATAAAAAATAAAGTAGCTGAAAATTGGAGACAAATACAAAAAAATTCTTCTTAGATATATGATTTTTCTTAATTGAGTGTATAAATGTTTTTACTTATTGATTTTGTAGACCAAAAATTCCTTAATTTGTTTAAAAAAAAAAGAAAAAATTTATTTTGACCAAAAGAAAAAAGTAAAGTAAAACAATTTATTATATTGAAATAATAAAGACCCCATGATAAGAAATATTAATTAAGAAGTTTAAATTTGATAGGTTCAAATTAGAACAAGGCCTAAAAGACCCTATGACAAAGTGAGAAAATGACTTATAGACTTTAACCACCTCATGTGAGATGGACTAAGATTTTTTAAAAATTCTTATTATCAATCTTGGACCCTACACTTAATTTAGTCCACGCCTCAAAAGACAGGTTTCCTTAATAATCCAATCACCATTGAAACTAACTTACTACAATGCTACAAAGTTTATAAATAGGCTTAAATCACCTATACCCAAAGGTGATGCTCTAATGTCGATGTCATATCTTACCTCTTACTTGGTTTCTTCGTGCCCACTCACTTAATTGATCAATAGAGTGCTAACACTAAAGGTTCCTTTTAACCTTTTAATTATGCACTCTTTTGCAACTCTCAAACCCATCTTTAATCTAACCTTTAACTTGATACAAGTTTAATATTCTCTTCTATAAATCCTCATTTATGAGAAAGATATATTGTATATCTCTTTTGATTGTCATACATATCCTCGAAAATATTTTCTTCTAACTTTGTAGCATCAAAACCCTTTAAAGGATATATCACAAGAACCCTTAATAGCATCAAAGTCAAGTATTACAAACAAACTAATGACATCTCTCATCTATCCTAATGACTTTCAGTCAAATTAATAGTTAATTTACTGCAAACTTGGCAAATTCATTATAAATATAGATCATATTCATCACCTTAGGTATAGGCCTTATGATAAATGATTGATTTAATTCCCCAATGAATTAAAGTGATACCTTGGTAGTGGCACTAATGTTATCTTTAGCGACCTAAGCGAACCCTTTGCCTCTAGGAACCACAACAACCAACAATGTCATGAAAGGTATTAACATTACCTTGATCATTTAAACCTCAGGCAACAATCAATACATGCTCCTACCCCTTTTAAGAAGTCAAACTATTGATAACACCCTTACAACAAATGGCTATGTAAATCCTTAATAAGTAGCTGAAGGCAATGATGGCAATTTGCCCTAAGATGCAACTAGAAAAAGGATAGCCTTCACATAGATAACTCTCATCTCTTAACCTCTTGAAGGGCCTCTCAAGTTGGAAGATCATAATAATGATGTCATTCACCAATATCCTTGCAAACCTTAAGGCACCATGCTTGTGATGATAAGCATACCCATTAAAAAAATGTGTCTCCATCATGTGAAAGTAATAGGCTTGCATGATAATTAAAACAAATATAGTAAAAAATAGTTGTCGTCTAGGTGTTATACCAAACCTCCCATATGAAGTAGGCAAGAACCTTAATGTTATCCCTTGGTTAAACATATTCAAGATGTCTTGGTCTTAGAAAAGTTTACACTCCTTGACCTTGACACCTATGATAAAATGAAAGATTTTTTTGACTATTAGGACAAGTTCAAGACATTTAGGTCTTTTCGCTTAACCTTCAACATGACATTATGTTAAGCATTCATTATTACCATTAAAGATATGGTTAAATGATGGTGTTTTAAGCTCTTCCTATTAATAATCATGAGTTCATAACATTTATGAAGCCTATTAATAGCCCAATTCATCACCAAGTGATTAAGAAAAAAAGACCTTAATTACCCTCATTATTGTAATGTAAAGAGAGAATGAGTTATTATAAGAATTTGTGACTATATTTAATAAAGAGATACTGAATGTGGATGGGCTCAAACTAGATATGACTTTAGCCACCTTTTCAAGCAACTTAACTCACTATGTTCTCAATTCCTTGACAAAAAAATCCAGTAAACTTTGCAGATTTGATGAGTAAAGGTTCATAGACATAGAAGAAGTGGAAAATATAAGAAGGGAAATGCACAGCAAACCAACTCAGGAGGTAACTCCAAATAGTATGAGCTAAGGAAAAGAACAAAATAAGTAATAGGAATAGGGCAAGAACCTATGCACCTCACAAAGGCGAAGAGCATCACTCTAGGTGATCTTGAGTTTAGATTATTATTAAGGTCCAAATAAAGGTTTACTAATGCATTTAGGGAAGATAAAGACTTCACCTAAAACATGAGATATACATAAGTATTATAAGTACCATAAGGATCATAAACACATAGTAAAGGAATGTAGAAAACTAAAAGGATTAAATAAAACAGCTAATCCAAAGAGGTCAATTCAACTAGTATTTCCAAAATTAAGATTGTTTCAACCATCAATGATTAAATGTAAACCAAAGGGCAAAGAACAAAACTTGAAGTTAGGAGCGACGATTGCCCTTAAAATTAATGAATAAAGGTCAATAGGCTAGATTTAGCTAAAATTAGGAATCACTAAAGGGAAATATTTACATGATCA
Organism: Bruguiera gymnorhiza; assembly: GCA_020883675.1. Classification (NCBI taxonomy): domain Eukaryota; kingdom Viridiplantae; phylum Streptophyta; class Magnoliopsida; order Malpighiales; family Rhizophoraceae; genus Bruguiera; species Bruguiera gymnorhiza. The sequence continues at coordinate 768,392 of JAIRCJ010000060.1, read as the reverse complement.
TAGGGGTCCATTGCTCGAAGGAGAAAGATCTATGTTAAGGAAGTTATATGCTTGTAGACTTGTTAATGTGCAAGGCAAGAGACATGAAGACAAAGCTTCCACTCCCATCACTTTCATAAATACTAGTAGACATTAATAACTCAATAAACATCTTGTACTTTAAAGTATTCATCAAGATAAGAAAAATAAAAGACTACTTAATACCAATACTCTACCCTCTATGGGAATTTAGTATCAAAGGAAATCATTGAGTCATTAATTACAGTTGGCATAAGACCCTAAGTTATGGATACAATCGTTAAGTTAATAGTCATGAATCCTTTTACAACTTGATCTTAGGAAAGGAGGGTCGCAAGCCTTTAACATCAGTCTTTCAATCAAGTATTTTAAAATGAAGTCCTTAACACAAAAATGCATATGAGAAGTACATGGAGAGCAAAAGCAAGCCAATAGTTATAAGTGGCATAAATAAAAGGAAAAAAGAAAACTTTAACCATGGAAGTTTTAAGCTTGGAAGATTAGCTTAAGGACTTATCGGAGTAGGGGGGTCTTTACAAAAGGCCTAGTTCAAATCCAATTAAACTTGGATGAACAATCTAAGATGATTTAAATTAGAGAAAAAGTAGAAAGAAAGATAAGGAAGGATAACATATCATCACTTTAGTACATATGATAAACACTTAAATGTCAAGCAAAAGAAGCAAACTCCTGGCTTTAGGACATAGTTGCTTGTACAAGGAAAGGTGGACAAGCTCTTTCAAGCAGGATTCATTCAATAAGTCATATACCTAAAGCGATTAAAGACCATAGTCATGGTAAAGAAGACAAATGGTAAATGATACATACATTTAGGTTTCACCAACCTCAATAAAGCTTACCCTAAGGACAATTACCCATTGTTAAGAATAGACCAACTAGTAAATAATACCTCTAGTCATGAACTTTTAATATTTATGGATGTATTTTTAGGGTATAACCAAATTCTTATGCACGAACCAAACCAAGAGAAAACATCATTCATCATAAGGTGAGGTACGTACTACTACAATATAATGCCTTTTTGTTTAAGAATGTAAAAATTGCAATATCCATGATTTGACAAGTTAGCATTTGCCTTATTTATTAATAATATAAGGAAGCTTAAGCCTTACTTTTAAGCTTATCTCATTAGTCATCCTTTTCGATTAACCACTCAGGCTAGTACTGATACATACATTTAGGTTTCACCAACCTCAATAAAGCTTACCCTAAGGACAATTACCCATTGTTAAGAATAGACCAACTAGTAAATAATACCTCTAGTCATGAACTTTTAATATTTATGGATGTCTTTTTAGGGTATAACCAAATTCTTATGCACGAACCAAACCAAGAGAAAACATCATTCATCATAAGGTGAGGTACGTACTACTACAATATAATGCCTTTTTGTTTAAGAATGTAAAAATTGCAATATCCATGATTTGACAAGTTAGCATTTGCCTTATTTATTAATAATATAAGGAAGCTTAAGCCTTACTTTTAAGCTTATCTCATTAGTCATCCTTTTCGATTAACCACTCAGGCTAGTACTGCAGAGACTAAAAGTCATAAACTAACTACTCCAATAATTAGTTAGTTAAATTTGGAGAAGTTAACATCTAATTTCATCCTTGTAAAGCATTGAAGGCTTAAGCATTCATAAAATTCGTCAATGAATGCATGAGCTTCAAGGCTTAAAAGTCACCAGAGTTCCAAATGGAACCATGGATACTACATGTAGACAGATCTTTTAATAAAGATGGGAATGGAGCAAGCTTGGTCTTCACTAGACCAAGAGAGGAGACCTTGGGGTATGCCTTAAAGTTCGACTTCCTGGCATTCAATAATGAAACTAAGTATGAGGCATTGATCACATGACTTGGCATTTCTAGGACACTTCAAATTAAGGATTTATAGCAATTTGCAATTAACGGTTATATGAGTGAATGGTGAGTTTGAGGTATAAAGAGAAAAAATGGCCAATTAATTGCAAATATTTGAAACCTTACATAGAGGGTTCAGGTAAGTAAGAGTAAACTTTACTCTTCAGAGGATTCCTTATATTGAGAACAAATATTTAGATGCACTAGCTAATCATTGACAAACCTTAAAGACATCTTTAGGGCAAGTAGTTTTTGTAGAGATACAAGCTTAACCCAATTATAAGGTGCAAGTGAATGGACTCTATTGTCAAGTAACTCTAGGACTACTAGAGGATAAAAAAGGAAAAGTGTTTAAAGCTCAAAGTCGCAAAGTACTTTTTAGTTCATAAAAGGTTGTACAAACAATCCTTTAGTATACCTCTCATCAAATGCTTACATGAGAAAAAAGTAGACTACATTTAACGAGAAGTTCATTAGTGAATTAATGAATCCATGTGAGTAGTAGAACTCTCTTAAAGACAACTAGGTAAAGTTATTATTGGTTTACCATAAATGTAGATGACCTTAGTAAGAAAATTTGACATCTACCCAAGAATTATGAACTACTACCAAGCCTCAACCATACAACTTACACCCATCTCTTCTTTATGGTCGTTCACCTAATAAAGGCTCAATATCATCAACCCATTTCAATTATTCATAAGGGATCACAAGTATGTTGTCAAGTTGGTAGATTACTTTAAGAAATGGGTAAAGGTTGAAACTTTGGCATCTATTATTGAGATGCACATATAGACTTTTGTTTGGAAGCATATCGTGTGCAAATTTGGTAACTAACATATAATGGCAAACAATTTGACAATGCAAAATTGTCAATTAGTCACAAAGGATTATAAGTTTGTCGTTATGTTGATAAATTATTTCAAGAAGTGGGCAGAGCCTAAAGCTTGGGCATCCATCATTGAGAAGCATGTATAGATTTATGTTTGGAAGTATACTTTGTGCAGATTTGTTAACTAACATGTAATAACTAATAATTTGATAACACAAAGTTTAAAGAATTATATATATACTCGAGAATCGCTTTTAAATTCGCTTTTTCAAACACTTTAAATTGACTCTCAAGTTGAAGTCACTAATCACACCATAATTCAAGGACTAAAGCAAAGGTTAAAAAGGGAAAAAGTCATTTAGGTGGATGAATTACCTAACATATAATTTTAAAGAGTTGAAAAAAAATCTACATTAATTTTTAAAAATAAAAAAAATTATAAAAAGTAGAAATTAATTTTGAAAAATTCTTAAAAAATAGAAGTAAATTTTGATCAACAAAAGAAATTCTAAACATAGAAAAAAATTTTAAAAAAATTAATTTTAAAAAATTATGAAAAAATCTTATAATAATTCTAAAAAATCTTGAAAATTGATAATTAATTTTAAAAAAAATTAATGAATAGAAATTAATTGTAAAAAATTTTGACTTCTAACCCATCATTATTGACTCCAATGCAATATGTACTTAGCAAACAAGCTCTTCTCTTCCTCCCATAATGCTCAAGATAACACTACCACCATGCTTTTTTTTTTTTTTAAATTAATTTAGAATTTATTTTTAATGTTTAAAATTTATTTCTAATTTTAAGAATATTTAAAATTAAATTTTATTTTTATAAATTTTTTTCTATTGTTAAAAATTAATGTAAAATCTTTTTCAACTCTTTAAAATTAAATTCTAATTTTTAAAAATTCTTAGTATTTTTCAAAATTAATTTATAATTTTTAGATTTTTTATTTTTTAAATTTAATTTTAAAATTTTAAAATAATTTATTATTATATCAGTACAAAATTATTGATATGGTCTTTAAATTGGTCAAATTGAGATAATGTGATACCATGTAAACTATTACGTTATTTTAATAATGGATGATTAATGACTATGGACAGAAAAAGGTGGTAGAGGACATGGGTAGAGCGAATTGTAGTGAAAAAAAAAAACAAGAAGAAGATGGCGGACATAAATCCCAAAATGACCTAAAGATTTTGGCTCTTTTTTGTCTTCTTATCATTAACTAACTCTGCATGTCACCCTATTCTCTCGCCATATAAACTATAGACATCGTAATAATATTGTACATCATCCAACTTAAATGACATGGCATTTTTTTCACTTTTTCTTTTTGGAAATTTCTAAAAGAAGTTACAAAATGTCAGAAAAAATCATAATAATTGAGTTTCTTTCTCAAACGAGGACAGCCACTCTCTGAATCTCATCTCTTTTACATCTTTGTTCACATTTAATCAACTCATTTATCATCATCTCTCTTGCATTTCCCCCTTTATTTTGGTTTATTCAAATTTCTTTCTTTTTTGTTTTTTCATTTTCTGTATTTAGTTTTTTGTTCCTTTGATTTTCTTTTTTTAATCGTTACAGAAGAACAAAAAAAAAAAAAAAAAAACAAAGAAATGTTGTCGAGTCGTAAAGCGATCAACATTGTGAAAGACCATGCCAGAATAAGCTTAGCAAAAGTGACCGAAAACATATCGTCGGAGATTGAGGTTTTGGTTGTCAAAGCTATTGTGTATGACACAGACCCCGTCGAGGAGAATTACTTTAGACAGACCATAAACCTAGCGTGAAATTCTTATTATAAAGAGATCATTGCAACTTAGTTTTCATCATTATTTTCTTTTAACTTTTTTTCATTTGAGAAGGAAAATTCCATAAAAATTTAAAAACTTCTAGAAAAAGGAATTTTTGGAAAGAGATTCAATTATTATATGCTTTCACTTTTTGTAATTTTAAAAAGAAATTTCAAACAAATTTTAAAAAGTCCAGAAAAAGAAATTCTCAGGAATATATATATATATATATATATATATATATATATATATATTTTTTTTTTTTTTTCTTTTCACTTTTGTAATTTTAGAAAGAAATTTTAGAATCAAAGGCTTTCATGTCATTTAAGTTGGATGACGTGGCATCATACTAAACTGTCTGATGTTTATGTGGCACAAGAGTGAGTGACACTTGGAGGGAGTTACTCACAAGATGATAGAAAAGGACCAAAACCTTTAATAACGCAAAAGTGGAGGATCAAATTAAAAAAAAAAAAAAAACGAGAAAGAAAATATGAATATAAATCAAAAAGCATGCAAACGTAAAGAGTCAATGCTTTTTACCATTTTCTTTTAAAGAAATTTTGTTTCCTTTCCTATAAAACGCATGATTTTCCATAGTTCGTTGCTAAATTATTTTCACTGTCATACCTTTTGTGAAAGTCAAGAGAAATCTTACTTTAATTTTATTGTACTGTTTTTATTTCACATAAAAATCCAATACTTTCAATTCCAACGATTCTTTTTTATAAGATGAGTTCATTGGACTTTTAGCCTTGATAGAGTATCTCATTTATCAGTGTCATCTCCGCCCCATAAGTTTTTTTTTTTTTTTTTTTGGTGTCAACAAATTCAACTTAACACCTTCAATTTAGAAGTTCAAATTCTTAACATCCAAACTCCATTTATGAACTAAAGGAGACAATCGTCAACAATAGAACGTACGGAGTAGATATTGAACCCTAGAGAAATATATAGTGTCATCCCAATTTTTGGGAAACAAATCTTTTTGCCATTTTCACTTATCTTTCATGATCCTTGAGTTCATTATTTTGGAATACTACTCTTTGCCATATTCATATCTTAGGATAAACACAGTAGCATGACCATCAAAGAAGATGTGGAGGGTGGTAATAGTGGAATGAATGAAGAGTTGGGAGAACAATTCATTGGTAAGAATCCATCAAATGAAAGCATCATATTCATTAAAGACTTTGTAAGGAAATTCTATTTGTACACAATCTAGGACTGTTAGTTGTCTTGGTCTGGGACTATGTAATAAAATGGATGCCATCAATGTAGGGATTATCAAGAAGCTTAATAGCCAAAACTATAGCACATGAGAAACTCGCATGGAGTCATATCTTTAAGGACAGGACTTATAGGAGGTTGTCAAACAGCACCGACACCACATCACTAGAAGATGCTGCGGCACTAAAGAAACAGAATATAGAAGCCAAAAGAGTGATATTCATTATCGAGACAACAATAGAGGAAGATATATTGCAGCATGTCAAGAATGTTACGATTTCTAAAGTTGTTTGGAACATTGTACCTTCACGTTTTGTTAAAAAGGATGACATCCATCTTCAACTATTAGAGAATGAACTAATGTCTACCACACAAGTCGATATGACTATTAGTCAATTCTTTACAAAAACAAAATTAATTGGCCGCAAAATTTCAAAGCTAGATTCCAAGTCAAAAATAAGTGAAGGTAGAATGAGAAGGATTATTGTTAAGTTTATGCCTAGTGTACAAAGGATTTATCATTGTAGTTCATCGTTGGCCCATCCAACTTTCAATTGAAGATTTAGATAATTTACTCATTAATCAAGAGACTTTAGTAAAACAAATGGCTAGAGTCTCAATAAAAGTGAAGAGCAAATAAAAGGGCATTTCAAAGCCAATAATTCTACGAAGAAAGATGAAGTAGAAAAACCAAAAAGGCCACATGGAAAAAGTCCCCAGCCAAAGGGCATTCAATTGTGTCAAAATCAATACGAGTAATGAAATTAAAATTCAAAGAAGCGTGATAGTGAGTTCTATAATTGTGATAAGAAAGGACACTCCAACGTTGTAGTTCAACGTTGGCCTATCTAACTTTTAATTGAAGATTTAGATAATTTACTCATTAGTCAAGAGACTTTGGCCAAACAAATGGCTAAAGTCTTAATAAAGACTTAAAGCCAGTTTAAATTTGCCCCATGTTAATACGATACATTTTCACTCCATTTTCCTGTTCACAAGTATTAGAAATTTTCTTCATTATCTTGAAAGGTATAGTTCCTCGCCTTCCATGGAATTCGAGATGGAATTGTCTGGATTGAAAGATTTCATGATTCATGTTTTTACTTTTTAAAAAGACGAAACTTCGGAATGAATGATGTTGTACACAAGTAATTTTGATCTTTCAAATACTTCTAATTGTTCTTCTTTATATCCAATGTTCACACATGAGGTGCAAAGTCTGTTAAAGTAACATTCATTCTTGCAGTTGAGCCCCCAGATGGATAGCTTTAGTTGAGTGGTACTAGAGTTACACTTGAAGCTAAAATACCGAGTTTAAGTCTTAATGGAAGCCAACTAATCTAAAAAAATCACTTGAATAGCACCAAAAAGGCAAACTTTGACTGGATGATACTACATTTAGTTACTTAATTCAATTACAATTACGCTACATAAATTTATCATTAATAATAGTGGAGATTGCAAGTCTCTAATACCCAAGTCCAAGTATTTCGGTGCACGAGACTATTTGTGAGGCCTTGGAAAGATTCGTTTTTCTTCTTTTTTTTCATGAATAATCCTAAGACATGCTTAAACCAACTGAGAGAAAAGCATAGGAAAGGGTAAGTGGGTTGCATATCGGATCGTATATGATGAATTATCACTGGATCATGTGTATCACTCGTCAAATCAAATTCACCATCTTGCACATGGACCAGAAGTGGGTGCCCTAGCTGGAGATTGGGAAGCATCCATGGAGGCAGAACCTACAGTTGCAAACATGAGAAAATAATGGTCAGTGGATACGATAAATTATTATGTAATTTATTTTGATACATATTACAGGCGATTAAACTTAGCAATTAGTCATGGGGAAAAAGATTAAAAAAAAAAAAAAAGCACTCATACCTATTATCCAGTGCACGGATTAACCACAAAGCCGTAGTGTTTGTCTGAAAAAGAGAGATCCATAAACTCGGTGACTAACTCTATCCAAATGTATGAATCAGATCCCCAACCCCAGAAAAAGACCCTGGCCTTTTGAAGTACAAACAAAGGATGTATGACAACACATGAAAACGCAGAGGAAGTATAAGCTTTTAAGAGAATGGGCCAATCAATCAATTTAATTTAACATATTTTGAGTGGAAACCAATAAATTTAAGGAAATGTATGGATCAAGCCTACAGATAGTCTTATACTTACAAATTTAATAAGTAAAAAAGTCTATGAACCTAGGCTTTAATCTCGGTCAAAGACGCAATTTACATCAGTTGACATCACTTGCATTAAAAAATTTTTCTTTTTTCTTTTTTTTTTTAAATTTAAGCACTCCTAAAAATAATTAAATGTGGAAACAACTACTTCAAATTTATTACTAGACCATTTTAAATGTGCAATAAAGTGTTCAAAAACTTAATAACAATTTGATATACATTCGTAGCGCTTGTATTACATATTAAAACATTTGATAAAATTAGAATTTGAAATTTCAACTTTTCCCAAAAGCTAGGTAGTATGGACATGGCAATGTTGTGTCGAACATGTATGTGACGCAGCAAAATAAGTCTGCGAAAAAAAAAAGTAATTTAAAAATAATATTGGACTTGTTTTGGACGTATTGCCAACATTTTTAGGTCATTTGTGTGATTTTGACAGTAAAAATTAAATTTAAACAAAAATTTGTATCACACTTGCAGATGAAGGCGCACATTGTGTGTTTGTATTTATTAACAATTTTTATTAACATTATTAAACAATAATAAATACAAAAATCTCATAACAAATATAAGTAGAATATAAGAGTTATATATAAAATTAGAAAATATATATATATATATATATATATATATATATAGAGAGAGAGAGAGAGAGAGTGTGTGTGTCTTAGTATTGTCTGTGTCATTAGTCTTGCGAAGTAAATGAGTTAAGGGTATTTATACTGTGTCATATCCGTACCATCGTATTTATATTTTGTAGTCCAAAAACCTTAGAACAGAGGGTAGTTCGGTGAAAAGCAGTAGCAGCTAATAACAATTAAACAGTAACTTCTCATCAATAAAAAACTAGACGAAAATGTACCCAATAAGTAACTAATACACGCACAACCTGTAATACTAAGAATCGAGTTACCATCACATCCAGTAGCACCACCAACACTGCCAGGAGGGGGAGCAGGCGAATTGCTAGGAGGAAGAAACATAGCAGTATTACTAGCAACACTATCAGGAGAGGGAGCAGGTGAATTGCTAGTAGGATGTGGTATAGCAGTAGGATTTTTGAAAATACCCCTTAACGTTTACACAGGCAACCAACAAAATTAATATCTATCTTCCTGAAGATCATATAGTTATCAATTTATGACCCGATGAACCAGAAGAATCCCATCAGAATTGTTGCACTAACCACATAGAAGTACGTTATCTGGTGGAGGGCGCTCCTTGGCTGGGTCATCGTCGTGGACTTGGATGTATATTTCTTGGCCTAGAAACCATTTTTTCAGGTTCTGAGACCTGAGATTCCACATTCCAGGATTGTCAAGAAATGCAAAAACTGCAGTCCGTCCTCTTGGGTACACTTGCACTGTGGACCGGACAACAGGACCGTATAAATTGTAACTGTTGAGCGCTTCGTGTCCCCAGTTTCCAATGCCCATTCTAAGATTCAGGTGGCATTTCCAGCGCCGTGTGATAGGATGGTAAGCAACATATGCATAATGATGATTAGGAAACTTATAGTCTCTGATTGAAAGAAGTAATGATTATCATGAAACTTACCCCAACAACGAAGAAGCCAAATCCATCAAGATGCCAAGAATCCATGACAACCATTCTATTTACAAATACAAGTTGAATCCACCCTTTGTGTTTTCCAGTATCAACAGAAACCCCACGTGTAGCCTGGCCATTGACTGAATCAGCAGGAAACCAGTCCAGTTGGTAGACACCAGAACCATTGGCGATGTAATCTGCAACTTTCAGGGGGGATACATTATTGATGACTTATTGCAGTACACCTTGAATTTCTGCAGTTGAGCCTTCTAAGACGAAGGATTGTGTTAAGGAAACATTGTTACATTAAAAGTTCCTTGTGGGTTAGGCCTGGCAGCTCCTGCTGTCAAGTTCCACCTATTAATAAAGACAAGTAAGAGTGATTAATGCAGATTAGCAAGTAAAAAATATCAAAGAAAAGGAATTGAAAAAAATGGATCATATCATGGCAGGCGGAGTGACTGACAATGAGTAGCACCACAGAAGTCGCTTCTTCCAAATTTTCCTGATGGATTTAGTTTGATTGACTGAAAAATTCACATCAAATGGATCAGGCCCTGCTGGTGGAGGATCATAAACCTCTGTAGTCGAACTGGAATAATGTAGCACCCCTACACCAACTAGGCCGGTAGAGTTTTTTATGTTGACCAACTTAGGACTTGCCACGATGTAGTAATCGGCATCATTCTGATCGGCTGTGAAAAGAACTGAGTAGGATTGACCCACGTGCACATCAAGAGAGTCAATTGTTATCAGATTGGTGTAAGAGCCTTCTGTTTCAACTACCACCATCACATGTTTTTGAATCCTGAAGTTGAAACTCAACGCACTTCCCACGTTTGATATCCTGAACCAATAAGTCTTTCCTGCGCATATAGCACGGACATACATAAGTCAGATCCTATAGCATATGACCCAATTCCACTTTCCACTTTTTGTTCTCTCTTTGGGGAAAGGAAAGGGATCAGAGAGTACCTTTTGTGATCGTGAAAGACTCATAAGCTTTTGACAGTCCATGACCGTGGGGGCCTTTTCCATTCATTAGCATGACATCAGGAGTACTCTTATAGGCCACCATTGTGGAGTTGATCATTGATCTGATACTCTGTCGGAATTGTGTACCAAAAGGAGCCAAGAAAAATCTGTGTTAGCTTTGAAGAAAATTTCCAATCACAATGTGGTTAGTGTTTGTACGTGTGTAATCATCATGAGCAATATGTTTTTGTCACCTTGTAACTGTTGTAAAACCAGTCCCCAATAAGAAGATCAAACTCAGCCTCTGGCTTGCGAAAAGGGACAGCAATTACTTTGCGGTTATTGACTCTTATTGGCCCAAATCCTCCAGCAGCTTTTTGGAAGTTGCTAGAGGGAAAGTAGATAAAACTGCAATTTGGTCCTTGGTCTGAAACTAATAAGTCCAATTTGTGCCAGGTTGAATAGGGCAATTTGTCCCAGAACCTCCGTGTTGCCATGAATTTAGCCTCTGCTGTATGCCACTCCTACATCATCACCGTTTCACTTTCTCAAAGCGTGAATTACCAAAACCAATACTTCAAGAACATAAGTTCTTTATGCAGAATATACCATGTAAAGAGCAATGGTTCAACCATATTGTTGAAAAGATTCACGTGGACAACACCATTGCTTTTAGCATTGATGAGGGGACCAGGAAACATTCCATTGATTGTAATAACCTGCTCATGCAAAATAACTAGCTCTAAAAGCCAGCATAATGAAAATGCCAATGATATATAGAAAAATAATAATAATAATATTAAGTAACTAGAAAGTCCTTACAGGCTGCTCGACAGACACAGGTCTCATGGTATCGTCAAGTGCAACTTTCCACTCTAAAAAAATTTCAGCACCATTAGGCCCTGCAACGAAAATCGCTAATAAACCTGCCGTGGTAGCCAAGAGACCCCATTGGAAGCATACAGAGAAATAGCCTTACTCCCAATTACAAGACATGCAACTGCCCCCGGTAGCTTAGAAATAAGATAATTAACTAGCTACGGTCAACTTTGTCTTGTTTCTTGCGATTAAGGAGAGAAGTGAAGAATAGTCCCTAGAAAAGAAAAGATCCAAAAGTACAAACAAAAAGGGGAAAGAGAGAATAGCAATTTTGATATAAACGCCTAATTAACTAGTGTCTCCCATCAATTATGAATGTTTCCTGGCATTTTTAACAAGCTAACAAGCCGTCTGCTCGACTAGAAATCTGCGGTAGCCTAGTTTGCGCGACCTTTCTAGACGTTGGCCAGGTTGGCTATTGTCAAACAATAAAAAGGGATTCTGTGTGTTTTTGACACATGCCATGGCCACTAAACTTCTTCATGGAGGACCGCCGAAGAATTTGAGACTCTTATCAGTCAAAGCTCGTTGTTTAAAATGGTGGGAAGGAGTCCTATGCGATATCGAAAACTCAATTTTCTTTTCTCTTTTTGTTTCTAGTTTATTCTCCTTAGAGGGTTAATAAGCCTAAAGATGCACAATAGTACACGATATTAGATATTAGATGTATCTTTCTTCAGATGGGTATTCACACTCACAAGGCTTTTATTCTTAATTTCAAGTTTAAGATGCAAACTCTAGTCCTGCCAACAAAATAAAACAGGGTTCTCCCCTCGGTAACTGAGACATTGGGCTAACATTTTTAAATTAAACATTTTATCTGGTGAATTTCGTCTGTTACCTCAAAGGATTATCTAACTCAAGAAGCATTCCTCTTTTGAATTTTTTTCTAAACATTATACCAACAGAGAAAGAAACAAAGAAACAAAAAGGAAAAAAAGAAAAGAAAATAAAAGAAAATGGAAGACTGCATCTGCCCACTTCAACTTAAGCAGCCAAGGATTTGACTGGATTTGAAAAATACTGGCCCTACTAAGGAACGACATTTCTTTACTCAGCTTTGTTTCTTGTCAGCCGAGTGTTGACTTCCATTTTAGAGAATAGAATAAGGAGCAACTATCGTACAAGTGGAAAAAAAAAAAAAAACTCATAACTTAATACTTTAAGGTTTTAAGCAAGATGTGATATCAAATTCTATGAGAGTGTTGCCTGTTTTAGCCCACTGTTAATGCTCTGAACTGCCCGTTTCCAACATTTTCTTAATGCATCGTGCACACCCCTTGGAACGAATGATAGGAAACCAACCTTTTCATTTATACATGTCACCGAAAACCCAAATGCAAATCACTTTAAAAGCAAAAGGAATCGGGTACAACAGCAACTCAACAATGCAGTGAAGATTGACAAAATCTAAAATGTAATTACCATGCACTACATCTCAAAATTTTTTCCAACTGCATGGCAAGAAATAGCGGCCACAACACAATAGAGCTTTAGGGAGACCGCCCAATTCTTTACGGCATTCAAGTGTGAAGTGTCCTGGAGATCTGGCCGCCTAATTTCTGTCAGAACCGGCAGTGTGGAATATTTACAACAATTTGGCAGTTCTTTTGCTACCCCCTCTTGCTGTGATATCTTTAATTAGGAGCAGCAACCACTGGCATGAGGTGCCTGGTATACTTGTTTCTGCCTCAAAATTTGTTGTTTCATTGCCACAGATCCCTTTTCTAACAGTGTAGGTGCCTCCATTATCTATAAAGTAATGAATATGGGTGGTCAGCACATGCATTCAAGGACCACAAATTATCCTTAATTTTGGGAAATGTTCAACAGTAGCTTCGGGACAAGGAGGCGCTTTAGTTATTTTTCAGAACGTGCAAAATTGAATCCTTCAATTCATGGTCCTCAATTTCAAAACTAGTTTCTGACCAATTATGAATGTGCCTCTAGGAGGAAACACGGAAAAATGCTATATGCTCAATTGGTACCACATTTACCAACTATTACATAACCCCACCAGACATACATGAAACAATTTATCAACATCCCAGGATAATGTTAAAGCAGGTGCATATATGAATATCAATATGGAATGGATAGAAGCAGATGTCATGATAAATCATATAATCAATGCCGTGTTACGTTTAAGCTTCCATTTGCTTGTACCGACACATCATGACTGCAGAAGAATGCACAGTGTAATAAGCATTGCTGAGAATGTACCTTTAGTATGACCTCTATGAAACACTGCTGTACATTTTCTCTCGTTTTAGCACTGCATTCAAGAAATAGGCACCTATGTTCCCGTGCGAGAGCCATTCCTTCTTCTCTACTCACAGCCCTTTCACTGTCCTGAAAGTGTTGCATCATTAAAACATGATAACTCATCCTTTTTCCAGTACACTGTTTGGCGATATAATATCAGAAATGGACCAAAAGTTATCTCACATTAAAATGTAATATGTATGTGCCCAAGTAGAAAAGGGTGATGAGGAGTAACCAATCAACTTACCCTATCAACTTTATTTCCAACTAGAAGTTTAATGCTTTCAGGATTGGTGGAGTAAAGCTCTACTTCCTTTGCCCATATATCTGACAAGTTTGTAAAGGTTTCTCGCCGTGTCACATCATAAACTAAAATAACAACCAAAGCGGTAATTGATTAGAATTCGAGATTACTTATGGCGTTCCATTTTGCTTGAAAAATCCACAGAGTTAAACATTTGAGAAAGAGCTCATTTAGTTCTTTATAGTTCTCTAATTATTTAGGTGGAGTGTATAATAATCTGTTTGAATGGATATATGCAAAGAATCCCTACCAAGTATGATGCCATCCGTCCCCCTGTAGTAAGAGCCGGTTAACATTCCGAACTTCTCCTGGCCAGCTGCAATACCACAAAACATGTTAACACACTAAGTACATTACAAGGTCTATTTAAAACTCAATGAGCAACCGATCGATCTCATGAATGCTGCTAAAGTGTCAATGGCAATTGGCAATTGGCAATTGGCACTATAGGTGAAAAGGCCTTTACTAAGGACGACAAGCAAAGCAGCTTCCACATCAAAATGCAGCGCAGTGAAAGAAAAAGAATCTTAGAACAAGTGAGACAACTAAAGCTCATCCAATGCTGAAAGAACAAGAGAAAATAGATTAATTTCAGTGCAGATTATAAAAAAAGGCACAGGTTAATGAAATTAATATTGGAAAAATAGTAGCCTTGGGTTACCTGTATCCCATATTGTAAGCTTCAATCTTTTGCCACCAACAGTGAGCATCTTGATCTTAAAATCCACACCTGCACGTTACGAGAAAGACTCAAATGCGGCTTAATTTGTATTACATGCAGATCACAGAAAGCTATCGACACAATTAACAAAATAAAAGTCCACAAAGACAAAAAATTAAGTCTAAATCAAGCTCTAATCGAGGGGTTTCAAGTTCCTCATAAAAGATCATTAAAAAAAAATTCTTGAAGCCTTTAAAGCTCTAACCCAGCACATAGAGAGCTCCACTATAAATTTAAAATCATTTTTCTGAAAGGGCCCCAAATTCATTTTATAAAACCCATCAGTTTAAGGGTCAAATTCAAAAGAAAAGAACCAGCTAATTGGTCGTTCTCAAACTTGCAGGGGCCAGCCAAACCAGTTTTGCTATGAAGAGGCTTGGGGGAGGGAAAAATCGCTGCAACGAATCAACCAGGGCCGAGGCATCATCTTTAAATTGAAAGCCGCTCAAGATTTTGGGCTCTCAGTCTCACATGCAGTTGCCACTTTCAAAAGAAGAAAAGAAAAACAGAGGAACCGGAGAAAAGACTGTGTGTACTAGAATCGAGAAAAGGGTGAGAGAGTAAAGAGAAAGAAACAAGAAGTACCAATAGTGGGAGAGAGATCATGGAGAGAATTGGAGATGAAACTCAGAAGAAAAGTACTTTTTCCAACACCAGAATCCCCAATGAGCAATATCTTGAACGAGTAATCATAACTAGTGTTCCCTCCTTTGCAAGCACCACCTTTCATTCTTGGTAACCGGCAAGAACAAATTAGCCAACCTCTTTTACCACGACGCTGCAAGACAGACAGACAGACAGACAGACAGACAGACAGAGAGATGAGCTTTCCAATGTCTAAACAAGAAGAAAGAAGAGAACTAGAAAGATGGCGGGTGTCACGCCTCACAGGAAATTTCGTCGAGAGGGAGACAACGGTGGGGCTGGCGTAGAGCGTTTTCGGTTTGTTGTGCAACCCGATTTTCTTCAAAATCCAAAAATTATATAAATAAATAAGAATAATAAAATCTTCAAAAACTCGAAAGAAAATCTCTAATAAGAGGAAAATTAATAATTATTATTATTATTATTATTTGAAATTAAAAAAAAAAAGAAAAAGAAAAAGAAAAAGAAAAAGGGTAGCATTGTTTTGTCCAGGAGAGCAGGCAGGAGTGGGACTAGAGACGAACCGTTGTCTTTCTCACCGCGAACGGTTTTCTCGTCGGGTCGGAGTTACTTAAATTAAATATTATTAATATTCGTAATTAATAATACAGCTGCACCTGCCAGACGTCTTGCGTTTACGCATCATCGGTTCACATCAGGTTTCCTGTAGACGTAACCATAATTAATCTTAATGATAATTATACTTTTAATTAATGTCCACCGTGCAAGGCAATCCATTGATGGGTCAACCACAGGTTGCTTGACCCAAAATTAATTCTGCCAGAATTCATCGTGTTCTTGCCTGGATTGTCGCGCCTTCATGAGGTGCCTAAAAGAAATTTTTTCACACAAAAAAATATATTGTATTTATATAATATGATTTAATCAATTTTAACGGTCCCCTTTAAAAAAATAAAAAAAAACAGTTATAGTAAGTCTAGTCAATATCGTTCTATGTCACAATTTAAAATTATAAATTTGAAGTAGTTAGAATTTGCACCCGATCCCTCCAAGAATTTTGTTATTGTAGTCAAATAAAATTAATTTGGTTTGTTAAATCTAAGAAATAATCAAAACTATTGAATTCACCCTTTTACATTAAAAAAAAAAAGAAAAAAATTTCAACAAATTTTGTGATTAACCACATACAATATTTACCTTACCTTATTTGTAAAATCATAAAAATAAGATGATGACAAACTGAATTATGAAGCAAAGTTATTAAATTCAGTCAAATAATTGACTTAAAGAAAAAGTTGAGTTATTTGATGATTAGTTAAATTAGTGAATTAATAATATTTAATATTTTTATAAAATTTTATAAATTTTAAGTGAATGCAAACATCTTTTCTTTTTAGATATAAAAATATAATTTTATTAATTTATTTGATATTTAATGAAAAATTTATTATTTTTAACGTAGACTATATATATATATTTTGTAGGATATTGCAAAAAAAATATTTTTTAATTAAATAAAAATTAAATTTGATAGTTTAAATATATTAATTTACATAAAATTTTTATTAGTAACAAAATATTTTGATATAAAACTTTGAAATTTAAAAATAAATTGAAGAAAAAGAGAAAAAAAACCCAACTCTAAACCATCGGGTGAAATAAATCCATTGGTTTTTTAATGAAATAAATCAACGTAAAATTTAGATTGATTCGACCGATGGAATTGAGCCGAATTTAATAACTATTCTGTGAGGGTCGGGGTCGGGCCGAGAATTCAATCACCTGTGCCACCTCTCAACGTCGGTGCAACATGCGAAAGGATGCGACCCGCGAAAGGATTTAAAAATTCAAAGCATGCACACCTGCTTATACAGTTGCCCCATTGTCCACCACGAAGCTTGTCAACTGTCGCCATGTTCTCGTCGCCTTTGGAATGAATCTATTCTAAATCTTGAATATTTATACAACCTCTTTCTATTTCGAGACGGGGTTATTTACTCCTGGCTCGAAAAGGGAATTTCCCGGTCCGTCTGACGATGGTTTTTGGAGCATTTCTTGATTGATTTTTAGCAGTTTGTCGTTAACACTACAAACAATCTGTCACCAACTAGACCTCGTTTGGATAAAAAACGGTACCCACTGATTTTGGTATTTCTATTTGTCTTGGAGTAGTCTAATGCTCTGCCGGAGCCATACTCACTTCGGCTTGTGGAAGGCAACCCTGGGGTCCCTTTCTCATTGGAAAGTTTTCATTCAAAACTGTGTATAGTATCTTTTTTTTTTTTTTTCAATTTAAAGGTCAATTGAGCAATTAAGTACATAATAAAATTAGTTCTTTTTATTCCCATTCTCCTTCCCCAAATTAGGAGGAGTGTTGCTTGAGGGACTATGTTTAGTCTCTTTCTCAGCTTTGTCCAGAGTTGAGGGTGGTTTTCTCCCCTGCAGAAGCTGTGGAAGTTGGCTGATCGAGAGCGAGTGTGATGCCTCTTTTGGCAAGCTTCGCATGGATGTACCATGATCAATCCACTAATATCTCTCGGTTGTGTACACAGAATGAGAAAGGTTTATTGAACTCTAAGAAATATATGCACATATACAATGACACAGACACAATATAACACAGTAGAGATATAATAATTCATAAACTTTTTTTTTTTTTTAAAAAGACATAAACTAGGATCTCTCTATATATATATGCGTATACTAGATTTTATTTTTGGGCCATGCAAAGTTTGATAAAAATTATATAAGTTAAATAATAATTATAATAACAACAACAATTACTATTTTACTAGTAATAAAGTAAATAAATTATAAATTTAGAATTCAATAGTATAAAATAATTATTTTAAAAATATAATATAATATATAAAAATATTAAATATAAAATTTTATATTTTTAAGTATATAAACTTAAAATAAAATTATAATTAAAATTATTAATAATAAACTATAACAATTCACTATTATCTTCTTCTAAATTTATAGGTAGAAGAGTTTGTGACGAAATATTTTGTATTAATTTTAGTACGATATTAAATATTAATGAATATTTATAAAGACTAGGATAAAAATGATCTAAATTATTAATAATTTTTCTTTTTTTTCTTGATAAAAATAAAAATAAAATTTTAAGAATAGTTATTTGAGAGTTTTTTTTTTTCATAAGAAAATCAAAAGAGATATTAGAATTAGATTTTTCTTTTTTTTTCTTTTTCTATTTTATAAGAACCAATAGAAGAATTTGAAAAAAGGTTTTTTTTAACTCATTTTTTCTTTCTTTGTTTTTTTAAGAGCAACTAAAATGTAATTTTTTTTTGTTTCAATAATACTAACACATATTAGTATTAAATTTATGCATGATACTCAAATTTAATTATATTTGTTGATAAATTTAATTTAATTTTTATTTTGTTTAAAAAAGGAAACAAAAAAATACTAAAATATTGGGTATTACTCTTAAGAAAAAAAATTTGAAATTGTATAGTTTAAACTAAATTTACTTTTGTAATTAATGAGATTAAAAAATAAATAATTAAATTAAATTAAATTAAAATTTTTACCTTCTTTTCAAGAAAAAAAAAAGATTTTGAGTAATTATTTTTCTTTTCTTTTTCTTTTAGGAAACTTGAGAGTAAGTATTTTTTTAAGAAAAAATTGAATTTGAGAATTTTTTTTCTCCAAAAAGGGATTTAAAAGTAATATTTTTTTTTTACTTTTTTTATTAAAAAATTTTATAATTATAAAAATTTAATTACAATTAAAATAAGATTTTATAAATCAATAAAATTCCTATTTGATTAAAATTAAATCTACATTATTGATTTATAAAATACTAATTTGATTGTAATCAAAATTTTTATAATTATATAATATTTTAATACTTTAATTTACAAATTTATAAAAAATTATTTTATAAGTGAAAGTTGAAATTTTCTCTCAATTTTGACTATATATATATATATATATATATATATATATATATATATATATATATATATAATATTTATCTAAGAGACAACAAAATGTTATTTTGTTTTTCTTAATTTTGGAAGCTACTTTTATTTATAAGAAAAAATGTTTATATTTAAAAAGATTTATTTTAAAAAAAAATAAATTAAGAACATAGAAAATTAATAAAAGAATTTGAATCAAGCTTAAATTCTTAGACTAATTTACAAATTAAAGGATTTAGATAGAAGTAAAATAAAAAGAGAAAGGTAAGGTTGCCAAATTTGATTGAAATTTATGAAAACATATCTCATCATTTTAGTTTGGCAATAAAGATCTAATGATGAATTACTTTAATCTTACTTATTCAAAAAAAATATATTTAAAATAAGATAATTTTTACTTATTTTATTTAATTAGATATAATCAGATAAATAATTCTTTCAATTTATTTTTAAATTTTTAAATTTTAAACTTTTATTCAAAACATATTATATAAATTAGTGCGTAATAATGATTATAAGATAATTGTTATATTTATTTATTTTTTAGTATAACTTATTTATAATTGTACATCACAAAAATTTATTATATTATTATTTATTTTAAATATACTATATTTATTATATAGTACAAAATTATGAATAAATTATATTTATAAAAAAATAAAAATAAAACTTCCCTAATTATTATACAATTTATCCTTTGTAAATTAGTATTCTTGTATGGATATTTTGTAGTCCAACTTTTCTCTCAAATCGGTGTGACAAAATTCTCTTGAAAATTCTTTTCTTTCCGTCTTCTTTGTGTGAATCATGCTGTTGTCATCTTTTGTCGAAAGAAATTGACAATTCATGTGTTGTATTGAGTTGCCCGTCAAGGGACCTATTCTAATTATGCATGATATGAATTATGATTATTTGTAAATAGAACCTAATACTAATGTTGGTATAAAATCGTTCTAATAAAAATTAAGAAATTTTAGAGTTCTGAGCCAATAATTATAAATAATTAAAAACTAAAATTATAAAATTTAAACGTCACTTCCAACAATAAAAATGTTAAAGAAGATAAGTATAATGAACCAACTATTCCAAATATAAAAATTCAGAATTAGTTCTTAAAGAACTAGAGAAAATAACTCATATACTCATCATCTGTCGTCTTCCCCTCCAACTACCTTTTTTATATGTTAACCCTTCTAAAACTCTAACTAATAAGATGAGTTTATTAAGAAAATTTGTCTAATCTATTATCCTCCTCTTCAGCCAAAATATGTTAACCCCAAAAACCCTAACTAATAAAATGGACTTATTAAGGAAATTTGTCCAACCTACTAAATAATAATAAAAATTCATGAAAATAACTCATTTAAATGCCTAAATATGGGCTTTTAAATCTAACTTACTTCCCAATGTCATGGTTTTTAAATTCCTCCACAGATAATATATTCGTAAGTCTTGGTAAAACCTTCATCATCCTTAACTCATACCTAATAACTTCTTAATAGTAAATGTCACACAATAAATTATTAAGAGTTTCATTTATTTTTTTTAACTTTACTCTTGTCATTGGTTCTTCAAAATTTTACAAATTATCAATTCTCTTATTGATTTGATCTGATACAATGTAACTTCCATCAATGCATGTAACTTTTGTCTATTGGAAATTACCCGAAAAGTGTCACACCTTACTTTGGTGACATTGTTGGGATTCAATACTCTTTATCAATCAAAAAGCCTCCAAACAACTTGCATGGTCGGTTATGAGACCATGAGCTCCAATATTATTGTGAATTTGGATTTGTAACTTTTAAAACATTAGTCATATAGATTTTGAAATTTTTCTGTTAAAAGTAATGATGTTTGTTATTTATCTGATTTTTATTTTTCTAAATTAGAAAGTTCAACTCTCGTGCTAAAATTTTTAAATATTATGACTTACAATTGAAAAACTTTACGAATTACGATAGACTAAAAAACACTAGTGTGCATGTGTATACGTAGGCACTGAAAAGTAAGAGCTTAAAAGGCCAACCCATTAAAACATAAGGTTAAAAGAAAAAAAAAATATCGAATCACCATAAATGAATAAATAAATAAATAAATAAATAAGAAAATACTAGTTGTCCACCATTATCTTTGGAAACATAATTTCTGTGCATACACGTTCTTTTGTTGACTTGATGATTTTAAACAGCTCTCTTGCATTAAAAAAAAAAAGAACAAAAAAAGAAAAAAAAGGAGAAGCAGAAGGTACTGCAAAATCAAAGACAGACCGTAGAAAAGGTGACGAAGCCGAATGTAGAGATGATTTCTAGTCAAGGGTGTTTGGTACGTGAGACCCAAACGAGAAAAGAGAATATCTGACCATAGCAGCGGTCTTTGGCATCAGCGTGATGGACACAGGGCGATTCCCACGCGTGTCTTATACTTTTCTTTTATAACTTTTTAGTCGAACACGGTCAACCGCGTCGGACGAGTGTCGGACAGTGCTCTACTTCTTTTGGGGCCTTTTGTGTTTTACTTTTTCAACCTGTCCGCGCATAGGAGATTGCCAGGATGTTGCCATGTTATTGAAAAAGCTGTTGTGCCCTGCGAAGGAAACGAGTTTCTTTGGCCGGGACTTTTAGACGTGGTGGTTGGTAAGCAACCTCTCTGGACAGCATGGGAAGTTTGTTGACCACCACCTTTTGTTTTTCGGCTACGGCGTGCTGGTGGCTGTGGAAATGGCAGAACAGAAGGATTATCGCCGGCAAATAGATTTGTACATATTAGTGTAACGAAATCTGTCTTACTGGCGACCAAAAGACTTGTGGAGCATATCGGTTGATTAACAGGACGCCTCTCAAGGAAAATTGGGTGACTAGGGATGATGCATCCAATGCTAATCTGGTTTTGGCAAGCGTGAGAGATGTAATTTTTGTTAGGCGATTATATATGAATATTTTTTAATAAATTATACGTAATATAATAATTTAAATTTTTTTAAACAATAAAATTTAAATTTAATTCAATTCAATTCAATTAATTTTTATTATAATTTTAATAAACTCTTAACTTGGGCTGCCGCCAACAACTTTAAGGGGATTTGGCTTAGTGGCTTTGTGCACCAGATTCGGTCTTGAACTGCTCTGTAGGTAGAGCTGGGGAGAATTTACAGAGGACTGAAGCTTGCCTAAGAAAGGGGCTACTGGCATGTTTGGATGGAAGTAGACTCTTTGATTGTATTACCAGGGCCGTTCCGCTTTCACATCAATATGCCAACCTAGTACAGAACTTCTGTGACTTGCAAATGCAAGAACGTGATGAAGTCTTCTTCTCCTATATTCATAGGAGCATAGGTTAATATTTTAGTTGTATCGCAGTTTTGAACTTCTTGGGTGTTGTGACCCTCCAAGTTAACCAAGAAAAAAAACAAAAGAAATGATTGATATGAAGATAACTCCTTTAAAAAAGTGTTTGCAAAATAGTAGCTGTAAACTTAACTAGTCATTTCTCCATTATATCAATTGGGAAGAGTACAATGTCAGAAATTGTGCTGTTGTCAGCAGACCCTGGTTTTTAAGTCCTCCACATGTGAAGATGTCTTTCGCTTTTTGACTTTGGTCCCTCTCCGCTCAATCATTGGATTAATAAGTTCTACTATTTTTCCACAAAAATTAGGAAAAGGTCAAAGCCTCAAAACAAAGCATAAACCTAATGGCAAGTTTACATATAAACGGATTTTCTTACGTGTAGATTTACTTAAAAAAAATTGTTAAATCGCATTTTCATTATCCTCAGTCATACATTTGTAATAATTTAATGTATTATTAAACTTAATGATGAGGAGAATAAATGTAGAATCAACGTTTATTATTGAGTGGGTGTGTGAATGAGTGTATATTTTTTGAAATCTTTATAACTCTTTTTTCAGATCACTTATTGCGGTTGTTAGTCCCATCTGATTGGACTGAATATCAGCTTGTTAAAATTTTTTGTTAAATATTATACACATCTATTTATTACAATAAATATATTTTTAGTTAAGATCTATAATCTTTGCAAATAGTTTTAAGGATCTTAGATTTTTAAAATTTTTTTTTTATTAAAACATATATCAATGAAAATAACATGTTTTTTCTGTACTCTGAATTCTATCATTTATGACAGTGGCACTGTCTATCGCGCAGCACGAGGGTTTGCATCGATATTATGAAACCTTAAACTCAAAGAATTGTGACATTAACAGACTGTAATCTGTGATTTGATATTGAATCTCGTCTCCATTTAGAATTAGAGTCTTGCAAGTGAAGGATTGTCTCCTATTTTGTTTTCTAGAAGCCCTTAAGGGCTGATAAAATAACTGAAAAACAAATAGATACTACTAAAAATATATTTAATAAAACAATACAAACATCATTATATTAATGCAAAAATTAAATTAACGGAAAGAGAGAGAGAGAAAAATAAAGAAGTTCTATTACTTTATTAATTATGTATTATAATTGTATATTCTAATAATCAAATACATTGCTCGATTAGTTTAACTTATCGTTCAGAAATCTATCAAAATTAAAAAGAGGGGACAAAGGTTGGTCTATTTCAATGGATCCAAAATGTTGGAACCTGTTCAATTTGACCCAAATATGGTCTCCTTTAAAACATATGGGCTCCTCAGAAGTCCACATGATTAAGACGCCAAAATGGGCTCTCCCTCCCCCCAACCTTCGGCTCGAGAGACAAAACATAGGCCCAGCAATGGACCATCCCCAGCGATGGACCAATAAGAGAATGCCACCCTTGCAAATTTTCACAAAATCAACTTCTCAGTGGTTGAGCTCAAATTGCCATCAAGGCATTATCCAACATCCCGTAGACAGATACTTTCACTTGCCAAGCAAGTAAAACATCTTGGCCGCTGCCAGGGAGTTGTTGCCATCTTGAAACTTTGAATTTTGAGCAGACCAAGTAAAAAAAAGCTAAAATTTACCAAGGATTCGATATTAGTCTTGGAGGGGATTGTTAATGAATTATATCAAATTAGAGTTTCGGTAAGCATTGCTTGCCCAAATCTTGATCTTGAGCTTTGCCCAAGCCTTGACAATGAATCTACCCTGGAGTTCTCACATTGTGGAACCCACTCAATCGTGAAGGTGACACTTTTCTTTTAAGGGTTGCCTATATTGCTCAAATTTTAACTGAGTATTTGGTCATGGAATCTCCTCGCGCTTAAAACTTGTCCTTCACTCGATGAACGACAAGCAGAGATTCATTATAAATATGAAGTTATTTGATCTTTAAAACTTGTGGTTTGCTCATCTTTGTAATAAGAGCTTCGTACTAAGTTTCGCTATTTAAGGATGGAAACTTAAAATGTATGGAATATTCTAATGTGACCTCTCTTAGCCTTAAGAATATTAGCTTGACTCCACAGCCTTCCCTGCTAGAGGATCCATCATCATATGGAGTCCACCGCTTTGACTAAGGGCCTTCCTTACTACTTTCACTAAAGCCCCTACACTTATTTATAAAGGCAATGAGAGCTTAAGCCTTGAGTGCAGTACAAAGTTGGAAATGCACGTCTAACTTCTTTAGTTTGATTGAAGATTGCCTTAATATCCACCATAAGTGTACGTGACGTTTGAGTAGTAAAGTAGACATGAATCCAAATATTGATCCTATAAGGAAAATCGAGTTTCAAATTATACAAATTCTCTATATTATTTAGATAAATCAATTGAAAAGAGAGTTAATTATATAATTAAAAGTTAATTCTAAAAAATAAATTAAAAATCAACAAACGAGATTTCTAAAACTTGGATTCCATCATCTAGATACTAATAACAAATTTAACATTTAGTAGTAATTATTGAGTTCCTTGAGGTATATAATGATCTCTTTCAAAACTCAACAATTATACTCATATTAATACTAAATTTATTTCATGATTATAGAAACTAACATAAATTTATTAAAACTTGTGAAATCTTTAACAGTAATTACAAAGATGTGTATTCATTTTTAAATTATATAACTTAAATTTAATACTTTTACAAATGAGTATTAAACTTCTACTTTCACTCCATCATTTAATACCTTAAATATGCGAATAATAGTTAGTTACTCATATAAATGAAATCAAAAGTATCAAATTGAATTAACTAAGAACATTTAAAATAACTGGGATATCAATTTGTTAACAGAATTTAATGACTACATCCTTTCCTTAGAATAAAAGATCTAGTCACTCATGTTTATCAAAACACATAAATAACTAGACATACATAAAATATTTTAAAATAAATTAATACATCATAAAAAGGAAGAGAAGGAAGTAGCAAGGTTGGCATTCTTCAAGTCTTGCACGTTTGTCCTTTGTCTTTGCTACTTTTAAATTCTTTACTTGATGTTTTGTCCTCTCATTCTCCACCACTTGGAATCCCCTATTTTGTTATGATGTTTTCCCTTTAATATATTGATTTCTCAAAACCCTAAATTGGCCAGTAAGTACACCCCACAAAATCAACTCTAATCCCTATTTTTTAAGACTTTTAATTTAATATTGATTAATGTCTAGATTCGCACTACTAACTTTTAGCCAATTTTCAAATATCAAAATGACATAAGTTCAAGTTGGGCCTTCCATGAAAATTGTAGTCCTATGTTTTAACTTTTCAGAAAGCTAAAGAATATCCTAATTTGAAGTTAATAGTTTCAATTATGACCCAAAAACCAAATAGTGTCCAAGTTGCTAGAATAGGAATTCCTGTTTAAATATAAGATGCTTTTTGATCCAAATCTTTTATCTCTTTAAACCCATTTGTAACCTAATTCACCACTTAAATTTACAAAATAACTAATACTAGATAAATGTAATTAAAACCCAAAACTTTAAAACTAATTAACCTAAGAATTAGGAAAAATACTTAAATTGTGATATAAAGTGAGTGAAATAATTTCACACATAAAATACCTCCAAACTTGCATAATTACTTGTCTTTAAGCAACTAAAAGATCATATTCAAAGCAAACAATAATAAGTAATTTAGAATCACTCATTATACCCAAGGTACCTACCACGCAAAACATCATATTTTTATTACAAAACTAAGAAAAACTAAGCATACTCATGTTCTCTATCTCATATATCCATAGATAATTCCAAGTTCAATCATGTTTATTATGCAACTAAAATAATCAAATCATGTAACTACTATTCTTGCATCACCCCTTCTCACTACTATAATCATCTTCTTTTGTTATTTTTTTTTTCTTTCAAAATCTTCAAGTTCGTACACTTGTCTTTTGATGTGAACACAAATATTTTGTGATGAATGCACCTAATTACATAACAAGTTATGCACTTATAGTGCTTTTTGCATACTTATAATTTAGGTCACCATTTGACGTGAAAGATAACATTTTGTGATGAACACAAATATTTTGTGATGAATGCACCTAATTACTTAACAAGTTTTACACTTTAAGTGATTTTTGCATACTTATAATTCAAGTCACAATTTGACGTGAAAGATAATAGTGGAGTATATAGGCATTTCAACTTATTCAATCATATTTATTCATAACCCTTATATTTAGGCCTAACTTAAATGAGAAATTCACAAGAGAATTAGTACATTTAAATCTTATGCATAGTCATATAACTCATATAACTTTCACAAGGAACATGTATTTCAATGATCTTGAAAATTCAAGCATGCTTAATCTCACTTTATAAGATATTGCCCATCTTAAACCAAAATTGCAATGCTTGAACATAACAAGTAACTCAAATGTAAATCATGATACTAAATAATATGTTTATTCTTCTTTCAAAACAAAAAAAAGAAAAGAATTTTATGTTTAAGGGTTAGCTAATTATGCAAAATTTAAAAAAAAATTGACAAATATCATACCAAGTATATAAACAAACATATAATTATGCATTAAAATTATAAATTACCCCTTAAACTTGAATCACACATTGGCCTCAAGGTGAAAGAGAAGATGAACAAAGTTAAATGAATCTTCCCCAGTTTATTTTAAAAGATTGACAGTTGAAGAATATGAAGTTTGAAACACTTGAATTTAAACAACCTAAACAAAAGGATTGAGTTATAGTCACATTTATTGAACAACTTTAAAAGAAAAGAATAATGACTAATAAAGATAATGAAAAAAAATAAAAAGAGGGCTTCGGTTACCTCTAAAAAAACGCTTGTTTATAGTCACTAGCTTAACAACAACAAAATTACTTATAATTGACACCTTGAAAAGAGTATATGACTCTTTTAGGCACCACCTCACTAACCATATAGGGCTTTAAACATTGCTGATTCACCTTGAATGTACCAGTGACCTCACTATGCACCTCAACAACTTCATATGGATACACTTTTGTCACCATGAATGGACTAAATGACCTAGACCAAAGCTTGCTTGGGAATAGCTTAAAACATAAATTGAAGAGTAGCAATTGTTGTCCAATCTCAAAAGTTCTCTTCTAAATATGATGTCTTTTCCTTGTAAAGTTGAGCACTTTAATAAGTATTCAACCTAAACTTTTTTAACTCACTCAATTTTAACAATCTCTTTTCTCTTGCAGCTTTCAAATACATGTACAATTCTTTAAGTGCTTAATAGGCCTTATGCTTTAATTCTACTAGTAAGTGACACGACTTCCCAAAGACAAGTCTATATAAGAACATACCTAAAGGTGTTTTAAAAGCTGTCTTGTATGCTCAAAATGCATTGTCTAACTTGTTCAACCAAGCTACCCTTGAGTTGGCAACAATTTTTCTCTAAAATTAACTTTAACTCTCAATTTGCTAGTTTTACTTGCCCATTTATTTGAGAATGATATGCGAGTACTACTTTATGGGTAACCCTATCATTTTTCAATAGTGCATTAAACAAATGATTGCATAAATGGAACCTTTCATCATTAAGAATGACTATCAGGACACCAAATCTTGAAAAAATGTTCTTCATAAATCTCATCACTATCCACAAGTTATTAGTTAGAGTTGTAATAGTCTCAACCTATTTAGAAATGTAGTCCATTGCCACCAGAATATATTAATTGTTAAAGGACAAAGGAAATAGACATAAGAAATCTAACCCTACACATCGAACAATTTAACCTCTAAGATATTAGTTAATGACTTCTCATTCCTCTTAAACATGTTTTCAACCCTTCGACATTTATTACATATGCTTATAATTTGTCTAGCATCCTGGTACATGGTTGGCCAATTGAAACAATATTGCCACACTCCATGGATGGAAATGATGAAAAATATCACTAATCTCCTCTTAAGACACACATCTTTTAATCATTCCATCAGCATAAAATTTGTACAATAGTGGCTCCTCCCATAGGTAATAGTTTAAATCACTCAAGAACTTCCTTTTTTTTTATGATAACTCAAATCAGGTAAAATTATACTACTCACCAAGTAGTTTACCAAATGTGCATGTAATAGAACAAGTGATATAACTAGCAACTTCTAATATGAAAAGCTCTCATTAATGGGTATCTTTACTACTTGCGATTGTCCCATTAATCTGGATAAATGATTTACCACCACATTCTTTGAACCTTTTTACCTCGAATTTTGAGATCAAATTCTTGTAATAACAATACCCATCTAATCAGTTGTGACTTGATGTCTTTCTTTGTCAATAGGTACTTAATTATTGGATGATTAGTGTAAATAATTACCTTGGAACCTATGAAATATGATTGAAACTTGTCAAAGACAATACCATAGAAAGTAGTTCTTTCTTAATAGTTGTATAATTCAATTATACATCATTTAAAGTATGATTGACATAATATATAGCATGCCACTTCCTTTTTCTTCTTTGGCCAAGAACAACACCTAAGCCAAAGTCATTGGCATCACAGATTAGCTTAAAGGGAAAACTCTAATTTGATACTACTAGAATTGGTGCCAAAAACAACTCCTTTTTCAACTTGTTAAAAGCATTTAAACAGTTATCATCAAACTCAAAAGTAACATCCTTATTTAATATATTGTAAAAAGGTTTCGTAATTTTAGAAAAATCTTTAATAAAATGCCAGTAAAACCCTGTGTAACTAAAGAAACTTCTAATTTCTTTAACATTTGTGGGTGGTGACAAATTTTCAATTGTTTTTATCTTTTCTTGGTCTACCTTAGTACCCCTAGTTGAGATCCTATGGCCTAACATAATGCCTTGCATCATAAAATGACATTTTCCCCAATTTTAAACCAAGTTGGTCTCCTCATAACATTGCAAAACCTTAGACAAGTTAGCCAAAGAAATATTAAAAGAAGATCCAAACATAGAAAAATCATCCATGAACACTTCCATGATCTTCTCAACAAATTTAGAATAAATGGTCATTATGCAATATTGGAATGTAGCAAGTACATTACATAAATCAAAAAAATCTTAAAAAATTCAAAAGTACCATAAGGACAAGTGAAATAGGGTTTTTTTTTTTTTTAGGCTATAAGAATTTGATTATATTCTGAATAGCTATTTAAAAAACAATAATATTCATACCTAGCAAGTGTTTCCAACATTTGATCAAGAAAAGGTAAAAGGAAATGATCTTTACGAGTAGTCTCATTAAGTTTTCTATAATCTATACATACTTTTCACTTAGTCACTATTTTAGTGGGAATTAATTCATCATATTCATTATGCACAATAGTTATCCCATTTTTTAGGTACAATATATACTAGATTAATTCATAAACTATTAGATATTGGATAAATAATTCCTACATCTAACCATTTTAGAATTTCAATCTTAACATTTCGTTTGTATTAAAATTTATTTGTCTTTGATTTTTAACAAAAAGTTTATAGTTTTCCTCCTTTAATATGTTGTGCATGCATAAAGAAGGGTTAATTTTTTTAAGATCTAAAATAGTTGTGCATGCATAAAGAAGGGTTAATTTCTTTAAGATCTAAAATATTTCATCTTATGATCTTTCTTCTCAATCTTAGCACATACAACAAATTTTCAAGTTAAATATAAGATACAAAAGCACTCACAATCACAGACAGGGTATTATTATCAACAAAAAAAGTGTACCTAAGATGTAGGGGCAATGGCTTTAACTCTAAAACTAGGGCTTATACATTAAAAGGAGGAAGAAGTGACTTACCTTTGCCTTAATTCTCAAGTTGAAAACTTGGCTTCAAGATTGAACTAGTTGTTTATGAGGCAAGTGTGACTATTACAAACTTTAAATTTTCATCTTTGGTTCTCTTTACACTCATTAAACAATTCTTAGGAGGTTCTTTAGGATTTTTGTTCCTAAAAACTTCTTGAATTAGCTCATCTATAAAATCAACTTCAAAAATATGATTAGTGCAAGAAGGGTATTTAGTAACTTTAGACAAATTAAATTCTACCTCTTCATCACCAACCTTCAATGTCAATTTAGCATTTTTAACATATATAATAGCTTCAGCCATGCCCAAGAAAGGACAACCCAATATAATCAAAATCTCTTTGTCTTCCTCCATTTCTAACATAATGAAAGTAATAAGAATGAAACATTTTTTTACCTTGACCAATAAGTTTTCTAAAATTCCTATAGGGTATTTCATTGATCGGTCAGCTAGTTACAAAGAAATGGTAGTACATTTTAACTTCTTCAATCCAAGTGTCTTGCACACAGATAAAGGTAATAGTAAAACACTAGTAGCTAAATCACACAAAGCGCTAGAAAAATCAACATCATTAATTGTGCAAGAGATTGAAAAACTCCTTAGATCTTTAAACTTTGGTGGAAGCATATTCTGAATAACTGTAATGCATTTTTTAGTTAAAGGAATGTTTTCATGCTCTTCTAATTTCCTCTTATTTGACATAATCTCTATAAGGAACTTTGCATAAACAAGAATTTAAGCTAAGACATCTATAAAAGGAATGTTAATATACAGTTGCCTAAACATTTTAAGATATTTCTTAAACTATTTATCAATCTTATTTTGTTTAAACTTATGAGGAAAAGGAATAAGAAGGACATAAAGTTTGATTATTGTTGGTGGTGTGGATGATGTCTTAGTTTGTTCAACTTCTTTCTATGGCTCTCATCAACGTTATCATCTATTATAGTCTCACCACTTACGTGACCAAGTTACTTGCCACTTCTCAAGGTAATTGTCTGCACTGCTCCTTTGGATTGACCATTATTTTACCAGACAAGTTCCCTTGACTATGTGGTTGGATCTCATTTGCTACCTTACCTTACCTTATCAAATTTAAACTCTAGTTGCTTAACCTCTTTGAAGTGGCATTGGCTAGCTTTTCAATAGCTAACTCCTATTCTAGCATGATTTTTTGTTTTTTGCATCCTTCTTTAAGGTCTCAGTTGAAAACCAGTAAGATTGGAAGGTCTTAAGCTGCTACCTTTTTTTCCTTGATCTCTCTAGGATAAATTAGGATGATTTCTTTAACTTAGGTTATAAGTTTGGGAATAAGGATTATTTTGCTATTACCTATTAAAATTCAACATAAATTATGCTTGTTTAACCTATACACAATTAAAACTAAGGTGTGCTCCTCCACACCAATCATGCATTGAGCTTTGAAATAATATTAACATTTGAAATAACACTAACATTACCTAACTCACTTACTAGGTTATCAACCTTGGCATTTAGCATGTTTATTCTATTAACCTCATACATACCTAGAGCTCTCTAAGGCTTACCTCTCTTGTTTGACTATTGATAATTATTGGTAGCCATATCTTCCAATAGCTTCTATGCTTCTTTTGTTGACTTGCCCATTAAGGCACCTTTTATAGTTGTATCTATAGTAATTCTTACTGAATATGTCAAACCATTATAAAACATTTACATCAGCAACAGGTCAAGTAAAACATGATGGGGACATTGTCTTTACAACTCCTTAAACCTTTCCTAAGCTTTATACAAAGACTCATTATCAAACTAAACAAAACTAGTAATGCCATTCCTAAGTTTGGTAGTCTTACCTTAGGGAAATACTTAAAAATACTTGTGACAAGGCATCCTAAGTTGTAAAAGAATTAGAATCCTTGGACTTCAGCCAAATCTTTGCCTTATCCTTAAGAGAGAATGGAAAAAGTCTTAAATGAATGACATCGTTGCTAACTTCATTTATCATGATAGTATCATAAATTTCCAATAAGCTAGTAAGATATGTATTCAGATCCTATGGTTCTCCACTAAATTGATCTTATTAAATCATCTAAATAAGGTCTAGTTTGATCTTAAAATTATTGGCATTCATTATTGGCCTTGTAATATTGGATCAGGCACTATTGACACTTGGCATGGCATAATCACACAATGCATTTGGATTCTAATTATAGTTCTAAATTTGATTAATCAATTCATCTTCCATTGTTCCCTTTCTTGCTCCAATTGTTGATCTTTCCTTAGTGTATGCTGAGTTTGTTTTATCTTAGGATCAAATAAAATAATCCTTTCATATGTATGTGGCATACACTAAACAACTCTACAATGTTAGTAACAAATAATTTTAATAATATTGAACAAAAAAATCACTAAAAGAAATACATACGAATCAACATTTAACAAAAATAGCTTAGACAATGGAAAAAAAACCCAAATTGGTTGGAAACCCTAGTAAATGATTTTTTTTTTTTTTTTTAAGATACAATAAGGCTAGTAGCTTAGCAACTAGTCTTGAATAAAACATCATTTCCTTTAGATAGGTGTAAGTATAACCCTTAATTCAATAGTTCATTTGATTTTTACTAGTGCCTACCTTAGTTTTGGCCAAAAGCACTTATCAGAATAAAATTTTGCAAACACAATACTAAAAGATCAAAATATTAACTAAACCTAATCAAGAAGCAATCCATAATAGAATCACACACTAAAAATAAAGGACTAAATAAACAAAATTAAAATAGAATATGAGTAGAAATAAAAGTCATAATAGAAACAAAAATACAACCTAAATTAATAAAGAAAATCAATTATTTTGATATTGAAAACTCTTTTCCCTAAAAATAGTGCCAAAAACTTTATTTCCCTAAAATCCACCATAAGTGTATGAGACAAGTAGTAAAGTGGACATGAATCCAAGCATCAATCCTATAAAGAGAAAACTCAAGTATCAAATTATGTGAATTCACTAATTTATTTAGATAAACAGATTGAAAAGAGAGTTACCTAACTATGGAATTAAAAGCCAATTCTAAAAAGCAAATTGAAAATTAATAGATAAGGTTTCCAAGATTTAAATTTCATCAACTAAATATCAATAACAAACTTAACATCCAATTGTTATAATTAAAACATGCTAAAAACAATGATGAAATTCCTTAAGGTATATGATGATCTCTTTCAAAACTCAACAACTATACTTATATTAATTTTATATCTACTTTTGTGATTATAAAAACTAACATGAGTTTATTAAAACTTATGGAATCCTTAATCGTGATCATAAAAATGTGTATTTATTTCTAAACTATACAACCTAAGGTTAATGCTTTTACAAACTAGTATTAAATTTTCACTTTTATCCCATTGTTTAATGCCTTAAATATGCAAATAATGACTAGTTACTCACATGAGTGAAAATCAAAAGTATCAAATTGAATTGACTAAGAATGCTCAAAACAATTGAAATATTAATTTGTTAATAGAATTTAGTGACTACATACCTAGTATAAAAGATATGGCCACTCATATTCACTAAAACACACAAATAAACAACTAAATATTCACAAAACATCTTAAAATAAATAAGTAAATCATAAGGAGGAAGAGAAAAGAGTGAGAGGGTTGACTGACAGTTTTTGAGTCTTTCACATTCATCTAATCTTTGTTATTTCTAGATCCTCTATTTCTCCACTATTGGAAACTCGTTCTCTCATTGGATGTTTTCCCTTTAATACATAGATTTCTCAAAACCTTAATTTGGCTAGTAAATACACCTCACAAAATCAACTCCAATCCTTATGTTTTCGAACTTCTAATTTAATGTTGATCAATGTCCAAATTCGCACCATTGATTTCCAGCCAATTTTCAAATATCAAAATGGAAGATTTGGAGTTAGGCTTTTCATGAAAATTATAGTCATATGTCTTAGCTTTCTAGAAAGATAAATAACGCCTTAATACAAGGTCTATAGCCCTAATTATGGCTAAAAAACCAAATAGTGTCCAAGCAGTTATAATAAGAATTCTTGTCAAAATATGAGATATTTTCTTGTCCAAATTCTTTATCTCTTTAAACCTCTTTAAAATTTAATTTTCCACTTAAACCTAAAAAATAACAAAATAACAAAGACTAGATAAATGTAATTAAAACCTAAAATATTAAGACTAATTAACCTAAGAACTAGGAGAAACACTCAAATTGTAACATAATGTGTGTGAAATAATTCCACACATAAATTAACCATTATAGTAAACAATCAACCACTTTCGGTTAATGCAATGCAAACCTTCGTGGTTGCTCATTGAGGACTATTACCTTGTGTGCTTGAAAGTATGACTGTAATTTCCTTACTTTGACCATTAATGCAAATGCCAATTTATCAAATTCGGGGTACCACATTCTTATGCCTTACTGACATAGTAAACAAGCTTCTAAACTTTTCTTTCCTTGTGAATCGGGATGAAGTTGACCATGTGCTAATTAATTGTTAGACATAAATAGATTGGTTATCCAAAGGATCAAAGATTAAAAGAATCGTGAAAATTTAAAATTGACAAAAATTTGAGATTAGTCAACCTGTAGTATTCATTAGTCAAATAATTGATAAGAGAAGAAAAGTTGAAAGAAGTAGAGAATTTGAATTGGTTGATTGAACTAATGCCTCTGGTCAACCTAACTAATGGTTGCGGTTAAGTAGAGGTAGATTGAAAGTTAAAAATTTTAACGTTATAGAAATTACAAAAATTTTAAGTTAGTTGATATGAGGTAGTTCAAGAATTCAAAACTTCAACTTTGCATAAATTATAAAAATTTTAGGTCAATTGACATGACCAGCAATTGTGATTGACTAATGAGACTGAACAAGTTAAAAGCATAGAGGCTGAAAAGGTTATAGAGATTTTGGGCCAATTGACTAATTTAAATACTGTGATTATTCAATGTTTCAAAAAAAAAAAAAACAAAAAGTTTCTTTGTTTGTAAATTGATATTCTTTAGAAAAAAAAAATCAATCTCTAACAGATAGCTTATTGTGTTTGTTTATAAAAGAATTGTAGTATTCTTTTGTAAGTAGAAAGATAGAGAAAAAGAAAAGTTATTCATTATATACACCTAAAAAAAAAAGAGATGTAATTATAAAAGTAAGATTAAGAGTTATAGAATAAAAAATTGAGATTGTAAAATCTTGAGTATCTCGACGAAAGATAGAAAAAATTGTAAAAATTAAAAGTTGATAGAAATTTAGAATTTGTTATTTCTAAATGTAAATTC
This sequence comes from Bruguiera gymnorhiza, assembly GCA_020883675.1. NCBI lineage: Eukaryota > Viridiplantae > Streptophyta > Magnoliopsida > Malpighiales > Rhizophoraceae > Bruguiera > Bruguiera gymnorhiza. Next base: position 732,721 of record JAIRCJ010000060.1, on the reverse strand, counting down.
TCAATTTATATGTAAATTCTCAATTTAAGTTGAATCTTTTTATATCACTATGCATATTTTCACTTCCTTGATCTCAATTTGTAAATGTAAAGTCTTACTTTTTATTTTTAAAATTTGAGATTGAGTGTGGACTGAATAATTAATTGAAGAAATATAATTTATCTCCTTTGAGTTATTTTAGGAACCAACACTTCATATTATAGGGACAAGTCACTGTTAGAATCAGACCATAAAGTTAAACCTGAATTAGCAATTTAATATTTTGGCATGGTAAGTAGTATGTTCTTAATCGTATGTGGCAAGTGCTGTAATGAAACCAGAGTAGGCCAACTCACTTTCGCTAATAGTACTTGAAATTGCAATGTAATTTCAGGAAATAAAGGCTATTCTCCCCTATTACCGTTATTATCTCATTTTTTGGTTTTTCAACATCAAAATTTTATTGATTAGTTAAAAAAAAGAAAAAGTACTACAAAATTCAAACGGAACCTCCTAAATTATATTACAGAAGGCATTCCCAGCAAAATTACACGACATAATGCTCTTAAACCGAAAAATATACTCGAACACCTAGAATTATGAAGAACTGAAGACTGTCGTGGTAGCTCCACATGCTGACTGAAGAGCTCCAGAGCTGCAGTCCCGTACAGTAACAGTAGACGGGTGGGACTCCTAGATCAGGTGAGGCTGCCGAGTTAAGAGAATGTCACGGAACCACGTATCACCATATACAGATTATGATGTTTGAGAATTTCCTCTCCGATGGCGTTGGTCCGTTGGTTCTCAGCATTCAGAGGAAACAAACAACAAAGAAAAGATTTAAAATGAATTAATCACATGACACTGTATGAAGGTTGTGAATTCTTACATTGATCAATTTCACGCTGAGATGCACGTGGGTTATACTCTGATAATGGTACATGAAGCAATGATGGGCATATATGAACACAAATATATTTTAATAGTCTTGTTATTGGCTTTCTGTTTTTGCTACGAACTTTGAAGGGCGTGCAAGAAAGGTAGCTAGAGAGAAATAGTCCGCACGACGTGATAGAAGGGCAGGTGAGTGCATTTACAATGATTGTTTTTGTTCTTCTCTCAAAAAAAAAAAAAAAATTCTTTTAGTTGTTATGTTACCATATAAAGGTAAAATAAAAATAGTTAAAAAATACATTAAATTTATCTAATTTTTAATTTTTATCAAACCTAAAAAAGGAAAAAAGATATTTAAAATATTTCATTAAATATTTATAAAACAAATTAAAATTATATATTTATAAAAAATAAATTTTGATATAATAATATTATTATTTTATTTATTATTTATTTAAAAATAAGAGTAATTCTATATATACTTAACTTCTTTTTATATTTTATTATGCGTAATTTTTGTGTTAGTGCTTTTCTTTTTTGGCATAATAATTGACAAATAACAAGCATTTGAATTTAATTTTTTTTTTCTTTTATTAGAAGAATATGTTACTAAATTATGGTAGGCAATACGATGGTCCCCCAAAAACCTAGGAAAAAATACCCAAAATTTCATGGGTTACTAAATGCTGCAAAGTCTAGACGTGAAACATGTCTTAAATACTTAACTACATAGGAATGAGTGAACCATGCTGAATTTCACGGTTCTTTGCCGCCTACTCGACTATATATGCAAGCGAAATGTCATCCCCGCAAGTCATATGTGACGACCCAGATTAATGGAGTGTGCATGTGTCTCTCTCCCTGTGCCAATTATCCCTTTGATTTCCAGCCAATTTTCAAATATCAAAATGGAATAATTTGGAGTTAGGCCTTTCATGAAAGTTATAGTTTTATGTCTTAGCTTTCTAGAAAGATAAAGAACACCTTAATATAAGGTCTATAGCACTAGTTATGGCTAAAAAACCAAATAGTGTCCAAGCAATTATAATAAGAATTCTTGTCGAAATATGAGATATTTTTTTTGTCCAAATTCTTTATCTCTTTAAACCTCTTTAAAGTCTATTTTTCCACTTAATCCTAAAAAATAACAATATAATAAAGACTAGATAAATGTAATTGATACCTAAAATATTAAGACTAATTAACTTAAGAATTAGGAAAAATACTCCAATTGTAACATAATGTGTGTGAAATAATTCTATACATCAATTAACCATTATAGTAGGCAATCAACCACTTTTGGTTGATGCAATGCCAACCTTAGTGGTTGCTCACTAAGGACTATTACCTTGTGTGCTTAAAAGTATGGTCGTAATTTCCCTGCTTTAACCATTAATGCAAATGCCAATTTATCAAATATGGGGTACCATATTCGTATGCCTTACTGACATAGTAAACAAGCTTCTAAACTTTTCTTTCCTCTTGAATCAGGATAAAGTTGACTTTCCTCTTGAATCAGGATGAAGTTGACCATGTGCTAATTAATTGTTAGACACAAATATATTGGTTATCCAAAGGATCAAAGATAGAAAGAATCGTGAAAATTTAAAATTGACAAAAATTTAAGATCAGTCAACTTGTAGTATTGACTAATCAATTAGTAGATAAGAGAAGAAAAGTTGAAAGAAGTAGAGAATTTGAATTGGTTGATTGAACTAATGCCTCTGGCCAACCTATCTAGTGGTTACGATTAAGCAAAGGTAGATAGAAAGTTAAAAATTTTAACGTTATAGAAATTACAAAAATTTTAAGTTAGTTAATATGAGATAGTTCAAGAATTCAAAACTTAAACTTTGCATAAATTATAAAAATTTTAAGTCAATTGACATGACCAACAATTGTGATTGACTAATGAGATTGAACAAGGTAAAAGCATAGAGGCTGAAAACGTTACAGAGATTTTGGGTCAACTGACTAATCTAAATGCTATGATTATTCAATGTTTCAAAAAACAAAAAACAAAAAGTTTCTTCGTGTGTAAATTGATATTCTTTAGAAAAAAAATCAATTTCTAACAGTTAGCTTATTGTGTTTGTTTATAAAAGAATTGTAGTATTTTTTTGTAAGTAGAAAGATAGAGAAAAAGAAGAGTTATTCATTATATATACCTAAAAAAAGAGATATGTAATTATAAAAGTAAGATTAAGAGTTATAGAGTGAAAAATTAAGATTGTAAAATTATGAGTATCTCGACAAAAGAAAAAATTGTAAAAATTAAAACTTGATAGAAATTTAGAATTTGTTATTTATAAACATAAACTTTCAATTCAAGTTGAATCTTTTTATATCAATATGCATATTTTCACATCCCTTATCTCAATTTGTAAATGTAAACTCTCACTTTTTATTCTTTAAATTTGAGATTGAGTGTGGATTGAATAGTTAACTGAAGAAATCTAATTTATCTCCTTTGAGTTCTTTTAGGAACCAACACTTCATATTATGGGGACAAGTCACTCTTAGAATCAGACCATAAAGTTAAACCTGAATTAGCAATTTAATATTTTGGCATGGTAAGTAGTATGTTCTTAATCGTATGTGGCAAGTGCTGTAATGAAACCAGAGTAGGCTAACTCACTTTCGCTAATAGTACTTGAAATTGCAATGTAATTTCAGGAAATAAAGGCTATTCTCCCCTATTACCGTTATTATCTCATTTTTTGGTTTTTCAACATCAAAATTTTATTGATTAGTTAAAAAAAAAAAGTACTACAAAATTCGAACGGAACCTCCTAAATTATATCACAGAAGGCATTCCCAGCAAAATTACACGACATAATGCTCTTAAACCGAAACATATACTCAACACCTAGAATTATGAAGAACTGAAGACAGTCGTGGTAGCTCCACATGCTGACTGAAGAGCTCCAGAGCTGCAGTCCCGTACAGTAACAGTAGACGGGTGGGACTCCTAGATCAGGTGAGGCTGCCGAGTTAAGAGAATGTCACGGAACCACGTATCACCATATACAGATTATGATGTTTGAAAATTTCCTCTCCGATGGCGTTGGTCCGTTGGTTCTCAGCATTCAGAGGAAACAAACAGCAAAGAAAAGATTTAAAATGAATTAATCACATGACAGTGTATGAAGGTTGTGAATTCTTACATTGATCAATTTCACGCCGAGATGCACGTGGGTTATATGAACAGAAGTATGTTTTAATAGTCTTGTTATTAGCTTTCTGTTTTTGCTACGAACTTTCAAGGGCGTGCAAGAAAGGTAGCTAGGGAGAAATAGTCCGCACGACGTGATAGAAGGGCAGGTGAGTGCATTTACAACGATTGTTTTTGTTCTTTTCTCAAAAAAAGAAAAGAAAAGTTCTATAAAAGATGATCAGGCTGGATTGAAATCGGAGTGGTTTCAAGACTAATTAAGGCAGAAAAGTAACAAATAAAAAGTAGTACTGAGTATCACTGTGGTGTCTAATAAATCAAGTTCATTTCATCTCTAACTTTAATTTCTTAGCTAATGCCTTGCGTCGCATGATTTGTATGAGGTGGGTGTGTGTGTGTGTGTGTGTATATATATAATCATCTTTTTAATTAATTTTATATGATAAAAAAATATCATGACAGAAGCCTACATAAATAGAAAACAAATCTCTCTGTGTCTTTCCGGCCATATCTTACCTTTCTACGGGATATAAGAAATATATTGCTATTGCATCCCTCCCAATATGAATTTAACGTAGAGTTGCATTACATGATATGGATAAATGGACACGAATGTGCACAAACCAATATCACTCAATTATAATTATTAATTATTATATATAAAAAATATACTAACAATAAATTACAATTACAATTATAATTATATATTTATAAATTTATATCTATTTATTTGTATCTCTCTAATTTTTTTATTTAAGGTAATGTGACTAAAATTAATAAAATTTGATTAAATCAACAGAAATAATTTCTACATCATTTTTGTTGAAATTTCTTTCATATATTTAATATTTAATTTGTTTGCAACTCTTCCAAAATTAAATTAAATATATGGCAGACATGCCACTCCAATTGCGGACATAAGTGCAATTACAAGAGAAAAAGTCGATACATTTGGGCACAAAAATGAAGACCATGTTCTAGGAATAAACCTCAACCTCATTTTCTAGAGTCTAACTATATATTATCAGAAGTCAGCTTGCTTACTTTATATGGTCTAGTCCATTGCATTACACACTAAGATTCCTTTTGTCAAAAAAATAAAAAATAAAGAATCCATAATATATCAAGTAGAATCATCTTTTTTCTTATATCATAAATTTTATGTCAACATTTGAATTTGAGATCTTTAAAATATATATTCAAATTCTCAATTATTAGGACAACCCGTTAGGATTGAGATTCTAAACATTTGAAGAGGAACCAAAAATTGAACAATTAAACACTCCTAGACAAAATAAAGAGAGAGAGAAAGCTATTGTGCACGCAATGCAAGGAAATTGAGGAGTGAAAATAAAGATATCTAATGGCCCTTCTCGGCTAGGGCATGCAAGAGAGGGGAAAAGTTGTAATAAATGTCTTAGTTAATAATATTAACAATTCTCTCCTGTCATTAAATACTTCACACAATAAAAATATATATATATCATAGGTATATTGGTCATTGCAATTGTGAAATGATACCAGACTATTTTTCTGTTAATGTTCTCGTTTAAGCAACTCTTATACAGAAGACATAACACTTAACTACCATTAGGCTTGAGTGGACCTCCTTTATGTTTAGTTACAGTGTTAATGATTATGAAACCCTACCCTCTTAATGGGATTTCACCTTATATATTGTTAATCTCATTTATTTAAGCACGAAATGCAGACAAGAGGACTCAAACCCGAACTAATATGAGGAGAGACACGCTAAATTACTACTAAGTTATCACTTTAAGTGGTAAATTTTGTAGGATTTGGATGTTGACTATTTCAATTATGACAGGACATGAAATATTTGATTGAACCACCAAGCAATCCTACCTATAGTGCCAGAGGAAATTTTAAAAAAAGAGGATTATGTATTACAAATTATTATCCCATGTAGAATTGTTAAATGTCAAATATTGAAAAAGAAGATTTGTTGATGTATTTCACCTAAGCACCCAACTTGAGCATGTAAAGGGTTAGGTAAGGCTTCATTTATGGTTGGGTTGCAATTGCATCATTGTAAAGAAGATGACTGAAGATATATATATAGTTTACATATTAAATTCCAACATGCCTTTGTAAGTACAAGTTCATTGGATTGAAAACTAGACAAAGTATAGATTTTTTTTCATCATTTTGTATCTGCTTATGAAATTTAATAAGATGCAACAAAAAAAAAAAAGGAACTAATTAGAACATATGATCTTTTTGTTACTAAAAATTACTTTAATCTATAAGTTTATATGATGGTTCTTTTTTATCTGCCTAAATTCAATTTAATAAAAAACATGCCATCCCATTTTTGTTCTTGAATTTCCGTGGATGAGGTAGGAATCAGATTATTTCATTTCAACCACATTTGAACATTTTGTGCTATACATTTCCTTGAATGATATGGATTATAATCAAACATCCTACTTTAACATTGAACTCTTTAAATTGTTCACAAGTATTATTAAGTAAAAGAGATAAGAAGTGTTATTATTCTCACCAATTAAACAAAAAAAATTAATAATAAAGAGAAATGTTATTTATAGGTAGGTTTTAGTTTCATATGCACCAAAATCATTACCTTATATAAGAAAATTATTGTTTTAACTATTTAAGGCAACCATTTTGTATGTATAAAGACAAAATCTACATGTAAATATCAATTTTGTGATCAAAATCATGGCCATAGAATCTACAAAATGGTGGTTATTGGTCTTTACAGTAACATAAAAGAGCGTAAATCATTTAACTCATACTCAATTCCAACTCTAAAAGTTAATAACAACATAACAAATAATAAAATTGATAAAACAAATAATATAAATAAATAAAAGAAGAGGAGAGAGAGTATGCACAGTAATTTATAGTAGTGTGGTTTAAATTAGTTTAAACTAAGAGCTTGTGTCCACTTCTCAAAATAACTCTTCTTATTTTACAAGGTGAAAACAACCATTCACATTCAATCACTTTGACGTAATCTACAAGAAAGTTTTTGCAAAATTTTCACAAGAACCGATGATTCTTTATGATTTAAAAACTCATACTTTATCAATTTTTACTAAAGTACTCTTACTCTTTTCATAATTTCTTCTTAAGCACTCTTACTTTTTTACAATCTTAGCTTTTTACTTTAAAACTCTTGATCTCACTCTTGTGATCACTTTGGTTTTTTTTACTAGATGTAGATAATAAATAACTCTCTTCCATCTCTAGCTCTCTACTTACAAAAAAGTTATACAACCCTCTTATAAACAAATACAACAAACTAGCTATTGAAAATTGATTTTTTTTCCATAAAGAAAATTAATTTTCAAAGTAGGAAATTTTTTTCTTTGAGACATTAGTCGACCACAATACTTAAATTGATTGCCTAACCTAAAATCTTTGTTACTTTTTCACGCTTATACACTTTTTACTTGTTTAGTCTCATTAAGTTGACTAACCTGAAATCTTTATAACTTTTACAATGTTGAAGTTTTTAACTTCGTACCTATTTTCGATTGATTGCAACCACTACTAAAGTTGATAAATCTGGAATTTTTGAAAATTTTCTCTTCTTAGCTTTATTGGTGTCTAATTGGCTACTAGTATTAGTCTAGTTGACTGACTCAAATTCTCTATTTCTTTTCTCCTTTTAACTTTTTTAGTGTTTAGTTGATTATAGCCATAATTGATTGACTTATTAAAATTTTTTGTTTTTGTCTTAGTTCTCTTCCCTTATCAACTGGTTGACTAGTTGATACCATAAATTGACCAATCTAAAATTTTAACTGACTTTCAATCTTAACAATTATTTCCATCTTTCATCGAGATCAATCAAGATCTCACTTAATACCTTTCTATAAATAGAAAATTGATAAAAAAAAACAATATCTTTATGTCCTTGTTAGCTTAAATCAAATTTGAAATTCAAAGAGTTTTTCATAGTAAGTATAAATTAAGATAATAACTATTCAAATAAAAATAATACTTGCTAATAAGTAATCGTATCAATCAAGTATAGGGAATACATCAAAATGTAAAATAATGAAGTATAACGCATAATCTCACTAATTTTAGTAATCTCCCCATTGATCATAATGATCTCAACAATCTCACTTTTAGTCTTAATAATCTCCCTTTGTTTGATGATACAACTATAATTGATTAATAGGTAAAAGATAAATGATAAGTGAGAATTTATTATGTTTATTTCTTTTTACATTGAGTTGTTTTCAATAAGTTTTAAACTTATTTGAGTTGATTAAAATGCATTTTGTGACTTATGTATATTTTGGGGATATTTTAAGAATATATGCTTTTAATAATAAAAATTCTAGTATATTATCATTTTGACCTTTATTACTTGTTTCAGGTTTTTCACCAACCCAGAGATTCAAATTGGAAAGTGGTCATTAATAAAGTTATAATAGGCATCTTAAATTTTCTAGATTGGGGTTATTAGTCCAAATTTAAGTTCGTTTAAACCTTAAGACATTGTTCTAAAAATAAGGTAGAAAATTAAAGTTCAATTCTAATTAAAGTAGGATTTTTGTTTGAATACTAAGTATTTAAATGGGTATAACTTAAATTTTAGACAACCAAATTAGGTGATTTGAATACTTAAATTGAAGTAGACATTCAAGCCTACAATTGTTATGAAGAGACCTAGGTTTAAATTGGTTGTTTAATAGTTCAAACATAATAGAGAATTTGCTGTATAATTTGTCATGGGCTAGACTAAGTTAATCTTGATTTTTAGCTCATAACTTAGGCTTTAAACCTTTGTTTTAGGCAAGACTTGATGCATTGAAAAGCTAAAATGGAGGACTACAACTTTCATATAAAAGTCAAACATTATTTCTGACTATATCTACTTTATAATTAGTTTGAAGTCTAATACAAAAATTCTAAAATATTAATGAAAGCCTAATTCTATAGGGTTTATTAATGGTTGCTATGTATGATTTTTAAAATAGAAATAATCATCTTTTGAGAGCAAAAAGGGAAGACAACTAAAGAATAAAATAATCATTCTAGTAGAAATTTAATTTTTTAGCATTTATAGTTAGGCTCTTTAACAATTTTGGGATATTTCAATTGTATAGATTGTTTTGATATGTTATTCTCTTTTCTTATGGAATGATTTTTTGTTTAATTGCTTTGGTTTGGCCTATTGAAATGATTAAATGAATATCCATGGTTAGAATTAAGAATTGTGATTTGTTTTTATCCTGTTCCTAATCATTTAGTAATGAATAATAATAAAAAATTATGGATAAATCTTCATCTTATTATTATGAATAAGTTAATGCAAGTTCAATAGTTCAAACATGTGTGTTTGCCAGTATATTCACTAAAAGGCTTATTATTAAGATATAATGGTTAGAGTCTAAATAAAAAATTTGTTTTGTTTAGTGAATATTTAAGGAAAAATTCAAGTAACAAAACTTGTTGTTATCTATAATTGATAATTCCATTAGAATTGCTATAACATTGTGAGTGATTGAAATTATTAAATATCATGATTATAAATGAACTTGAAATTGGTCTTTTAGTATTTGATCTTTCTATAATTTATTTTGTTTAATTGGTTTGTTTATTTTATTTTTTATATAATTAGAATTTGACTTTTCTTCCCCTAATTATGTTAATATTTTTAATTTTTGGTTAATTAGTATTGACTTAATTAGACTTTCTATAAGATCAACCTTTACTCACATTATCTATTATTGAATAATTAAAAATACAGTATTAAATTTTTGGTACTTTAACAACAAATACTAGTAAACAAGAAAAAAGTACAATAATTCCCTTTAAATGTATGCTCTCCCCCTTGCTAATATAATCAAAGCAACAAAATAATGATCAATCAAATAAGACTAAACATCAATGATCATTTAAGCATAAACAAGACAAAATACCAGAGTAAACATTAAGCAAACTTTAAGGAATTATAGATGACAAAGCAAATAATAAGCATAAGTAGCAAAGTAACAAATTAAGATACACTCATCTAGAAGGAAAAGTTTTAATGTTTGATAAGGGGGTGAATGAGTGAAATCAAGTTTAAGGTTCGAGTGCTAAGGTTGGATCAAAGTCTCATCAATCATTCATCTCTCTTCCCTTTTGAAATCATGAAAATGAATTTAAGCAACCTCTAAAGTTAAGATTTAATGCTTCTTTTTCTTAGAACTCCCTTCAAGTAGACCTTTTTTCTTTAATAATCTAAAGACAGTGGCAAAGTTATCGCAATATTCTTTTATAAAGTCTTGTAACTTCACCTCAGTCTCATCTATATCATCCTTGGGCCCATTTACATTCTCCTTGAGCCCATCAACTTCCTCAATCAAGGAAGTTAGGTTGACATTATTAGAGGTTTAGGGAGGAGTAGAAGAACTTTCTTATGCAGGGACTATACTTGATGACTCTATCCTTAACATCAATCAACCTATATTCTTGGTCTGACCAATCGATCCCACTTGGATAAAAATGATTAATTTTCATATTTGAAGCATAACATGTCCAAACAATCAGGCATCACATTTAATCATGCTTTAAAACACTAAACAAAACATCTCAAATCATAATAATCATATAATTAAGAGATCAATCTAACTCATTCATACCCAATTTCATTTTAATGGTTATAAAGCTCTTTTCACTCAAGGGTTTGGTAAAGATATCAATTAATTGATCTTTAATGTCCATAAATTCTAGGGACACATTTTCCTTGAATACATGATTCCTAATGAAATAGTGTTTCAAGTCAATGTGTTTGGTATAAGCATGGTGTATGGGGTTCTTTGTCATATGGATTGCATTTGTATCATCACATTTGATATGTACATGGGAGCAAAGCAATCTAAAGTCCTTAAAGGTTTGTTTTATGCAAAGCAATTGAGTACAATAAAGTCCTGTTACAATGTACTCTACTTGAGTTATATAAAGAACAACTAAACTTTACTTTTTAATGTACTATAAGACAAACTTGGCCAAGGAACTAACATGCAACCAAGGTATTATTTCTCTCAATTCTATCTTACACAAAGTCAAATTTTGAGTAACCAAGTCAAAGGTTGATCCTTTGGAATACCAAAGTCTTAAATTTGTGATTCCTCTTACACACCAAAAAACTCTCTTAAAGGCAACTAAGCGTGACTCTCTTAGGTTAGAGTGAAATGTTACACATTAGTAGACATTGAATATCAAATCTAGTCTAGTAGTAGTAAGATAAAAAGCACTGTTAATTATAACTCTAGATTACTTTTCCCTTATAACCTTATTGTTTACATTGTTGTGCAACTTTGTGAAGGTGGTCATTGAAGTGTTGCAAGGTTTGAAATCATCTACACTAAACTTCTTTAATAATTCCTTTCCATACTAAGTTTGATTGATAAAGATTTCATCCTTTATATACTTGATTTATTTAGGGAAGAAGTTCAATTCTCCCATCAAACACATTTCAAATTTTATTCCTATTTCACTAGTAAACTTCTTAAACAATGATCATTAGTAGTACAAAATATGATATCATCAATATAAATTTGAATAATCAATAAATCCTGACCTCTTGACATGGAAAAAAAAATAGTGTTAACTTTACTTTTATTGTAACTTTTATTAACAAAAAAGAACTTAACTTTTCATACCAAGCTCTTAGCACTTGCTTTAACCCATATAAAACTTTTGTAAACTTGTAAATATGGTTAAGGAATTCTTTACTCTTAAAGCCATGAGGTTGATAAATATAGACTTCCTCTATGATGTAGTCATTGAGGAATGTGCTTATTATATCTAATTGTTTTAACCTAAAATTCTTATGCGATGCAAATGCAAGTAACATTTTAATGGCCTCGAGCCTAACAGGGGTAAAGGTTTCATCATAATCGATGTCTTTTTCTTGATTGTAGCCTTTGGAAACTAACCTTATCTTATTTCTCATAATTTGACCACTTTTATTAAACTTGTTTCTAAACACCCATTTGATTTTTATAATAAGATGATCTTTAGGTTTCGGTACCAAAGTTTATATCTTACTTTTCTTAAACTAGTTAAGCTCATCCTTTAGTACATGCACCTAAGACTAGTTAGCCAATGCATCATCTATATATGTTGGTTTTATTTGTGAAACAAGTGATACAGTACTAGTATTCCTAGATACATACTAAGTCCTTAAAGGATCAAAAAGGCTACCAATAATTTAATTCTGAAAATGCCATTATAGCATGTTTTCATTTTTTTGGAACTCATTAAACAACACTATCGAGATTGCCATCCTTTGAAAGATAGGACTTATTCACTTTAAGTCGTTCACTCTAATTCATTTAAATATCACTAAAATGTTGTTGATTCCTTAATGATTTATTTGCCTTCTCTAGGCTTTTATTTGTACCTATAAGATCATTTAACTCTTCCTTTGTAGGAGAGAAAGGATTAGTTTCATCAAATGCAGCATGCTTGGACTCCTTTACAATAAGAAATTTCTTGTTGAACACTTGTATGCCTTACTACTATAAGAGTATCCTAAGAAGATATCTTTATTTTCCTTTAGAATTAAACTTACCTAGGTTGTCTTTTATGTTTAGGATATAACACTTGTAACCAAAGATATGTAAGAAGTTTATTCTAAGCTTTTTATCATTCCATAACTCATAAAGGGGTCTTTGCAAAGGTTAGATAAATGAAAACTGTATTGGATACATAATAAGCAGTATGGACTGCTTCTGCCCAAAAGTATCAAGAAAGGCTATACTTATTTAACAAAGTTCTAACCATTTCTCACACTATCATATTCGTTTTTTTAGCTACTCTATTTTATTATGGAGTTCTTGAAGCTGAAAAGTTATGAGAAGTACTTTAAGAATTGCAAAAATTTTCAAAATCTTTATTCCCAAATTAATGGCTATAATAATTTCTGATTGAAGTGGCACAGTACCTTTTTTCATTTTGTACTTGCTTATAAAACCCTTCAAAGTTCTTTAAGCACTCGTCCTTGTGAGTTAGAAATGCAACTCATACAAATATACTATAATCATCTACAATGATATTGTATACCACTTGCTACCTAATGATGAAATGCGAGTAGGACCAAATAAGTCCCAATGCAATAGTTGCATTAGGTTAAAAGTATATACTTTTTTTTTTTTGTTTAATCTTAAAGGAGCTTTTGCTTTGCTTACTTATTTGGCATGCATTACACACCTTGTCCTTTTGAAAGTTTACTTTCTAAAGATCTTCTATAAGGTTATATTGGTTGAGTTTTGATGGCTACTTTATACTTGCATAAGCCAACTTTTAATACCACATCCATGATTAATCACTAACAGAGACAAAACACTTAACAGCTTCGTTAGTCAAAGTGTTCAAATTAATAATATACATGTTGTCTAACTACTGAGTAACAAATAAGGGATCATTTGTTTTGAAATGAGCAACACGTTAGATGTTTTGCTCATATGATACCTTATAGTCACTATCACACGATTGACTAATATTTAATAAATTGAATTTAAGTTCTTTGAGACATTGTTAATCATTGGGAACTTTCTCTTATTTATCTTACTAATGCCAACAATCTTACTTTTAGCATTGTCTTCAAATATTATTATTTCACCATCAATTTTCTTAAAGGAAATAAAACTTTTGTAATTCCTAGTCAGGTGTCTAGAACAGCCATTATCTAAATACCATTCATCTTTTTTCAAATCACTTTTGAGACATACATGTAAACAATTTAACTAGATCTAGGTACCTAAATTCTTTTAAGTCTTTGAGTATTAGCTTTAGTGTATCTAGTATTGTTTGAGGATAAGCATTAAGACTTTAGCTTTAGTGTATCTAGTATTAAATGAGGATAAGCATTAAGACTTTGTATCAAGTTACATGAATATTACTTATGACTAGTCATCACAGAAATAACATCTAATATAATCTCTAGCATGATATCTATATGCATAAGAATCATATCTATCTATCATGATCATGTCATCTTTTATAAGAATATAAATGTTAGAGATTGTCCCCCACCATGTCTCTTTCTTTCCTTTTCTTTTTATTTTCTTTCTTTTTTGTTCCAAAACTATTCTCTCTCTCTCTCCGCCCACCTCTTCCTTTAGCCATTTTCTCACTTTTTATGCTTAAAGAGTCCTTAAACATAACTTTTAGACATGTTTACTAGAGTGAAAGAGATTTGTCCTTAGAAACGGTGATTTTTATTAAATGCAACGAGTTGACTATAGTAGATAGAGGGGGAGGTTGTTGCCAATGGCAAGGTTGTGCTACCCATTAAACAACATGTAGAAGGCACCATTAGGTAGATTGGCACTTGATGAGTTAACCAGTGTTGGTTTCGTATGACATTGATGATTAGAAGCAACACATGTAAGAGGAAGAGCTGGTAACGGTGGCAACAAAAGTCCATTTAATGGTTGATACCTCTTCAACACTTCAATTGACATGTGGGCACCGAAAATAAAGAGATCAGTGCCTGAAAAGTCAATTGGTGTTGGTTTTATGCTACAATGGTGACTTACGACAATGTGTGTTAAGCAGCATAATGGCCAACTTCTAGTTTCTTGATGGTTTATGCATTTCCCAACCTTTCCTCATTACATGCCCTTTGGTGGTGCATAGATTAGCACTAAAGGACTCCAATGATTATGCCTATGACATTTTTTGGTGACATCACCGATAAGTCTCCAACAAGGGTCAGTACACCTTTTTTTCTTTTTTTCTGTCCTTTATATTTTGATTTCTTTTCCTTTTTGTGTTTTTTTTTTCACTTATGTGAGGCTCCTATAGGTTTGGTTTGGTTGATTTTCAATTGACAAAAGCAAAAACACTTAAAATAAGTCTATTTTTTTAATCAATCTTTGGGTGTATGGTTAGATATATTGGTGTTTATTGGCTATGTTAGCTTTTGTTATACTTACTGCTTTGTTATTGTTGTGTTTTTGGGTATTTCTAAGTGCTTTTTGCCTTTTTTTTTTTTTATCTTGCTATATTTTACCAATTGTGGAGTTAAGGCCAAATTGTGTGATTTATTTGTTAGTCTTCCTTTACTATGATAAACTACTGGCCCGATAAAAAAGCATCACCATATTAGCTCTTAGAAGTTTAAGTTTGAGCTATATCAGTCCCTTTTTTGGTTTAATTGAAAGTATTAAATGTAATAAAAACAAAAATGGAAGAAAACATCAAAAGGAGTTCATAATCCCACCATTAATTACATATAATAGTAGCTTTTTTTGGGGGGGTAAGCATTGAGACATTTGAAGAGAGATGGCATAAAAAAACAACAAAAGTCTGCTTAGAGCAAAAAGTTAAAAAAGTTGTTTTCTTGTGCCATTTATCTCATTCATGTTCATTGGTGGTATTGTTGTAGTTCTCTCTTTTGGTAATCATAAATGCTCTTTTGGTTATTCTTTCTCATTGGTGCCCTTTTGATGTTTTTGACACTTTTGCCTCTTTTTTAACATAAATGCAATTTTTTTCTTTCTTTTATGGTTGTTGATGGTTTTTATGGTTTATCTTCTCCCTTTCTTCCTTATTTCATAAATGCAAAAGGACCCTTTTTTTATAGAGGAGAGATGCCTGATCCTAACCATTGATCTTGTTTTTTGTTAGATAGTTTAGATTGACTTGCCTTTTTGCACATGTCTGATATTTTGTGGACTTGTAGGATTTGCACTTGGATTGGACCATTAGGCCTTAAAGAGAGGAATGGTAGATTGGTATTATTGCACTTGGATACTTGGTTAGGAGTCTTTAAGAAGGGCAAGTCCCCCCATTGTAATTTGATGATGCGATTTACACCCTAAAATATTTTCTTTTTAACTTTGGGTTTAGTCTAAGGATCAAAAGAATTATTGGACTTTAACTATACATAAGACACTATAAATTAATTTATAGCAATTTAATTATTATTTTCTCTTTTTTGCTTTTGCTTTTTTTTTTTCTCATCTTTGTTTTCATATCCAAATGAACAAATCATGATTTAATTGCAATCATACTTAGTCCACAAATTAACCTTGCATATGTCTAAACATAAGAGTGCACGACAGTGAGGTCCTTCTCAATTGGGGTAAACAAAATATAGGTATAACAATTACCTCTTTTTATGAGCTGCTTTGATGCAAAAGATCAAATAAAAACTTTCTTAAATCTTTATTTTGTTTGCCTCTTAAGTGTCCGAGCAATAATACCTTTATTCCAAGTGAGCTTGTTTGAGAGTGCACTCAAGATTAAGGAATAAGTTCATGATGTATGCTTGGTTGGCATTTAACTAACGTTTGTATGCTAGGAGTGACCATGTCAATCATGGTTATGTGAAAGCCCTATTAAAGGTATTATGATATTGCTAGAAATTACAATGTTCTCCACTAACGATTTTTCTTGTTGGTGGTTTAAACTTTATGGAACCAACTAATACTTAATTGATAGCTTCACTAGGATTAATCTACGAAGACTACAACTATGAGGATATGTGATGATTTTAAGGCATGCATAGGTTGGCACAAATAGAGTTTCTAACCATTATTCTCAGTTAAAATTCCAAAAATTAGTTAGTATGTCATTTGTGTTAACTTAAGATGGTAGCATTACCTTATTGCTTAGGTTGCAAATACAAGACATATTCTAAAACTTGTACAAAATTATTTCTAACTATCATTTACTATTGAAATTTTAAAAGTAAACTAACATGTTGCTTATGCTTGCTTAAGATGGTCCCATTACCTTATTGCTTAGATTAAAAATGTAGAATGCATTCTCAAACTTGCACAAAATTGCTCCCAACTACTATTTATAGTTGAAATTTTAGAACTAGACTAACATGTTGCCTAAATTGGTTCAAGATGGCTAAATCACCCTATCTCTTAGGTTACAAATGCAAGATGTATTCTTAAGTGTGTACATAATTGTTATTATGACTTAGTTTCATTGGTTATAGTTGTTCATAGATATGCTTGCACTAGCACAATAATGTCAAGAGTTTGCCATTCTCCATCCACATTTGTTTATATCCCTATACCAATATTCTTATGGAAAAAACCATTATCTAAAAATCTTCTTTCTAGCTCTGGTTTGCCATAATGAACATTTTATCCTTGTTCTAGGGCCTCTTACTCCTATCACCTATCTTGATTTTACTTTGCTTTCTTTTAGCTTTTTTCTTTCTTTTCAACTTGCCATCTAAAGCCATCATATGGAATCTTCCTTTTCATATTTTCCATACTCTTCATTCTTTTTTTTTTTCAAACTTAAAATAATTGAGGCCATTACATACTTTTTTTTTTTTTTGCTTATTTGCTTTTACAAGGATCACTTTAGGGAGATGTAAATATTCTTTTTGTAGTGTTTTTGGAATTAAGTGTCCTTACCTAAAATATTTGTTGAAATTACATACATATCTATTAAAATCATTACCTCACCTGAGAATGTCTTGTTTACAACATAAAGACCTTCATAGTTTGGGGTCCACTTGCTTTTTAGGCCACTTTGATTTGGTGTGGTCCTTTTTAGGACTAAATCTCCTTATTTAAAGTACCTTATTTGTATTTTCTTTTGATGTGCTTATCTCATTTGATTTTGGTATAATTATTTATGGCAGATCATATTGAGCCTTTTTTCTTCAATGAGATTTAATTGCCTATATCTAATTTTGACCTATTCTACCTCTTCTAATTTTGTGATATCAAAACCCTTAAGGAAGGAATTTTAACTTCAACTGACAAAATTACCTTAATCTTGTAGACCAATGCTACTAGGGTTGCCCTTATAAAAGTACAAATTGTGGTGTGTTATGCATGTAGTTAAATGGTAACATCTCATGTCAAGCTTTATATATAATTGTCATCTTTTCAATGATTCGCTTAAGATTTTTATATACCACTTTAACTACCTTATTCATTTTTGGCCAATATGAGATAGAGTTATGATACTTAATTTTGAACTAGTTGTAGAAGTCAGTCATCATTTTATTATTCAAGTTAGTGGCATTATTTATAATCAGCCTTTCTAGCACACCATGTCATATGATGTCTTGATGAACTCAATAACCTTTTTACAAGTGATGCTCATGTAAAAAGCCGCTTCAATCCATTTTGTGAAGTAGTCAATTGCTATTAGGATAAATTGATGCCTATTAGATACTTTTAGTGTATTGGGATCAATCACATTCATTCCCTATATGGAGAATGGTCATAAAGATGTCATAACATACAATAGAGTAAGTGTTGTAAGTATCTAACATTTATGACATTTTTGGGCATGTCAAAAGCAATTTAATTTCATAGTCAACTAGTAGTATCCCCTTTTAAGATCTTTCTAATCATGGAAAGACAATTAGCATACGACCCATACAAGTCTTCATTCATTTATTTCATGATTATTTTTGCCTCAACTATACCTACACACCGTAGTAAGACTAAGTCATTGTTACATTTATGGAGGATGTCTCCACTGATAAAGAAATTCATTGTCATCTTCCATATGATTCTTTTATCATTTTCATTTGCACCTTTAAAATATCCCTGAGCTTTAAGGTAGTGCTTTATGTCATAATATCATGGCTTACTAGCCACCTCCTAGTTGATGCACATGCAATAAGCTAGAGTTTAATAAACATTAATATGGATTATTTAAACAGTGGCTTAAGAATCCATCTTGTAAATTGTTACCAAATTGTTAAAGTATCAAAAATTTGATTATTTTCTTAATGCATATAGTTGAAGGTGATTTGATCGAATTATGCCACTAATTTTTTTATGTACCAATGATAAGAAACAAACTTATGGTTTTGCATTTTTCATTCATCTAGTAGTTTATAGATAACTAACATTAAGTCACCATCTACCCTAAGATTTTTAACTTTCATCTCTAAGCCATACAATAATCCCACTACATATGCTTCATATTCCACTATGTTGTTGGTACATTCAAATTGCAATTTTGTTGCAATTGGATATTTTGGCACTCAAGAGAAATAAGAACCACTCTAATTCCATGCTATAATGCATTAGATGCCCAATCAAACTACACTTGTCACTCATTTGTTGCCTCTTTGTTATCTTTCTGAGTATAATCTATGGCTAGGATGTTTTCTTTTGAAAAATCAAATTACATTGGCTTATACTCAAGAATGGCCTAGTTTGTCAAGAAACTTGTTATCACACTACCTTTGATAGCTTTGCAATTATCATATTAGATATCATATTCTATTAACAGAACCTGTTAGTGGGCAACTTATCCTAAGAATGTTAGTTTTCTAAAGACATATTTAAAGGGATAGCTTTTAATAATAAGTTAAGTTGTATGATATAATATATATTGCTAAAAATAGTGTACTACCCATGCCAAAGCATAACAAATTCTCCCCAGATGTGAATACCTTATGATCAATGAATCTTTTGCTAAAATAGTAAATTGCCCTTTCCTTTCTACATATTTCATCAAGTTGTCCCAAAACATAACCTATGCATTGTTCTACACAATGAGATATAATAAAAGCATTTTTTGTGGTACTGATGGCACTAAAACTATAGAAATGGAGAGGTAATGCTCAATCTTATCAAATGCTTCTTGACATTTATCATCTTATTTCCTTGGATTGATTTTTCTAAGCATTCCAAATATGGGCTCACATGTTGTGGTGGGCTAAGATATAAACCTAGTAATATAGTTGATTTTTCCAATAAATCCTTGCACCTCTTTCAGGGTAAAAAGTGTAAGCATTTCTTGCATGACTTTAATTTTATTAGGATTAATTTTGAAGCCTTTTTGACTTATTATGACACCTAGCAATTTGCCCAAAATTGCTCCAAAAGTATGTTTGGATGGATTAAGCTTAAGTTGAAACTTTGCCAGTTAAACAATTTTTTGAGGACCACTAAATGATCCATACACAGATGTAATTTACCATCCTTTTTTAGTACTAGCACAATGTTAGCTACCCATTCTAGATAATTTACCACTTGAAGAAAATTTGCATCCAATTGCTTTATAACTTATTCTTTGATTTTTAGTAAGGCTTTAAGCTTTATTTGCCTAAGCTTTTGTTGTATAGGTTTGCACTTTGGTTTTAGAGGAAGTTTTTGCACCACTATATCAGTGTTTAAACATGACATGTCTTGGTATGACTAGGCAAATACATTTATGTATTCTTCAAACAACTAAATCATACTCAGCTTATTTTCTAGGGGAAGTCTTGTGTTAGTTTTGACTTCTCATAGATTTTTTGTAGTGCCCAAATTAACTAGTTTGATTAGCTCTTTCTTAGCCATGGATTGCCTCTTTTACTATTTGATCAAATACTAGAGGTATGATGGGATCTCTTCACCTCTGGGATCATCTAAAGTTAACACATCAAGGGTACTTTCAAATTTTGTCTCAAGACAAGCATTAGTTATGTTATCGGTCTTATCTTTAGCATCTTAAATAATAGATAAAAGGCTAAAGAAAATGAACAAGCATTTTTAGAATGACTTATCCATATAAAAGTAAATGTTGAGATGAGGATTATAAGTGCAAATGACATAAACATATGTTACTAGTTAACATACGATAAAAGACAACTCATTTTATTAAATAGCTTCCTTGAACGTCATGGTCGTCAACAAGTAAGGAAATTTAGGTTACATTACTTTGTAAGAGACTTAAGTGACTAAGTAATCTCCTAAGTATACTAGTTGCTTATAGGGGTGTTAGGGTTATATGACTGGATTAGTGGAACTTAAAGCAACTCTTTTTTCTCTTTTTTGGAGATCATATGGATTACCAATGTGCCCAGTTCAACAATGATTTACTGATTCATTGCATTCATCATTAACTTGATTTATGAATCATGCACTCTCAAAGTGGAGGATTAGGGGAAGCACAAGCTCACTTACTTCAATTTCTAAGTACCCTTGGGTAACATGGCCTTGGTTAGGTTGATATCTAATTCCAGAATGACCTTACTACCCATTAGGTTGTATTGGGGTAATGATACCTTAAAGATTTCTTTTGATTCCTTTGTTTAGGTAGTAGTTATTCTTCATCATTACCTTAGCTATTTTTAGTAATGCTTAAGATAACTGGGGTCACATCTTAAGGAACGACTCCCACATTTAGGAAGTCACATTTGCAATTTTGAAAGACAAAAAAGCACATTCCAATGCTTCTTCACTTGCCTCGAACTTCAATTAATTAGTCACCCAAGATGAACTTAACCTTTTGAAATGAGGTGGAAGGAATGGCTTCTACTATATGGATCTAGAGGCAACCCAACAAGTAACTGTAAGTACATGGTCTAACTTATATTGGAAGCTTAATGGTCCCTATGACCTCATGTTTTGTACCATCAAAAGCTTAGATAATTATATAACTTGGTGTCATGATGACAATGTCCATGAGTAACTATTCTAGAGTATCTTTAGGCATGACAATTAAGGATGATCTATTATTAATGAGGACAAGGAACAAATGACTAAAATGTGTAATGCGTTGGTATGGTTTACACCCCTTAAATGGGATCTCTTTGTCCAAAATGAAATGCAAATACTTGTCATGATATTATTAACAATGTAGTTGAAGTTAGATACAGGAATCTTAGGCAAAACACATGCTAGATTGAGAATATACAGCAAGAATCTCTAGTGAGACTCGTAGTTCATTAGCAAATAGAGGATTGAGATTTTGGTTAGGGTTTAACTAAGCTATTCAATTACACTGTACTCACTTTACTTGATATATTTAAGGATATATTTAAGGAATAGTCCATTATCTTTATTTGTAATAGTTTCCTACGACTCAAGATTCCACTTATTAGATGACTATACCCCCTCAACATTTTTAAGAGGGATTTTTTCAACATCATTTGAGATCATAAAAACTCTCTCTTCCCCTTACTTGAATTTCTTTAGGTATTTCAAAGTGTAACATCTCCCATTTTAGGTAATGCCCCTGACTCCTATGATATCAGATGTTATTGCAAATGTTGACTCAAGTGTCGATGCTTAATTACGAGAGTCTACTTAATAGTTGTAGTCCTATTAAATTGCCTTATCATTCTAATATGGGTAATAAAGTGTTGACAAAAGAGGTAAGGCTTAAGCAATTAAATGAAATATTTTTAGTGGTATCAGGTTTCTTTGATGTCAAGATGGTAAGCATTTATGGGCTAGTGGCCTAACCTTTACTATGCTAATTTTAAGTAAACTGGAAGTTGGTCCTCAACAATATTCATTTAGACACTTCTCAATTTGATTCATAACCTTATGATTAGGGAAGAGATTAACATTAACATTGAGTTTCCTATCTACTTTTAAAAAGTCAATCCATCCTCCATCGCTCAACTCTTTGACTTTACATTTAAGAGTTCAACAATTGTTAGTAGAATATTTGATTTGTCCACTATAATACTCACACTAGGCATTAACATCATACCAATTAGGATAAGGTGATTTCAACTGTTCCTTAACTATAATGGTAACTAATTTTTTTTTGCTGAGTTAGGGTAATAGCTCTAAATAAGGCACTGATATGAGGTCAATTTTGTTTCTTTCTTGCTTTTAGGGTTAGCTTAATGCCCTATCGGGTTACTAAATGATTAGTAAATAAGGCATGATCCTAACTAATTGTCATATTCAATCACCTAGATCTCACCTTTTTTCTTTTTGGGCATGCCAATTTTCTTGGATGTCGTAGAGTTAACAACAATATCAATAATTTTACTATTCCAAATACCCTTATCAATTATTTCTCCTATAATTGCCATATCAATGAAGTTTCTTGATGCACTTCCTACCATTTTTTCATAATAGGAACTTTCAAGGTATTAAGGAAAATGGAGAGCAATTCTTTTTCTAACAACAAAGGTTGTATTTGAATGGTCATATTGTGTCATCATTGTGCATATTACTTGAAAATCTCTTTAAGCTTATTTTTTATGTCTTAAAGATCTATTTAAGTAGGTTTTAACTTAGTGATGTACTTAAACCTGATCTTAAAGGTAGTCATTAGCTCTTTCTGAGTTTTGACATTTTTTCGGTCATACTTACCTATCAGGTTATCTTGAAAATAAAGCATTATGAATTTTTCATTATAAGTATATGTTGTCATCTCTTAGATATACATAATTAGGTGGTCTATAGGTGGCCTTGTGCCATTATACTTTTTAAATTTTGAAATCTTGAATTTTGGCAAGAGGACCACATCTTAAACCAAACAAAGATTAGATGTACTCAAGAAAGTGTGAACGCCTTTTTTTATGGTTATGACTTTTTCCTATAACAGATCAATCTTTTATTTCATAGAATGTTTGACACTTCTTGTGATTTCATCCTTTAATTCAAGCATTACTTTAGATTTGCTAGGGGTGGCATCAATAATGTGAGGTGTCAGAGTGACATATGATACATATATTTTAACACCTAAGAATTGCACAACTATTATTTGTCTTAAAGAAGGATGCATAATTGATTGAGAGTAAATGAAGGGTACTGGAGAAGTTCTTAACATTTGGGTTGTTTGAAATATTCCATTGACTGATGCATAAAAGCTTTTCTGTGGAACTATATTTCCTATAACCATCTTTCTTTTAACAAACACTTAGGCTATTTATTGCATTTACTCTTTCAATTCCTCAATTAAGGTTTGGATTTCATCCATACGACTGTCTAACTCTTTGACTTTGTCCTCCATCCCTCTTACATGAGATCTAGTCAAGATTGTATGCCTCACCAGCTATGAGTTCCTTATAGTTTATTACATTATACCTTTGATCAGGGTGAACAAAATAGACTATGTCCAAATAGATGTCATAAGATTCTATAAGGAACATAGCAAAGGAAAATACAAGAAACATGTTAAAATAGGAAAATAACTACTTTAAAATGTCATGGAGAGAGATAAATAATGTAATGATGTGTATTGTGTTGCGTTTATGAATGTAGGTTTACATTAAATATATAAAAAATATAGACTAAAATATTTGAATTTGGAATTGCCAATGCAATGGTGGATAGACAATCACATTGGTTGACCTAAGAATAACAGCAATAATCTATCCATCCAAAATTACAAATCATGACTGATACATACTCTTAGTGATTGACTGAAGTACGACAACATATCTATCCAAAATCGTAGATTGTGGTTGATACTTGGTCTTAGAGGTCGACCAAAATATAAAATCATGAATCTATCCATCCAAAATTGCAAATTGTGGTTGATACTTGATCTCAAAGGTCAACCAAAGTATGACAACCTGAGTTTATGTATCCGAAATTGTAACTTATAGTTGATACATGCTCTTAGTGGTCAACCAAAGTATGAAAGCTTGAGTCTATCCATCAAAAATAAGAGATCATGGTTGATAGCTGCCACTTAGTGGTAGACCAAAGGTTTACAAGGCCCGTCAATTTTGGAAATATTGGTGTTGTGGTGGATTGATTAAACATTTTCTACAACACTTTCTCCACTCATTGAAAAAAGTGGGGTAACCAATACATATAAGGATTTTTGTTACTACAATTAAAGGATGCCAAAATGATGGTTATTAATAGTAACTGAATACCACCTTTCATCTTAGTCTATCAAACCCTATTTATCAATTCATACGTAACAATTCATTGGATAATAAGTATATCAAACATAACAAAGCAAGTTAATAACTTAATAATATATCAATATTATCATCCCTTAAATGCATACATAGTAAGTTAAAAGTTAGTAAATAGTCAAAGCAAAAGCATTAGCCTACAACATAAGATTACAAGTCTATAGTAAGGCAAGTATACATTAGCCTACATCTCAAGATCACTAGTTTATAGCAAATAGTGAACATATACTAGTTCTACATCAAAACTAGCTCAACTTTATGTTGGCTTAATAGTGAAAACCATTGTTTGACATAAATTACCAAGACTACTCATATCCTTCTTGGTCTTTCTTTGACTAACCATACATTTGCATTTGAGCAACCAATAGTTCAGCCCTCCTCTCATCTTCATTCTTCACCAAAAACATCTTCCTCTCATTTCACTCTTCACCAAAAACCTGAAAGCCTTGACAACAAAATGCTGCGAGAAGCCGAGCTCCAGCAATGCATTGAATAACTCATCCTCATGATAGCACCGTGATCAACTGCGTTTAAGAATTTGTAAAGATCTTTCCGTAAATTGATTTCCATTGTCTAATATCACAAGAGATCTCTCCATGAGGTTATTTCTGTCTCGCATAACATTAGCTACTTCTTTCATGCCTAAGCTTACTGTCTCCAAGTGATTGCTGCTGTGTTTCTTATACCAAAAGGAATGGCAACTAGACATTCAATGCACAAACCAAGAGTTATTATTTTTGGTTCTTTAATGTATCAGGCTATGCTTCTTACTTTGCAAGGCAAAGAAGATAATTTCTCCAGCATAAAACAAGGCTTCATTGATCTTTCTTTTTTATGCATCAACTTGATCATTACAAATTTGAAATTGCATCAAGCTGTCAAAATATCATTTACTTGTATAGGAAAAATCATTTAAATTTGAATTAAAAAATTCTAGTTTAAATTAATTCAAATGTAACTTCAACTTGATTTGTAAAAGAAACTAACAAAAGTAACTTCTAATTGCCACAACTGACGCTACTTAACTTAAAATACTTTTGCATTCTTATTAGACAATAACTGGAGTTTGCAGACATGAGATGGAAGGCAACAACACTGTCTTCATCTTCACTCTTCCTTGGTATTGATGATTTGCATCCCAAGTTTCTCTCTCAAACCAACAGACCTTTTGTTTTGCAGGGGTTTGGTCAATATGTCTACTAATTACTCTTCAGTGAGACAGTAAACCAATTTTATGTCATTATTTTCCTATATTTCTCTGATATAATGGAATTTTATCAGAAAATGAATAATTTCCTTATGTAGAACAAAATTCTTTGAGATGAAAATTGCAGCTTGATTGTCAAAACAAGTCTTTGTTGCTTCCAATGGCTTTTCTATCAAGACAATTAGCATTTTCTGAAGTCTTTGAATTGCAGCTTGATTCATTGCTGCCACAGCTGCTAGGCATTCAACTTTGGCTGTTGAACTCCAACTAAAGAAGTCAGATCTCAATGTATAAGCAAAGTCGGAGGTGTTCTTTATATCATCTTGGCAGCCTCTCTAGTCAATGTGAGTAAATCCCAGCAATTCAAACTTTGATGTTCTTTTCAATAGAATTACAAAGTCTGGGGTTGCTTTAATATATCTCAGAGCTCTCTTTGCAACTTTCAAATATGTCTCACTCGATTCATGCTTGTATCTAGGAAGGAGATTCAGAGCCTGTATAATGTCAGGTCTAGATAGCGTGTCAAGTACAAGTAGCTAATGAGACTCCTATAGTTGTTGGGATTAGCTTGTGCAGTATCATCTACTTTTTGCAGCTTAATGCCTACTGCCACATTAATATTAGAATCTTTGCAATTTACCATTTGAAATCTTCTGAGGATTTCTTCTGGCATATCTCTCTTGGTACACAAATATTCTTTATTTGAATTGATAGACTTCCAGATCAAAAATCTACCATTTCAAAGACCCTCAGTATCTCAGCTTTAAATTTCTGCATCATTCGTTCATTGCTGCCGGGAATGAACAGGGCATCAACATGAAAAGATACAATTGAAACTTCGCCGCGCTCTTCTTTAACAGACAAGGTTGCCTCATTTCTTTTTCTCTAACATACAAGAGACTTCATCTTGGTACGAGTCCGAGGATGCCACCCGTGTGAACGCCAAGTGCTATGCGTCGGAGTGTTGTGACAATCCATCCGAGGGAAGTGTTATTCAGACAAGCTGGCGTTCATCGGTTCGTATCTCTTGTGAACTCGCGTTTGCTGCCAGCTCATATGGATTTGGCAAGGTCGGGCCATGGGATTCCGGGGGTGACGAGCTTGAGGCACGGCATGACAATTTTTCGGTCCGTAACTTCGTTCTCAATCCATATCCAGCACCAACTAGTCTACCCTTTGTCAAATTATAGTGAGTGGGCTTTAATGGAAACTTAATGGCCCATGGAAATTGCCAACCTTACTTCAGTCGCCGATCCACTTTCAAGCTCTGCTTAAAAGCTGAAACGATCGATTAGACTATTGATCTGAGAAAACAGTGGAACCCCGTCATTTAAGTCAGATTTTTCCTTCTTTTTTTTTTTATCTACACGTTGATAGTTCTTTTATAAAAATCACATTCTCGGTGCGTCACTTTCTGTCATGCCAAACACTTATATCCAACACAACATACCTTTAGATTTTAGTCCCTTCCACGCATCCCTTAGTTGTCCGCATAATCTTGGTTAGCGGCCAATTGACCCTAAAACCCAAATTGTACTGATAACTAGAGCGTTAAGGATCTATTTGATCTTAAAATTAATTATAAAAAAGAAAAAAAAATCACTCAAA
This sequence comes from Bruguiera gymnorhiza, assembly GCA_020883675.1. Classification (NCBI taxonomy): domain Eukaryota; kingdom Viridiplantae; phylum Streptophyta; class Magnoliopsida; order Malpighiales; family Rhizophoraceae; genus Bruguiera; species Bruguiera gymnorhiza. The sequence continues at coordinate 705,253 of JAIRCJ010000060.1, read as the reverse complement.
ATAATAATTTAGCAATTTATTTTTTTGTTAATTTTAAATTTAATTCTTTTCTTATTATTTATCTTAAAAATACAAAATTATTAAAATTTATAATATAAAATTTTAAATTTATTAAAATTAAAATCGATTCCTAGTGATATTGGTTAAATCTAATATTATTAAAGTGGTTAGTCCTCTTTTCGAGGAAGTTGGATGTGAACGACAAAAAGTAGCTCTCAATCATAGTCTATAGGCACGATAACTCAAGCATACGCGAAGATTTTTTTTTTTTTTTTTGCACTAAACAATATATATATTTTTAATAAAAGAGAATAAAAAATTTTAAAAAAAAAAAAAACACTGAAAGGCCTATTCGGGCACAAAGATCAAACGTGGAGTGTCTACTTGGAATTTCATGTTTCTTTTTCAAATAACAATTCTCTCTCTCTCTCTCTCTCTCTATATATATATATATATATATATATCTGGGTCATATTTACTCATAGTTCCTAAATAAAAGTGTTGGAAATATTGGGTAACATTGTAAATAAGACAACCGAAAAAACAAGAAAGACACAGTAATCAAGAGCCTATGAAACAAAGGAAGCGCAAAAAAGTCAAAAAGAACATAAATTTATCAAAAATCTTAAAATAAAGCGTTGGAAAGAACTGAAAAAAGAAAAAAAAAAACAAAAAGAAGAAGAAGAAGAAGAAAAAAGAAAAAAGAGAGAAAGCAAGAGGGGGTAGTTGAAATCGGAACAGGACTGTTGGTCTAGTTGTTACAGAGGCAAAACGCGTAAATCCAATCAAACCGAGAGGTTGTTTCTCTACTATATACATTGACTATGCGACCTTGAACAAGTCCAGTGCCGAAGGCTTATCTAGCAATTTGCGAAGTTAGCAAACAGCGCGTGGGGCCGAGCCGGCGACTCCTTGCATCCATCACAAGCATTGTGCACTGCACTGCACTGCATCGGGCATCGGTGGCTGAAGCCAGCAATGACCATGACCCTTCTCCATGTGAAATAGAACTGTAGGTTTGAGGAATTCAGGTCACACTTTCCACAAGATTCGCTGCCGGAATGTAATTAAATTGAATTGGATGCAAGACCGCGAGACAACGAGATTTCTCTTGTTATACGGCAGGGCTTTGGACGTTGTTTCTGCTTTGGAATTAATTGGTTCAGCCGAGACGGGACTGTCTTGATGGTGATACGTAAATTAGACACGCTTTTAGTGGCAGGCACTCTGCCACGAGCTGGGGGGGCGGGGCGGGGTCTGATTCCCGAAAATGAAAATGAAAAATATCTGGGAAGATTCATGTTTGATTGCCACGATACGCTAGATTATCATACTTTCTTTTTCTTTTCTTTTTTTCTTTCCCCCCCCTCTCTCTCTCTCTCTCTCTTGAATAAGCAAAAAAAAAAACCATTTATTGTTTATTTTAATTATTATACTCGTGAATTAATACAAATGTCACATCTTACATATAAATATTTTTATTCAACATATAAAAAACAATAAAATATTTAAATTCAAACTAATTAAAAAAATTATTAAATTATCATTCAAATTATAATCGCTTAGCTACCTTTTCTAATATGAACCAAAAAGCAAATGTACCATGAATATGACATGGGCAGGCACCACTTTAATCAGACTTTAATCAGAGTACACCACTTTTTTTTTTTTTTCGGGTTTTTCTAGTAGTCTCCGATCGAGACTCCAACTTAGCATATTGAGCCATGGAGACGATCGAGTACTCCTGAGTTATAGCATACATACCACATCTTTTATGCATTACGACTATCAACTTGGACCCAAAACTACTGCAATTACAACACATCAGAAAAGCGTAAATTCACACAAAACTTTCTGCCACAATCGTCCAATTGAGAACCCATTACGCAGTGTACCGTACGTAATTAAGGTCCTTTCTGACGTGCTAGAGAAGTTAGAATCTTAATTTCGGAGACAAAATTAGTATACAAGTTCCTAACTGATGCATGACGGCAAGCCATCCACTTTGTACTGCTAACAATCTCGTTGAAGCCCTTGAAATTGCAGATTTTGGTGGGACTGCAATTACTAATGGCGAATTACAGTTAATACGGCAGCAAACATTGCAGCGGCAATTGAGATAATGGACTGTAATTTCGAACCCCGAGCTCGTTAACCGAACAAAGGGGAGGCAGAGGGTCGATAATTATGCTGAAGCGCAGAAGATGTGGTCAGTGGAGGACCACCATTTGATATTTTTCGTTGGGAGAAAAGCAAGAATCAGGGCCTTCGCAGAGCTCCAGGGCTCTTTTCTTGCTCGAATAAGCATTGAGGGAATCTTGGTGAACTAAAGGACGGGCTGTAGGAGAGGAAATGGTCACTGGTGGAATGTCAATGGAGTTTAACTGGGGAGGTGGGTGCTGCCATTGAGGGAGTGGCCCTGCCAGAAGAAGGTTCTGCAGAAGTGGCCCGGCTTCCTTCACTGCCTGCAACAGCTTCCCTTTTTCTGGCAGTGGCTTATCGGCTGCCAATTTTAGTATGGCTTCAGGAAGAGATGATTGCAACGGTTGCAGGGAAATTGGATCACTAGGCACTGATGAAACAATGGTCTTGTTAGAATCAGGAGAGTCAACATGGTTGCTGGCGTCGCCAGCTTTTGATTCATCTTCACTGCTGTAAGGAGCAGCTTCTTGTTTGAGGACTGGCATCTCTTCTTGCTGTTGGTGTAGAGGCTGATGTTGATGTTGCAGCTGTTTTTGCATCAGCTGTTGTTGGAGGATCTGTTTTTCCAACAATAGCTTTTGGCATTGCTCTTGGGCTTCATTTCTGTCTTTAATGGCCCTACTTAGAAGATCTTTGAGATGGAGTACCTCAAATTCTCTTTTTGTGATCTCTTCCTGTGCTGAAAAAATGGTTGTCTCTAGCTGTTTTGTGTACAAGAGATAATGTCTTAATTCTTCAATCCCCTGTCAATGGAAAAAAAAAAAAAACAAAATTAAAAAGGGTAAATGACAGCTACTTCTTTAAGAAAACAGAAGCCACAAAAATCAGATTTAGACCCACCAAGCTATGGACAAGATATCAGTAGCTCACCTCATCTTCGGGGAAGTATGCCCAGCCGAGAGGACTGAAGTGATCCTGCATCTTCTTGTTGTGGTCTAATCCAGCTGAAAGGGAGGACTTTGAGAGTTGAGAGACTAGGAAAGAAGGTAAGGTAGGTCTATATTTATTGTTTTTCAACCTTCTATAGAAATTGAAGTCCCTTGGTAGTTCCTTTTATTCTTTATTCTATTTTCTTTTCTATCATGGGGCATGAGGTTGGACAAGTTCACTAAAGGCCAAACCATAGAAAGGACCAAAAGAAAAGGCGAGTGCAGATCTTTGCGCTATCGGATTCTATATAGAAAAAATGACCAGCAGTGGTAGCTGAGGAAGGAATGTAAAATGCAATTGAAGGAGCTGCTATGTGTTAGCCCCTCTTTTAACTATATAAGAGCTGCAGGTAACTGCGAAAGTAAAATTTTACTCTGTCGCTGCAATCAAGGCTTTATTTGTCCCCATAAATTGAACAGCCACCCAATTTCTCACTTGGTATTCAGATAAGCCTTAGAAACTACGGATCATTTTACCATTTGCTCCCTTTCTAACTCGGTTCAGCCTCAATTGAATCATTTACTTCCCTTCTTTGTCAACCAAATCATTATTTTCCAGGTCACATGTGAATTCTTGATAATTATGAACCTGGGGCCTTCTTAAATTTGCATAACACTCCGAGAGAGATCCCCATGATCAGACTAAAGGAAAGTCCACTATGATAAATGATTAAAGCCACCTGATCTAGTATCCTTTATTCCTTTTGAAAGTATATACCCCTGCATTACCTTTTTGACTCCTGCATGAGTATGTTTTAACGGATTGGTCAGTTATTATACAACAGCAGCAACGTTAATTCTCCCCCCCCCCCTCTTTTTTAACGTTTCTCTGGACAACAAACTCTGGAAGATGAAAATGTTGTCTCTTGGTTTTTTTTTTTATTATTATTATTTTTATTTGTCCTTGCTCATAAAGATAAACTGTAAAAAAAAAAAAGTAAACAGAATTGATAACTAAACCGACATGCATTTATGGTTCCAAAATTTGACAATGAAGTCTTTGGAACATGACCCATCAAAATTTTTTGCCTTATCACAACAACAACAAAAAAAAACAAAAAAAAAACATGATTTATTTCCTGTCCCACTTGAAATAATGTCTGAATCCGTATCACCCTATCTGGTTTCTTTGCATACAGTCAGAGAAAGCAGATGAACAAAAATATGTTTTGTAGGCAAAGGAGATCGTGGTGGGGTTATCGAAACTGTTCATGCATGCCCTTTTCCATAACAAAGATATCATCTAAAGGTAAGAGATTTAGCGGCTTCCAATTTGACCAATCCAAAACCGATGGCGTGCATAAACAGGAGAAAACACCCAAGCCATACTCTCGTTACTTTCTGAATCCTCTCTAGCGACTACGCATCATGTATGATGTATTGAAAAAATAATTAATTAAATAATATGATATTATAATAAAAATAAATTAATAAAAAATTTATATTTGAAGTATATTAAGTATTATTTTTTAAAATGATTTTCACTTTGTAGACATATTACTTAAATGTAGTAAGTTATAATGATTATCTTCTTAAAGTACAACAATTTTTTTTATTAATATACAGTTCAAATAATGAGATAAAATATAATTTAATTTTTTAATTAACTCAATAATAAATAATAAATTATTAATAAATTAACGTATATTTTTTAAAAAAATTAAAAAAAATAAATTTATATTAATTATAATTTAATAACTCATATATTAAATACTATTAAATATAAATTTTAATATTAATAAATAACTAATTTTATTATATTTTATAATAATTAATAACAAATATATAACAATTTATTTTAAGAGTTCTCAATAAGTACAAAGTAATTAGTTGATTAATTTTAAAAATATGATAATTAATTTATAAAAATATAATAATTTACAATAATTTTTTGTTATTTTAAAAGACTAATTCTACTGGATTAAATAACAAAAATATAACACATTATCTTTGTATTTATCAAGTTATGAACAAAGATTATAATGTATAAGTTTTAACATTCAAAAAAATGATAAAATAAAAATTTTTATGAATCACAATGTTTTAATGGATAATAATAAACTTACTTCTATAAAAGTATATTGTTTAATATGGTTGAACACTATTAGGTCATGTGCATATCTAATTTATTTTCATAAAAACTCTAGAACCCCTTTCTAAAATCTCATAAAAGTAGTTTCATTCTACTTTTATATAGTTGAATCATCAAATATGTATTATAATAATACATTACCTATAAGTATTATAAAATTTATTAAAAATATAACTCAACTTTAAATTTTGGAATTATTACACTGTTTACATCATAAAAAGAGGCTTTAAAATTTTGACAATACACATAAGATTAATCAGTAATTTGTTATTATCCATATAAACCTATTTCAAATGATCTCCTGCCATATAAGTTGGATTCCTATTACTCTTGACCATTCTCCATATGTATTAGTCTCATCCCTTTTGATATAATTTACACTAACTCTTTACTTAGTGATTTAGTTAGAAAACCATGTCAATTCATTTTTGATCAAACAAAATCAAATAATATCATTTCATTACATAATTGTTTTAATAATTTATATTTTAGACAAATATATCTATTATATTAATCATATAACTTGCTCTTGACATGAGTAATAAAAATTTGATTATTACAATACATTGACACTAATAGAGTCAATTTCACTCATAATGAAATATTCATTAAAAAATTTATTAATCAATTTATCTCAACATTAGCAATTTCCAAGATTATAAGCTCAAAATTTAAAGTGGATTAAGTAATAACTATTTATTTATCAAATTTTTACACATCCATTTTACTTTTAAAGGTAAATACATCTTATTTAATTAAAGATTCAATTAATATCATTATACTCTTTTGGGATAAAGTATAACATAAATTCACTTCAAAATATATTATAGTTAAATATAAGTATAAAATTTCTAATTTAAACCAATGCTTCTTAAGGTAAACTAGCACACTCTTACCAGTAGTTATAACTTGTTACATTATAGATGTTAATTAGTTCTTATAATTGCATCTTACAAATCCAAAACATCTTCTTCTTCTTCTTTTTTTCTTTAGACTGTATCAATTTTTTATTAATTACATACCATAAGATTAGTACAACAATATAATAATTAATATTTGGTAAACCTTAAAATGATCAAAACTGGGGTCTTTCCCATATAAATATTACAAAGTAGAGGAATTGTCAATAACCAAAGACCATTTTACCAAAATTATAATTTCGAACAAGTTTTCACTAAGTTCTTTTATATAATGTATTATAGAAATTGATATGGCTTATTGAGGATTTCACTATTTTTTTTTTTTTTACATAACTCTAATTAGAAAAACATACATAACTTATGAATTATGATAAATCTCCAAAATTATCCAATTAGCACAAATTAACAATTTCAAACATCTAACATAGGCAAAATGTAAATAAGTAATAATGTATTTATGCCAACTAACAAAATATATATATTATGTCGTACTCTAAGTACCAACTTACAATAATAAGTTGTCAAGAAAAATTATCCTGGATATAAAAGAAAATAATTATACTAATTTTATAGTAAAAGTGAACACATATATGCAATGCACATAACTCATTGTCGTTAATTAATCATCAATACATTATAATACTTGGTTAATTACCAATTGATAATATATAATAAATTCAAAAATATCAAAATAGTACATAAAGCATTCTTAGAGTTCAAAACAATATAACAAATGTATTTATTAAATACAAATAGTGGTGTTATTGTCTCTATAAAACTAATGGTTTTTAATCTTTAATATTAAACCTTAACTTAATTGGTAAGTCTAAAAGTTAAATTCAAACTTAATCCCTTTTAAAGTTTATTGATTATTGGGTGAATTATTTTTTTATTATAGTGAAGATTCTAACTAAATCTAAATTAACCAAAACTAAAAAGTAAAGTTAATAATATGGTCTTAACAAGATCTTTTAATTTGCAAAAAAGTATTGTAAGAAAATATCACTTTTATTTTTTTTTATAAGAACAACATAATTATATGTAGAAAGTACCAAATGTGAGGAATGGAATATTTGAAGTATCAAGGTAAAAACATTTATTTAGATAAATTAAGTAACCAAACTTTAAAATATTGAGTTTAAAGATGTGTGTAGTTAGAATGAATCTATATATATATATATACACTTAAACATATGATAACCAAATAATTTAATGCACACAAAAATATGTATAGAATGACTAATACCTTAAGTATTACAAATATTTTAAAAACTCATTTTTTCCTTATTTTGAAAATTAGTACCATACAGAAAGGTTAAAATTTGCATTCACAATAATATAATAAAATAACATCTAACAAATTTGAGAGAAAAGAAAATTAATTTGAAACTATAACAAATTTTTTATATTTTAACATTTAAGTGCTACAAAAAACTTATAATGAAAATTTTAATTTAACTTTTTCCAAAACTTGTTATCCTTTAATAAACAAAAAAGTTCATTTTCTTTAAACAAATAATATTCAAAATATAAATATATAATAATAGACATGACTTACCTCAAATTGACATTACAAAATAAATTTTTCAAACAAAAAATAATATGTATTTTCTTTTAAGAATAAAAAGAAGAGATTAATTTATATTAAATATAATTTAATATATATAATGTGAAATAATATTTAATATAAATTCTAATGGTATCAATAACAACTAACAACAAATATATAATTATTAATTTAATAATCATATAATAATTAATTTAATAATTATAAAATAATTAATCTAATAGTTATTAAGCAACTAATTAATTAAGTTTAAAAATATAATAACTAATTTTTAAAAAATACAATAATTCACAACATGATACACTTCACTCCCACTTGTTCACAAATTTATGTGCCAACGCTTTCAAATACATAAAAACTTTTTGTCTTCTTAGCGTTACCATGTGGACCAGGTGGCGCTCTTGCAATTTGACACATCGCTGAAATGTTACCATCCTTAGCAACTAGAGAAAATTTCTCAAGGAGACCAACAATTAATCGTGCTCCAAGTGGTTATCTAAATTATATTATTTATCTTCATCCGATTACAAGGGAAAGAAAAAAAACAAAAAGAACAATTTACAATGTAACTTCTGCAATAAAATAATGAAGAATTGCCACACTGGTTTGGTAGGAGTTCAATATTATGTTACGTGTTCCATGTGAATGGCAGAATGTGCATAGTAATGGCAGTCAAAGCTCAATAAAAATCCCTCTATGCACGTCGATCATTGGCTTCGGTTTCGAATGTGCCATATGAACGCATTCATTCAAGTCTTCTTCATTTTGATACAGTCATTAATAGTCATGCATCAGTGGAGCTAGTGGTACAGTTGTTATCATAAAAGCATTTAGATTAAAAACGATATCGTATTCCACGTTGTCACATCCCTAGAGTAGGTGCGCAATTACGATTAAACAATTTTGGGCATGGTTGGACAGCAAGTGCTTAGAGTTCAACAATAGTACATCAAACGTTAAGCGAGAGTTCTTCTTAGTTATTTACTAACTTCTTTGTTGGAATCTTTTTGAACCTGATTTATCTATTTATTACAACCCGAAATAATAACTTAGTCAGTAATTTGAATTTGAATTTTGTTAATATTTAATATAAAAGGAATTTATTCAAATTTAACAATATTTAATTATTAGAAAATATAGTATTGACTTATAAATTTATTAATATTGAATAAAAATATTAATAAATAATTTTACTTTTGACCTATATACTTGAGATTCATTTATTTATACTGGTCAAGAAAAAAAAGTTGTCTATTTATTTTTCCTCTTCGTGCGCTGACGCGGTTTGGAGCGGTGGAAGAGTGGAAATGATGTGAAATGAGCGCCTTTATGTCACCCGACTCTCCTCGCATGTGCGATCGTGATAGCCCCGTGGACCCTCATGTCATATATTGTCTTTGTTCCTTTTTCTTAAAACTTTTCCTCTTTCCACGTCGCTTTATTGGATGGAGAAAGAGTGATTGGATAATTGGTAAAACTGGAAAAATGTTTTACTTAAACAGAGCAGGCTACTTTCCATGGTCAACAAATCACAGCCACGACATTTCATGTCAAGGTACGACTTGGATCATCAATGCTTGGACATTTGCCATCCTCTGGATCTCTTAGATACTTTGCGCCAAAAGCCGGATTGCCAAGCTCTATACCCAACAGGACAAAGCTGAAGTTGTTGATCTGTTAGGATGCCCCCATCATTTTAAAGACTGGATTTCTAAACTTGTAAAGTTACGGTTTTCTTCTGCTCGGCATTATCCGTTCAGGGCATCGATCAGGTCAAGTTTTCAAAGACAATGTCATTAAGTGGTTCAAAAAAATTGAAGGGCTTTGGGGAGAGAGAGAGAGAGGAAAGATAGAAGGGATATAGAAATCAATGTAGCCCTCATAGCAGTATCTGTTCATCAGAGAATGCATGCCAGATGAAAGCTTAGAGGACGATGTACCTGCCTGACTGAAATATGATGGGGAATTATCATTAACAAGGACAGCATTGGTTTAGCATTGTTTTTATTATAATATCTACCGGTATCAACCATAAACTCACCTTCACCTGAGACTCCACTAGGTTTGATTCTCGCCCCAGAGCTTGACCACAGCCCACAGACTTTGCAGTGAGCCTACTCCTATTCAGAAGCTGTAATCCTCGGAGTATATCTCCGTGGATTTCAACCAAAATAAATGTCATCGTTTGGCATAACTCAGTACAGAAAGAATTTTGGAATTTTTTCAGTAAGTTGCCACAGTATGACATTAATTGGCTTTCTTCCACCAGAAAGCATTCTACGAACCACGATTCTGTAACAATTTTCGTTTAACACTCAAAGACGCAACTCGATTTGGGTCTTACTGCTCCGTGTAGCGTGAAAGACAGTACAGAGAAGAGTAAAAAAAAAAGCGACCATGCCCCGCCAGAGAGAGAGAGAGAGAGAGAGAGGCATTGATTATGGGTGGTTCACACCTAGCTAATTCTTTGCACTTCACAATCACCCATTACTGATGACAAAAAATAAGTAAGCAAGCATTAAAGGCATGATTGGTCAGGGTACCGTACCCATTGAGATTTCCCCATAGAGATTTCTCCCAAAGCAACATCCTCAAAGGACACAAAAGACAGCAGGATGCAGAATACTTTCACACTGTCAATCCCCTTGCACAGCCAATTAACACCATGAATGTTTAATTTGAAGAGAACTCCAAGTTACTCAGCCCTGCGCATCTTAACATTCAGGGGAATTTCCTTATAGGACTGAACTTTCTCAGCTGCTCGGCGCAAGGGACGGACAGATAACCTTCCCCGCTCTTGATTTTCAGGTCCAGGGGCACCCTTTGCTGCATGGGATTCATTTCGTACGGACAAGACTGACGACATTGAACAACTTTCATTCGTTGGATTGTCATGCAGGGTAGAAACAGACAATTTAGTGTCATCTATCTTTAATAAGTCCTCCACGTGTTCTTGTGCCAGTTCTTGAGGTTTAAACCTGGCAGATCTCCTTTTTGACGAAACCCTACAGAGACAACGACAATGGAATGCAGAACTTCATCATTGAACTTTTTGATTTAAGTTGTCTAGCAACTGAAATTTATACTTTAGTGGTAAGTAGACAATGCAAAAGCAAACCTCTTCTTGTCAGCTTTGGCCAATTGAACCATACTAGGAGCCAACCTCTCAGAAAAGTCTTCAGTTGGCTCCTGTTCTCCACAATTGCCTAACCTAGCAGATTGCCTTCTCGAGCACTGCCTGTTGAAATAAACTAAACATTCTAAAAACCAATGTTGAAATATACTCATTCAAATTGCATGCTGCTATTGAGCAATGCAAAAACAAACCTCATCTCATCAGCCTTAGCTTTAGTTTGTATTGGTTTGGCAGTACCAGGTTTAAAACTCTCAGACAAGTCTTCAGTTGGTTCTTGTTCTCCAGAATTGTTCGACCCAGCAGATTGCCTTCTCGAGCATGCCCTGTTGCCCAAAATTTTAAGTGCACATAAACTTGCTAAAAACCAAGGATGAATGACACTTAAGAAATTCAAATTGCACACTGTTATGGAGCACTGTGAAAACAAACCTCTTCTCATCAATCTTCACTTTAGCTTGGACTGGTTCAATAGGAGCAGTTTCTGGAGCTGTAAACATTGTAAGAGCCAAAAGGTGATTTGAAAGAAGGATTCCTAACTCCCAAAAAACATGACTGAAAAATTACCTCGAATTTTTGATTGTCGTTTCCTCTTTGCATTACTAAAGCTGTTGTCTCCGTTGCCTACTTCAGAAAAATCTTCATCACATTTGATGCTTCCAACCTAAAAGTAATAAAAGAACAGGAGCAAATATACATAGCACACTGATGGAAATGTCCAATTCTTACAGAAAAGAAAAAAAAAGAAAAAATCAATCTAACAGAGATGAAGTCAAACTCTCAAGGTGAATACCTTTGAATAATTTTCACATCCCACTGCCTTTGTTTTATCCTAGGAAAACAAAATGAAGCTTATAATCAGAAATACATCTTAACATGCAAAAAAGAATACAGCTAAGTTACTTTACAAAATATGAAATCCCACACAAGATTTCCAACAAGTGGAGTACTTGCTCATAGTATAAGAGCATCATACCCAGCTTACCTTGTACTCTAACTCTCTTGTTTTAAGCAAGCCACTCTTACATCCCAGCTCATGTTGAAGTGCCTTCAGCTGAAACGAAGTAGACCAAGTAGAGACAATCCAAGAAACTATGCATAAAGGTTTTAAAAGACCCAATTCTGGACCATTACATGTTTGCAAATTACCTTATCTTTACCTAAATTTAGTTCCTGCAATGATAAAACATGAAGTCAGTCTTGCCATTGCTCAACATTTTGATGCTGATATCTCCAAAAGTAAATAAAAATCTGTACATGATTAAGGAACCGAGACCGTGACTGATAACATTACCACTAACATCTGGCTGTTTGCCTGGGCCAGTTGCAAATTCTGTTGTTGAACTTTCTGATAATTGATTCTCAGTTTCTGCAGCTCGATTGCACTCAATTCAATGATTTTACTTCAATCATTAAGAAAAAGTGAGGAAGACATTGCCCAAACAAAACTAACTTAATTCCTATTGGTGACAAAAAGAAGACTCATTGAAAATAAAGGATACTTTCTGTCTTCAAGAAGCTTTACCAACGTCACATTTTCCTATGTGAAAAGCTTAAAAAGATCAGTAAAGGAAACCAGTAAATGGGAACTTGAAAATACATAATCCACATATGCAGGGTTTTCTCAAAATAACCTGATGGAGCTTGTCAATGTACTGTTTAGCATTAACTGAAGCAAGTGTTGATTTCACATCTTGGTTACGTAGTGGCAAGTTGCTAATGTCAGCAAGTGTTCTCCTTTGTATATTTCCAACCATAGATCCCTTCATTTTTGCTCCGTTTGGCTTGTTTCCTAACACCAATGCTAACTTCCTCAGTCATCTAAGAAACACTTTTCCCGTAAATAAGCCAAGCTCTAATTGCATAGCAATGAAGCTGGGCAAAAAAATAAAGAGAGGAGATCTACAGGCTAAAGTTTCCAAATTGAGAAACCGATTCTCATGGTCTTCCATTTAACCTCAAGCTGGCAATATATATGCCACTAAACTAGCAGCATCTAACAGAGAATGCATGTTACTTCAGGTCACTGGCATAGATCGTTTTGACAACTAAGGTTCAGGAAATTGATTATAATAAAATTATATTGCATCTCGAAGATTTTCTCTGCAACCAAATGAAGATGAGGAAACCCGACCCTAGAAACCCTAAAATAAATTTGGCTCCCTGAATTTCATGATTTAGAATCGAAACATCGGAAACCCTACATCCCAAAGCCAGTTCAAGAAATCAACACTTAAGCCGCAACAGAGCTACCGAAATTGTAAAATACATTTGCGAATTTAAAGGCAAAATCAACAAAGGCAAAGAAAAACCAAGAAGACAAAAAAAAAAAAAAAGAAAAGCAGAATTACCAGACGAAAGCCGAACATGCATACCTCCAATGTTGTGGCTTTCTATATCAATAACTACGCCGCCTTCCATGGTGGATACTCAGCCAAAAAACCCTTAAAATCTCTCTTTTCACTCTCTCTCTCCCCCTCTCCCTCTCTCTAACCCTTCTTCTCAGTAAAATCGAAAAAATGCACCTCCGCTCGCCGCCGCCGGCCACCCACTCCGCTCGTTGTCTTTTACCGTCCCACTCTCTCGTTTCTCGCTGTAATGTCCGGAGCGAAATGAAGATTCGCAGGAGGGCAAAGATGGAAAAGAAAGGATAAAATTGGGAATGCGATTTGGAGAGTTAGGAAGAACGGCTTTCCGAAGCATACGACGAGCCTATTTTTGAATCCACTGTTTGGCTCTCGAAGCTCAGGCTCGGTATTGGGCTTATCAAACCACTTATGCGCACCGTTTTTATTCGTAGTCTCGACCTATCAGACAATTGGACTCATAAATTTCCGATTTTTTTTGTTTTTGTTATTTTATTCTCGTTAGTCATGACGACGGCGTCCGACAGAGGCGGACACCGTCACTGAATATTTTAAGAATTAAATTGGGCATTAAATCGTTAAATATTAAAAAAAAAAACAAAAATTGAGGTTTATATTGATACTTAATAAATAATTTATCGCAACTAATCTTTTAATATCAAATATTCAATAAAAATACATAAGAAATTGCACAATTAAAATAAAAAATTAATAAATTTTAATAAAATTTATTAATAATATAATTATAATTAAATTTTATTATCATCAATTTCACTTTTAAATAATATAACTATAATTAAGTTTTATTATTATCAATTTTACTTTTAATAATAAGTTATAGTTTATTTTTATTTTCAATAAAATTTGTATCACCAAACACTAATAACATAAAAAACATTCACATCAATCATTTTTACTTTTGTTCTTTCTATTTAAAAAAAAAAGTATATGTTGTTAGTTTCTAATTTTTACATGCAATTGAAAAATAACAAAAGTGGTCTAAAAAGCATCAAAACACCAATTTTGTTAACTTTGATTTATAGCATTAGTGTCATAGTTTAGATTCTCTTCATAAAGAATATCAAATTTTTTATAGTCAAGTTCTTGAGGTAGTTTCTCTTTCTTAATCCAAAGTTTTGTTTTGTCAATACATTTATAATAAAAAATCACAAGTTCTTTTATTGGAATCAAGCATATAAAAGTATATTTGAAAATATAAATTAATAAAATATTGTAAATTTGTTAAAAAAAAAACTAAATATATTCACATTAAAATTAATTTACTTATATGTTAACTTCAAATTGTAAGGAAAAGTGATGCTCTATTTTATTTTTTCTCTTAGTATGGATACATTTAAAAACACTAATTTCTTTCACATTACAAAAAAGAAGTTGATTAATGAAGCAAATAACAACTTTTTGCAAATTAAGGGCATTATACCCAAATAATTTTTGCCATTTATCTACATTTAAACAAATAGATTATAAATAAAATATCATGACAAAAGAAATGTATTAAACATAACTTACAAAGTTAAAGTGTTTTAGTTGAATTATTAGTAGATTATTTATTAAAATTTCTTTCACATTATTAATGTACCCTAATTTCTATTGTTATTACCACCTTGTTATCATAAATACTTTTAATTTTAAGCAAACTATAACTAGTCATTTTTTTTTTTTCACATTTTCACAAAAATCTTGCTTATAAATAAAAGTAAGGTTGAAGAAATAAGTTGTTGCATGTAAATTTTTCATGAAACATGTATTCCAATGTTGCTTATTACACATGTAAAAGGCATATATAATCTTATCTTAATGTCAAAGATTTTCTTAATTCCTTTTACAATCCTATACATGCTCTTATAAACATAATTAAAGAATATTTTCCATCTTAATTTATATAATATGTAACAACCTTATAAGGGGAATAATAGTTTTCATAATTACTAAATAATCTCTCTAAAATTTATTATGTAAGACAATAGTACTTATAGCCTTTTTATCTATACTACTTTTAAGTTTATAACTTATAAAAATTTTGCTTATCATAAAAACTTATAATATTAATTGTGACTCTATATGCTCTTTAAAATAATGAAAGTAACTATAAAATGAGTTGACCTTAGACAGACAATTTCTTTCCAATCATAGTTCTTTCTTAACCTAGCCAAAGAAAAAAAAAAAGACAAGAAAGATTATAAACAAATCTTATAACAATAGTAACATGTGATACAAGGTTAATTATATGATGCATCTGACTAATTTCTTTTAAAATAAAGCTTAAACAATAAATGACACAAAGAGACTAATATTTGTACTTATATTTTTCATGAAGCAATCTACTAGGAGCTATATAATTAGATGCATTATCAATGGTAATATGAACAACATTTTAAGGGATAACCTATTCTACTATTTCTTAAAGTAAGCTACATAATGTTTTGACATCTTTTATAACATTTAAGGCATCAACAAATATCAAAAATAAGATTCAAACTAAGCAATAAACTAAGAAATTAATTAAAGTTCTATCTCTTTAATGCTTCCAGCCATCAACCATAATTGTGTATATATTTGTAGTCTAGTTGACTTTATAGACTTTAATAAGTAAATGACATTCTTTTTTATAATCTCTTAGCAACTTAACACACATATGATGA
The DNA here is from genome assembly GCA_020883675.1 of Bruguiera gymnorhiza. NCBI lineage: Eukaryota > Viridiplantae > Streptophyta > Magnoliopsida > Malpighiales > Rhizophoraceae > Bruguiera > Bruguiera gymnorhiza. The sequence continues at coordinate 689,381 of JAIRCJ010000060.1, read as the reverse complement.
GAATCATAGAGATGATGGGTGAAAGATTTTAATGGATGCAAGAGGTCTATTGCATATTTTAAAGGGCCCAATAAAACAAGATATAATTTCAATGGATGCGACAGGTCCATTGCACATTCCAAAAGACCCAATAACACGAGCTCGAACCAGAAAGATAAAACAAACACTAAATGAGCTGATTAAGGACGTTTAGGCCAACCAAGTTTCAAATGGTGTGAATTTAAGTTTGAAAGAAAGTTCATGCCTTATTAATATCATTGCAGTATATAAACAGTTAGGACTAAGTAATAGTAGTGACTCCAAATTAGGAGTTTATTTTCTGTGTAAGAATTTGTCATTTGATAGGAATTCCTCCTAAATAAGTAATTGTCCTAAGTAGAAATCTGTGCCTTTTTAGGATTGCTATCTTAGCCTATAAATAGGCTCCCCTTGTAAGATTAGACAATCAAGATCAAACAACTTTGAGTGAAATAAAAAGCAAAAGTTTTCTCCTTCGGTTCTTTTGAGAACTAAAGAACTTATTAAGAGGTACTTCTTTTTGTGGCGTTCAAATTGACTTATCACTCCTAATTCCTTTTTTTTCTGGAGTGTGGCGTCCATATCTTTTTTAAACACCCTAGGTTCGTGCTCCCTTGAATGTTGGGTCTAGGGTTCAAGTTATTAAATTCTGATTTAGTTTTCCTAGTTGTCCTTTGATTTCATGTGTGTGTTAGGTCCTTAAGCCACGTCTTTTTGGGGTTTTCTGCATTAACATATCATTATAAGATGAACCTATATATGGAGGACCAACTACAAGATTAAATCTAATGCAAATTTAAAGTAAGGTGAGTACAAAAGATTTAAATAAAAGATAAGTATCAAAAAACCACTTAGCCCAACCCAACTTATGTCAGCCATTTTCAAGACATTCTTTAAACTAGATTAAGCTTTGAGAGTTGTCCTTAAAGCAAAATATATCACAATCTCATGACTAACTTTTCATTTTCCTTTGCATTGTATTAATTTTTTTCCCTTTTAAAACATTTTTTTCTACCACCTCATTTTTTCTTTACAACTTAGTATTTAAAGGATCATCACCAAAGTTAAACTCCTTTACCTTTTTAACTTCTTTTTCTTCATAAATGCCTGATTAAGAATGTGTACCATCCTTTGTAGAACATCATAAAGAACTTTTTAGCATAGAGCTATTTGACCTTTAATTCTAATAATATGATGTTTATTTTATGAATTTCTTTACCTTTGAAATTATTATTGCAATAAAAAGAAGTATAAGAGAGATTTAGCTTTACCATTAGACCTATAATCACAAGTTTTATAAAAATGCACCTATACAAGATTATTCCTTTGATAGATGGATTGAGTGTCATACATAGAATTCATAGTTTACTTTTGATATGATTAAGGTTTAATATTGTAAGTGTTTATGATCTAGCCACAAGGAAAAAAAAATTACATTGTATATTAGTAATTACAAAATAGTGTTATCAAAATAATGACAAATAAAACTCCATTATGTAAAAATGACAATGATAACAAGTTCTCTCTACTTGGTCCTTGCCTTTCCCAAATGAAATATTATAGAAATAATTTTCTTAAAAAGAAATCTTGTTTAGCAAACCATTTAAAAAATAGAAAATGAAAGTAAAAAATATCTAGAAGTCTTTTGTTTATTGCTTATTTACTTGCAAACTTTCTTTAAATATCTTAACAGTGCTTATATTTTGACTAATATTTTATTCTTAATAACAATATCTTTGTTAAGCCCCCAATATCTTAGTATGACATATATATTAGAATTTCAAGTGCTATTAAGCTAGCACAAGAGTAGTTTTCTATATCAAATATTTTTTTCAATTTATACAATATAAATGTAATCTTAATGCTTTCATGATATTATTGTGCAAACCTACTAGTATCCATTCAATTATGATTGTTGTTGGAGCAATATGGACAATAATGTTAAAGAATTTAAAAAGTATATATAAAAAAAAGAAAAAGAATAACATTAAGAACACACAACTAAGAGAAAGTAAAGGAGAGATAGAGAGCTAATACCTTCACATTGTTTATGGGGTTGCAAAGGTAAAAAACAAGAATTGACCATCCATGTTTTAGTATTTTGGGGTCCATGCCCATAAAGAAAAGAGTCATTATTTCTAATTTTTATGCTTAAGTTTTTGTTCTCTTTTTTGAGCTATCTCGATCTACTTGAAAAAAAAAAAAACTAGTATAATTCACTAGTTTGCCAAGTTTTATACTAAGTTTTAAACCCCTTTTCCTCATTGCTCAAGATGATTAGTTTGGATCATGAATTGATTCCAAATTCCAAGACATATTGTATTGATACATAATTTGTCTTTATTACACTTTTTTGTTTTCCAATAAGCTAATAAGATTAGATCATTAAAAAACAAAAGAGTTTAGAACTTACCCCCCTTTTTTTATTTTGGCTTCCATTATTTGTTTGGGTTTGTTAGGTTTGTTTGAAACCAATGTAAGTGTAAAGGTAGTTAGATGATACTTACTATTATAGATCAAACTAGTTAGTTTGATTTGGTTCTTAAAATCTTTATATTATCCCAATTTTTGTCCTTAATCCCAATAAGAACGAGCATTAGAGGATCTCTCTCGTCCTTACTGTACTCTTAAATGCATGTTAAATTAGGTTTACTTAACATTTTTCTTTAATGGTTTATTCAAGTATTTGAAATTTTTTTTATTATAAATCGAACACCCCTTTAATTGATGCTAATGAATTTTGGTAACTTGCATACATATCATACTTAAATGTAAATAATTAACTACATGACATCTCACATTAAACTTAATTTAAAATTTAAAAATAATTAAATAATTAAATAAAATAATTGATATAAAAATAAATATATAGCTTTGTATGTTTTAATAAATTAAACCAAACTTTTAAAAATTAATAATTTGGTAATCATACAAGGTTTTTTATAACATATTTGTTCCATCATTAACTCATTCAAATAAAAACCATTAAGTCATATAATATGGTACATTAACATGTTAAATCCATTGATATGGTGCTAAAATTGGTTACATGATATATCATGTGGTATTTAATCTAAAAATAAAAATAAAACTAAAATTAAATAAAAATACAAAAAAAATGCATGGAATTCTTTCTCCTCTCCTTCTCTCTCCCACCACCATCACTCTCATTACTCTTACCATCTCTACAACCAACCTCTTAGCTAGGATCCTCTCCACCTCCAACATCTCTATCCCTATCACCACTAGTTACTTCATTGCCATTGCTTACCATTACCCATTAGGACTTATGAATCATGATTGCCAAGTTTTTACCATTAAATCAAATCACTTAAGAATAAAAAATAATAAGTATCTACAATCAAACACCAAGACATTGATAGTGGTCAATGAATATGAATCCTTTTGTTAGACAAATTCATAATTTATGGGTATATAAACTCATAAGCATGAAAAACATTATAGCATGTGAATATTTCACTCTCATTAACTAAACAACTAAATTGTTAGACAAAAATACTCAAATTGGAGGCTTCTAACTATGATTAGGAGCCTAATCATCCTTTCAAAATGTTTAAAATAAAAAATTTACTCATATGTCTTTTATTTTTTATTTTTTTGTATATTAAAAGTATTAATATTTAAAGTTTGTACGTATAATTTTTTTATCAATTAGGAATAAAAAAGTAAACAAAAATAAGTATCTAACAAATCTTACACTAAGTTTGCTTATATAATAAGATACAATAACTATAATGTCATTATCCATAATTGTAATCCCAAATTCAAAGAATGTCCAAGTCTTGCAAAATGGTTTGTACAAGAATTTGCTTCTCTAAAGCAATAAGAAACTTAATACTGTCAATCTCTATACGTTAAAGCTTGACAATCCTCAATGATAACAATATACGAATGTGAAGTTTATAACTTAATCAGGACTAAAGTAAAACAAACTTGCGAGTTAGTGTTCACTTCCAAATGCCTAACAATAAGCTCTCAACAAATGCAAAGGTCTTTATGTAAAGCCAAAAATTTTGTTATAGTAATAGTCGTGGTGTTTGCTCCTATAAAAAATCTACAAATCTACCATCCTTTATTATCATATAGAATACTTCCAATAGTAAAAGTCATTTGGTTACCTATACTACTTCCATCAATGTTGAGCTTAACTTAACTACTAAGAGATGTTGCTTAAGAAACTAATTTTTTTTGCTTTACTAATCATGAAGCATGACATATCTAGTGCCATTTGATATTTATGTGCAAGATTAAGTCATTTAAAATCCAAGTGGCATCTTTCAATTGTTAGAAATCACATGTATTTAAATGAAATTTTCATACATGTTAGGAAGAAAGAGGACCAACTATATATATACATGACTTCATAGTTTAACTTAAGTATATTAATCAATGTTTGAATCATATTAAAAATTATGGTCTTTAATAGTATAATAGTGTACAAAATCATTCCTCATTATTTAATTCACATTATGATTCAATTCTTAATAAGAATATTGTTCGAGAATATTATAACATTCTCTTATTAGCCTAATTAAAATTTTATTACATTAATAATTATGTACAAATTATAATAATAATTTCTTCCATTTTTATTATAATGTCATAATGTAATAAATTATTAAGTATGAGTTATAGCAATTATGCCCTTTTTATCCATAATACTCCTTTTCATATGTTACAACACTTACAATTTACTATACAAAACTTATAAGATATATATAATTTTATAATAGTATACAATAATATCTTATAAAACTTTCTTGTTAATTTTAAAATAGTAATATGTACACAATCATAAGATAATAGGAAATATATAATGTATGCCTAAAATACATCAGTTCAGAGTATCGTTATATCATATATCATTAATTATTATTAGTATAATTACGACTTATTTTGAGAATATATTCTTCATATAATGCAAGTTATGAACTTTCATATTAATTTACTATTATGAGATCAATTAGTATTTCATAGATACTCTTTGTTTATAAACTTTTTCTTTAATAACAAAATACTTTAATTCTTATTAAGTTTGGTACCTTTTAAGTATTTGTCATTTTTGGAGAAGAATACTATTATGGAATTATTATATAAATTTTTAATGACATGATAATGGTGTTAGTAACCCCAAATCCTGAAATAAATATCTATAATCATAATGTATGAATTGTGATTTCAAAATATACCACAAACTTTGCTTCCATGGTAGATGTAGTAATAATTGCATCACTTTAATTGCATTTTTCCATTGATTTATTATGGGATTGCTTTGATATTTGCCTATTATTCTGACCTGACACTGATATTTGGTCCTGTATAAATTTGCAAATACATAAGTTACTAATAACAAAGGTATATGGAATTGATTCCATTTTTTTTATATTCCACATCATTCTTGAAACATTACATAAGATTGAATTTGTCACCTTTTTGTATAAGAATAACCTTAGGTGAGCACTTACATATATCAAATTTATTTAGAATTTTCTCGATATAACTCTTATGAGATAATCCTAATAGTCCTTTTAATTTATCACAGAATATTTATATTCCTATCACATAGAATGCCTCTCTCATATCTTTCATTTCAAAATTCTTTCAGAGAAAATCTTTAGTCTCATAAATATAATTAAATCATTAGTAGTAAGCAAAATGTCATTAACATGTAAGATTAAAAAGATAAACTTACTCTTATTAATCTTTTAGTAAATACACTAATCAACAATATTTTCCTTAAATCCAAAAGATGTAATAATATCATTAAACTTAAGTTACCATTGTTGGGAAGCTTGTTTCAATTTATATATTGACTTTTTGAGTCTACGCACTATTTGATTTTTATCTTTTATGGAAAAACCTTTAGGTTAATCCATGTAAACTTCCTCTTTATGATTTTCATTAAGAAAAGTGACTAGTGTAATGCAATAATTATCCTTAATGAATCTTTCTTTATAACTGGACAAAATGTCTTTGTATAATAAATGTCACCTTGTCGAGTATAACTTTTGGCAATAAGTTTAACTTTATATCATTTAATATTGCCATTGCATTTAGTCTTAAAAATGCATTTACAACTAACTCTTTTGCATCCTTCTGACAATTTGATGAGATCCCAACATTATTTCTTTCCATGGATTTTAGCTTATCTTTCATGGCATTAATCTATTTAATAGATTCAATACTTTTTATGGCTTGTGAAAATGAAATTAGATCTTTATTAATTCTAATATCAAAATCTGATTTTTATAAATAAATCACATAATCATTTGAAATAGTTGATCTTTTTTCTCTTTTAAGATCTTTTTAATATTATTCATTGTGGTTTATTTTACACTAGTTAGTTAAGAGTTCATTTCTTTAGCAAGTATCTTTTTGTCTAAATGTTCTTTAATTTATATAACAACATTGGTGTTGTACTAAATGAAGGAATTGTTATGGGTAAAAAATTATTTACCTAAATTTCTTTTATATTTACATCTTGATGTTCATTACTTCCACTAACTTCATCATTCTTAATGAATCTTACATTACTAGTTTCTACAATTCTCAAACTATGGTTAGACCCTTTAGATTTCTCTGGATGATCAATAAAGTAATAACTAATTGTTTGAAAGTCCAATTTCTTTTCATGAAATTCTTACTTTTGTTATGTAACCCCAAATATCTAGGTGCCTTAAATTAGGTTTTTTTACTTATCTTTTTCCTATTTATAATTCAATAGGAATACTTTGAGTTACCTTATGGTTTTAATTGTATACATCCATAAAAATTTGGGTAAGGAGGAGTTACTTATTATATTCATGACCATATTCATTAATGTTTGTTTATACTTTTTATCATATTTTTTACTAAGGTGTACCTAATATAGTTTACTACATACATATATAATGACTTTTAAGGAATTTCATAAATAAACTTAGACAATATCTCAAATTATTATATTTTCTATAATATTCATCACTGCTATAAGATCTTATAATTTTCACTTTTTTTTAATTGCTTCTAACCTCCTTTATATATACTTCAAGGGTATTTAATGATTGAGATTGTCATAAAGCAAATAGATATAATTATAATGTGAAGAAACAACTATAAATGTGATAAAATACAATTCTTCATTAAGGGTTAAAGTGTTAAAAGGTTCATAAATATTAGTATGTAAAATTTTAAGAAGTTAAGTGCTTCTTATGGCTTCTTTCATGCTATGTTTGGTTTGCTTTACACTTAATGAAATACATACATATTATGAAATTAGCCAAATTTAGATTTGAAAGAATTTCATTATTAATCAATCTTATTAATATTTCTTTGAATATATGACCCAAATATTTATACCATAAGTAAAAAGAAATTTCATTCATTATTTTATACTTAATTCCAATATTATGATGTATATTAAGTAAGGATTCTAAAAATATTATGGAGTATCAATTTACATAAATGATTAATAAAACTACATGAACCAATAATAATTGTATTCTTATATAAATTGAAATAATCATATTGTAATAAATCTTTTGTATTATATTGGATATATAAGTAATATTACTGTAATTAAGCCACTAAGTAGTATAAGGAACATTTATTAAATTTGATTCAAAATATACTAAGATATTTATTTTACCTTTTATTTTTTGAATCAAACCTTACATTTTAGGTAATTTTTTGATATTAGCCAACCTTTTTTATAATAATGAAACTTATTTTCCTTTCGTTTCTTTTAGCTTGTGTAATATAAGTAGGCTCTTTCTTTTTTTTTTTTTTAAATTAGTTGACTTTCATTTTCATTCTTTTTCTACTTTTCTTGTCCATAAAATTAATAAAGTGACTTAATTTTTTTTGTATCATTTTCTTTTGAACAAGCATGCTAACTAATTTACTAACTTTTCACTTTTCTTTTATAATGTTGTAATGAATCTAAAATGACTTATACTTATGAGATTGTAGTTTCAAAATGAACTACACTAAAAAAGAATCATTTAGCATAAATCTTAAGGTCTTAAGTTTTACTATAATATTAGTCATCTTAAAAATGTGTTCTTGCATAATTTGTGATCTAATAAACTTTATGGTCATGAACTCTGCCATTAGAGTGCTAGTAAGTGACTTGTTTGTAAAGCATAAATATTCTTTCATAGACTACAAATATTCTTTTGCACTTTTTGCTTGTAGAATAGTTATATTAATGTTGTTAGCAACAATCATTTTCAAAAACATAAGACTTAACCTATTACTTCATTCTCTTATGCTTTATAATGTAACTTCTTTAACTCATTACTTGAATTAGTAATAGTAGTAGACTTGTCTGTTAGTAATGTCAAGTTAAGATTTATAACACTTAAGTGAAAATTGACTTGTTCGTGCCATTCAAAAAAGTTTAATCCATTGAACACAATAATAGATGAAACATGTGAGTGAATGGAAATAGTTACACAATTATAAATACTTATAATTAATTATAAATCAGATTTAATCAACAATTAGAGTATATAATAATTTTTTTTGGGAAAATGCTATAATACACTATCATAAATGAATGCGATATTAAAACTCAATAAGTAATTAATTATTTTTAATCTAATACATTTAAAATCTTTAGATAAATAAATATATTTAACTTAAAATATTAATATACCTCAATAATATTATTATTAATAAAATAATAATTTACTTTTGGATAAATCTTGGAGTTTTAAAAATTAATAATATTAATTTATTCAATCATTTTTCATTTATAAGTATTTCATTAAAATTATAGATAAAAGACTTATTTATCCATGTTGTTAAACATATTAGTTTAGCTACTTTAGTTACTAACAAACTATACTAATAATGCATACATGTTATAATATATGTATGATATTAAACATATTAATTTAGTCATTTTGTTAACTAACAAATTCTAATCTTAATACATGCATATGAAAATATAACCCAATATTTATTAGAAAAGATCACAGTATTCAAGTTCATAGGTCATTATGTATAAGGTTGTAAATAAGATTAATGCACAATGCCTATGCACACTTAGATTTATAATTATGTAATATATGTCATAAGTTGATTTTTAAATCAATACAAGTACCAAAGCAAAGAAATTGAAACAATGTTATGACCCTTGGTATGATTAATTCTTACTTTAAGCGATGTGCCTAATGGCCAAAACATAATGACCTTTTTCCTTTTTTTTGAATTGATTTAAACATAAATCATTATCCTTCTCCAAAAAGAATTATAATTCCTTAAGTTATGTTTAGCCACCATTTACATTAAAAAATTTACAATTCCTGATATTGGTGCCACTTTTTTTTCTTTTTTAAACAAAAATGGCATAAGTGTGTAAGGAATATAATTCCTTAAACCCAACATAAATGTAATAACATATGTAGTGTTGCTTTCAACAATTAAATAATTTCTTTGCTTGAACAATGACTTTTTATATACTAAACAAAAAACTCAAATGCAATTATAAATTAGGTAAAAATATATTTCATCATTAAAAAGAAAATATTAAGTTTGCAAAACCATATGTTTTGATACTATTTGTTAAAATTTTTAATAAATCTATTAATTTTTTAGATCTTGAATTTAATTATTTTTATATAAATAATATACCTAAGTTTTAAAAAGTTAGAGCTATTAATGTGACTAAAGAGCTTATCTTTACCTAATGGCTAATTTTTCTCTCATAAATTTTACTATAATTACATGCTTGAAGATGAAGTTTTCGTATGTATCAAAAAAAGAGACAACTAACTATATATATACATACAAATAGTTTCATAATTTAAATGAAATATATCTATCAATATATAAATCATATTAGAAATTATATTTCTTAATAATATAATAATATATAAAATTATTTTTTACTAATCAGATCATATTATGATTAAGTTCTTAATAATAATATTGTTCAAAAATATTTTAATATCAATGACCTTTTTTTTTTCCATTGTTTCCAAATAATTCATAACATGGCTAGAAAAATAAAATGCCATCTAATTCTAAATTAAGTCATCATGACCCTGTTTAGAGTATTTTCCATAATCCAAACAAAGGGCATGACTCTTGAAATTACATATTGTTGCTTGCTAAAAGGCATAATTTGTCCTATATTTTAGGTGCATCGAGGCAATCTCTGAGTGCATATAAGACCCATTCAATCTTAACCTTTCCCGTAAATATTAACTTAACATATCTTGTGATGGAGCCAAAGAGAATTTGTGCAAAATCATTCCTGACTTGTTAGGTAACAAACATTTCAAATTTCTTAAGAACACTTCAAATTCCAATTAAGCCTATTAAGACTTAGATTGTTTTGGTCATAGTTTTATAAGCCTTTGCCATCGAGCACATTCCTTGATCACCACAATTCCATATTTTGCAATCCTCCATATTCACATGTTTAGGGCTAGTATAACTTGAATAGCTTGTATGATGAAATCTAAAAGAGATGTAGAAATATGCGAGAGATCCTAGGTTTTAGATGCTGATATAACATCCTTGACAAAAAAGTATAAGTCTGCCAATAATACTCTCTTTTTTTATTTTAGCCTTTTCATTTTATTTAGTTTTCATACATACTATTTTTTTTTTTTGGTCTATTTTGTAGCTATTAGATTGTAAATTGCACAATAGGAAGAATAATCTCTATTCCCATAAACTCATATCTCTTTCCTGAATTATAACTCAAGATATAGAAAATAGAAATTTAAATTCTTATTTATTGAAATATTCTAGAAAGACTATACTAATTTTTTTCTTTTTTTGAATTAAAATTCAAAATGTTGAAAATAAAAGTTTAAATTTTTACTTATTAAGATATCCTAAAGAGACTCTATAACATCTTTTTAAATATTAACTTAATTGTTTATTAACATCTGGTTCTTTTATGTATTCAAATAATATCATTTAGATAAAATTTAAAATTTATGTTTGATTTACACTTAATATTTTTTAAACTAGCTTGAGCCATTTTTAAATTAAAAAAATATTTAGACACAAAGAGTCAACACTGCCATAGATGTAATATCAAAAAATTATTAATCATAATTAAATTGAGAATTAAGTTATGACTATGTTATAATTGAGAATTAACTTGCAATTCAACTATGTTATAATTTTTTATTTTTTTTCATCTTTGCATCATTAGTTGTGTCTATTATATGTGTCCATGTAATCAACTTGTTTAGATTTTGACATTCACATGTTTAACTCTAGTTGTTTATATCTTTAACGTAGAGAAAGGCAAAGAAAAAAAGGAGAGAACTTTGTTTCTAATATCATCTCTAGATTAATTAGCAAATTGCAACGCTCAGGAAGAGACCAATTATCAGCAGTCGAGAACTACTATTAGAATTTTGTTGAGAGTCATCAAAATTTAAAAGAATCACCAAAGATTGTGAGGTTGATCTGCCTTTCTGAACCCAATAAACAAAGTCTGAACCTTGGGTCAGTCGAACTTCTTATTGAATGATAATCAAACCCCAAGTGTAATTGGTAGTAGTATTTGCACGTTTATTCCTTCATTCTCTACTATTATTGTCTACACTAACAAATGAGTTGCTTCTAGTTTTATTTCCTCGGTTCTTCCAACTGCAATGATCCAAGTATTGTCTATCATAAGAATACCTTGATCCAGCCCATTCAAGTATCCTTAAAGTGTAAATTCGGGCTAAAACTGAATCTTTGTGGGTTGCCAGCATTGCCTAGCCCGTTTGCTGCCTATGGAAGGTCCCAGAAGCTTGTAGAAGTGTCTTCATCTAGAGAATTCTGGAAGGGACCATATTAAATGTATATCTAGAATATTTTTTGTAAATATCTAGGATATATCATTCTAGTACCTTCACTTGAGATGTATAAATAGGTAACTCCCTCTCATTTGTATAGCACGAATCTTTTCTCTTAATACAAGCTCACTTGCAAAGCTCTTTTGTGCTCTTTCTCTCTCTCTTTTCCTTCAACACTTCCAACTCACTTATTTGCTTCTCACATGACTTCCGTTGATTCTCTCAAACTCTCCAAGGCTTACTTAGCTCATTTTCGCACGCAAGATCGACTAAGTGCCTTGCGGGTTAGCACACTCAAAGCTTAACTCCGTGATAGGTGGTATCAGATCTAAGGTCCAAACCTTAGGTGCAACCTGTTTGTTTATTGTTTATTAAGACAACGAGTATGACAAACGAAGAAAGATTTGTTGTGACCACTGTGGAGGAGCAACAAGCAAGGCAATAAGCTCGTGGGCGTAAGGAGCAACGTGCTCTAACCAAGCATAGTAGGTTCAAGGCTCCAGCAAAGGAGACCATGGACTCTCGTGTTGATGGCTTGGAAAAGAGTGTCACTGATATAAGCTCCATTGTGGGTGACCTCAGTAATCAAGTTGATAACTTGATCAATGAGAATGTAGAGATCATGCAGGCTGCCAAAGTCATGATCGAAGAGTTTAGCCGTTCATTTAAGGGAGAACTATGCTCCCTAAATTAAGATCTGTCTAACTTGCGCAAGTTCGTTGAAGGAGAGATTCACAACCTCCGTAAGGAGATGGATTCTCTGCGCCAAAACAACTCATTCTTTAGTACAACTGCCACTACTAGTGCCATTGCAGTGCATGACTTAAAGGTCCCGAAACCTACCATGTACAACGGCACATACAATGCTACTGTCGTGAAGAACTTTCTGTTCAGCCTTGAACAGTACTTTGAGGCCATAGGAGTTGTTGACGACCTTGCCAAGGTAGGCAACGCCCCAATTTTCCTAAAGGATACTGCCCAACTCTAGTGGAGACGTAAGCACTTCGAGAAGGAGAAGGGCTTGTGCATCATCGACACCTAAGAGTAATTCAAGGCTGAAGTATGTAGGTACTTTGTTCCTTATAACGCAGACAGTGAAGTAAGGGGAAAGTTGCATCACCTATGTTAGATAGGTAGTATTTCCAATTACATCAAGGAATTTACTATACTTATACTTGAAATCGAGATGTTTGATAGAGAGCTTCTCTTCTACTTAAAAGATGACTTGAAGGATTGGGTGAGAGTTGAGTTGGATAGGCGTGATGTGTAGACCTTGGATGCTGCCATTGCCACCGCTGAGACCTTCGTCGACTACTTTGCCCACTCCAAGAGCAAGAAGCCAAACTCTAGCAAAAGTGGGGGAGAGAAAATTGGGTAGAAGAAGCAAGATTTTGGCCGCAACAAGGGTGGACAACAGAGACCCTCTGGGGGCCGTCCCAAGTATGAGAAGAAGTCTGCGGCTAAGCGTAACTCAAGTAATCCCCCTAGTCCCTGTTTCATTTGTGATAAACCACACTAGGTGAGAGACTACCCTAAACATAAAGTAATAAATGCTATGATGGCGGTACTCAACCCGGAGGAGGCCGACGAAGAGTCATAAGTTGACATGAGATGTATCCAACAATTGGGTAATCTCTCAAAATGTGTCTCCCCAACAGTCTCTAAGGAGAAGGAACTGTTGTACACTGACATTGTCGTCGAGGGTAAAGCAGCCTGTGCAATACTAGATATAAGGACAACGCACACCTTTATGGACATGCAAGAGGCCAAATGTTTAGGCCTTAAACTGACGAAGGGAAATAACATCATCATAGCAGTAAACTCGGAAGCAAAGTCTGTCCAAGGCATAGCATACAAAGTAGTTATCCAGATTGGCGAATGAACCGATAAGTTGGATTTTACTGTTATTCCCATAGATGACTTCAAGGTGGTGTTAGGTCTTGTATTTTTCTGCAAAACCTTGGCTTTTCCTGTTCTTGCCTCAAGTTCTTTTGTGGTCATTGATGCTCGTAAGATTCAAGTAGTTCCCTTAAAGCATAAGGAGAAGTCGCAACCATAAATGATTTCTGCCTTGCAATTCAAACAGGGTCTCAAGTCAAATCCAGGCTAAGTAGCTACCATGAAGGAGTTGAGCGATAAGGAAGACGTAGCAGCACTAACTCCTGCAACCCATCCAAGCTGTCCTTACCAAGTTCAAGGATGTCATGCCTTCCAAGTTGTTAAAGAAGCTTTGACCAAAGTAAGATGTGGATTACCATATTGAGCTGGAACCTGGTGTCAAACCTCCTGCCATGACCCTTTATCGCATGGTACCCCTGGAGCTTGCTGAACTAAGGAAGTAGCTCCATGATCTAATTGATTCGGGCTACATTCGACCATCGAAAGACCCTTTCAGTGCCCCAGTCCTCTTCCAGAAGAAGAAAGATGAATCACTACATATGTGTATTGACTACTGAGCCTCAAACAAGGTCATTATCAAGAACAAGTATCCAATACCTTTGATAGCTGATCTTTTTGACCAACTCGGGAAGGCAAGGTACTTCACCAAACTGAATTTGTGATTGGGTTACTACTAGGTCCAAATTGCACAAGGTGATGAGCCAAAGACAACTTGCATAACACGCTAAGGAGCCTTCAAGTTCCTAATCATGCCCTTTGGTCTCACCAATGCACCAGCCACCTTTTGCACACTTATGAATAATGTACGACATCCATTGCTTGACAAATTCGTAGTAGTCTACTTGGATGACATCGTGTTGTACAGCAACACACTTGAGGAGCATGTTGAGCACCTCAAGTAAGTCTTCCAAGTTTTATGGGAAAATGAGTTATTCGTTAAGAAGAAATGCTCATTCGTCGAGTAAGACATGAACTTTCTTGGTCACTGAATCAAGGATGGTAGGCTAATGATAGATCTAGCAAAGTTGCAAGTTGAATTTGCGATCGAGTTACTATCAGGTCCAAATTGCACAAAGTGATAAGCCAAAAACAACTTGCATAACACGCTAAGGAGCCTTCGAGTTCCTAATCATGCCCTTTGTCCTCACCAATGCACCAGCCACTTTCTATACACTTATGAACAAGGTATGACATCCATTGTTTGACAAATTCGTAGTAGTCTACTTAGATGACATCGTGTTGTACAGCAACACACTTGAGGAGCACGTTGAGCACCTCAAGCAAGTCTTCCAAGTTTTGTGGGAAAACGAGTTGTTCGTTAAGAAAAAGTGCTCATTTGCCAAGTAAGACGTGAACTTTCTTGGTCACTGAATCAAGGATGGTAGGCTAATGATAGATCCAGCAAAGGTGCAAGCTATCCAATAATGGTAGCATCTAACCAAGGTTCCAAAACTGCGATCCTTTATGGGGCTTGTCAACTATTATTGTTGGTTCATCAAGGGATACTCTGTCGTAGTAACACCCCTAACCGACCTATTGAAGAAGAACCACACTTGGCATTGGACGAGTGAATGCCAAGCTTCCTTTGATAGATTGAAGCAAACAATCTCCAAGGAACCTATTGTGGTACTACTAGACTATGAAAAATCTTTCGAAGTCCACACCGATGTATCCGACTTTGCCATTGGGGGAGTCTTGATGTAGGATAGGCATCCCATTACCTATGAAAGTCGCAAGCTCAATGACACGGAGAGGCAATACACCATTCAAGACAAGGAGATGATTGTCATTATCCATTACTTGCGCACTTGGAGACACTATCTCCTTGGAAGTAAGTTTGTGATCATGACCAACAATGTTGCTACGAGCTACTTCCAGACACAAAAGAAACTCAGCCCCAAGCAAGCTCGTTAGCAAGACTTCCTAGCAGAATTCGACTACACATTGTGGTATAAGCTAGGCCAAGCCAATATTGTTGCTAATGCATTGAGCAGAAAAGCGGAACTAGCTTCCCTTTCAACTAGTATACCCAAGAGCAACCTCCTTGAACAAATCAAGGAAGGTACAAGAACCAAGTTTGCTGAGATTGGCTAGCGAGGGGAAGACTAAGTGGGATCTTAATGACATTCGGGAACCAAGTTTTCGTACCTAAGTGGGGAAACTTGCAGAAGAAGATCCTCAAGGAATGTCATGATTCCCTATAGACTAGTCGCCTAGGTATGACACGAACCCTTACTCTTGTCCAACAATATTACTCCTGGCCACATATGCATACGGACGTCAAGGCCTATGTGCGAACGTACTTAGTTTGCCAATAAGACAAGGTAGAACAACAGCAATCAGTAGGTTTACTTAAGCCACTACCTATCCTTAAGAAGTCATGAGAAAGTGTCTTAATGGACTTTATTGTAGCTTTACCAAAGTTTGAGGGATACAGAAGCATTATGGTAGTGGTTGATCGATTCAGCAAGTATGACATCTTCATTCCAGCCCCTGTTAACTGCAAGGTGGACGCAGCTACTCACTTATTCTTCAAAAATGTGGTAAAGCTAAAAGGTGTGCCAAAGAGCATCATCAGTGACAGAGACCCCCGCTTTACGGGCAAAATCTAGCGAGAGCTATTCAGGGGATTGACCTAAACTTCTCAACAAGCTTCCATCCTTAAAATAATGGGCAGACCAAGCAAGTCAATGCCTTGTTAGAGCAATACTTGAGGCACTACGTTAGTGTTCACCAACGAGATTAGGCAAAGCTAGTCAACATTGCCCAATTCTCATATAACCTCCAGAGGAGTGAGGCCACAAACAAAAACCCATTCGAGATTGTCATGGGACAACAGCCACTAACGCCAAGTGCAATTGCCTCTCCTTACACTGATAACAACTCATCTACCTTTAAGTTTACGAGAGAATGACATGAGGAAGCAGACATAATGAGGGCGTGCCTTGATAAAGCGGCCAAGATGATGAAAAGATGGGCTAATTTCAAACGATACCCAAAGGACTATGCCAAGAGAGACATGGTGATTGTAAAGCTGCTGCCCAACTAATTCAAGTCTCTACGCAAAGTACACAAGGGCTTGATACGGAAGTACGAAGAGCCATTTTCTATCATCAAACGTATGGGAAAAGTCGCTTATCAAGTCCAACTTCCTCCAAAACTGAAGATCCATAACATTTTCCATGTAAGTCTTCTTAAGCTTTTTCATGAGGATGACGAGAATCCAAGTCGAAGCGAGTCCAAACGCGCACCAATGACTGTGGTCACTGAATTCAACAAGGAGGTGGAACACATCCTTGTTGACCGAGTGATCCGGAGAAGAGGAGTTCCCAACTACACCGAATACTTTGTGAAATAGAAAGATTTGCTAGACCAAGAGGCTAGTTGGGAACAAGAGGACCAGTTTTGGCAGTTTGCCGATCACATTTGGTAATATAAGATTGAGAATGCGATGAGGACGTCACAAGATTGAGTGGGGGAGGATGTCACAAGGATACCTTGATTCAGCCTATTTAAGTATCCTCAAAGTACAAATTTGGGTTAAGACTAAACCTTTGTGGGCTGCTAGTATTGCCCAACCCGTTTTTTGCCTATGGAAGATCCTAAAAGCTTGTAGAAGTATCTTCATCTAGAGAATTCTAGAAGGGACCATATTAAATTCATATGTAAAATATTCCTTGTAAATATCTAGGATATACCATTCTAGTACCTTCTCTTGAGATGTATAAATAGGTGACCCCTTCTCATTTGTGTAGCATGAATCCTTTCTCTCAATACAAGTTCACTTGCAAATCTCTCTTGTTCTCTCTGTCTCTTGTTCTCTCTGTCTCTTTTCCTCCAACATTTCCAAGTTACTTATTTGCCTCTCACATAGTTTCTGCTGATTCTCTCAAACTCTCTAAGACTTACTTAGCTCATCTTCGTGCACAAGATCGACTAAGTGTCGCGCGAGTTAATACACTCAAATCCTAACTCTGTGACACATCACTGTGCCAGAAAGAATGCCTATGATGAGTCTTTTTGAAATTCATGGAATCACATAGATTTATAGATTTACAAATTCATACATTTTCAAATAAAAATTTCATTATACGAACTGTAAAAATTTAGAAATTCTTTTGTTTGGTTGACCTAATAATTTAGGAAATATTTTAGTCATACACTTGAACATCGAATGCCGACTTTTTAGGATCAGCACTAATTTGGTGCTAAACCATTTTGAACTTTTTTTTAATGGAGTCTCAAGAGTTTTTAATATTTTTATATGAATTTCATAACTTAAAATTTTGTCCCAACGTAGGATTTTTTTAATAGAAAAATTAAAATTATTGAAATATTTCATTACACATTTAATGTTTATTTGTTTTTTTTAAAAAAAAAAAACCATTGAATTGGGATCAAATTTTAAATTATATAATATAAATGAAAATAACAAAATATTTGGAATTATATTAAAAATTTTTCAAAAAAATTTATCACTAAATTAGTACTTATCGTCTGCTTTTGTCTAGATGATAATCATACAAAGTTATACACCGGAAAATTGCCAGATTGTCCTGTGTAGACGCAGAGGGTTGATATTCAAGGTACTGTACGCATGTGGGTTCTTTCAGTTACTCGGGTATCGAGCAGGACCACAAGATTTAATTCTTTCTGCCGATAAGTTGGGGAATGTTGTTGTCTTGTTAGGCCCAGATGACAAGCCTTAGTGTTAGGAGACACTTGAAATTGACGATCCAAGTTAAAGGCCTCAAAATTCCAATTTATTTTATTTGATTCCTTCGGAGTTGGGATTTGATGCTTGGGCTATCACGCTACTAGTGCTAAAACTTGAATTTGGACTAAAAGCGGACTTTAATGGATAAGGGATGGCCAGTCTCGCCTTCTATTGTGTTGCTCTAAATGTAATATCCTTCTTATTTTGTAGTCTAATTCTTATACGTAAATCAAGACTCCGTTTACTTGTAGGAATATAACCTACTTGTGAAAAGTATTTTGCAGAAAATACTTTATGGGAAAATGAATTATTTATTTATTTATTTATTTTTGCTATTTAACTGTAATGTTGAAATATAATGAAATACTCTATATTTGTCATGTTAGGTCCAATATGATTTACCGCAATCGATCACATTTGAGAAACAACAAAGATTCGTCTCTCTCCCTCCTCCTTTTCCCTTATGCTCTCTCTCTCAATGGGGTGTCCCTAAAATGACTTTAATTTATGAGAAACGGAAGTCATCTTCCAGAAATTGTTAAAATTGTTGAAAATTTTCAGTTCACAAATTGACCCCAAGTCTCAACAACAAGTACACAACTACACATACACAAAGAATAAATAAAGTATCTCGGTAGCACTTGGGGACTAGAGGAGCCACAGCGGAATGGCCATGCACTTTTACTGTATTAGCTAGGTAACGGCAAGAATAAAGTTACCAGTCGAGTAAATAACTTACGTTTTAGTTGTGTGTTTACAAGAAAAGCTGTATGACTATGTAAAATGAGAACCAAAAGGTCAATTTTTTGGACCATGTAAAGCAACAGAAATATCCTGGCTATCCAACAACTATGGGTTATAAGTTCGGTACGCTTGGCCCATGTACGTGTTTCAATTTCCAAAATGCGCTGTGTCTTTTCTTCCCCACTTGATTTCTGTGGCCCATGTAGTTACTGCGTATGATTTCTAGCCACCCTTTGGTTCGGTCTGTCCGACACCGCCGACAGCAGCCGCCATTTCGGATTCCGCGGCGTCTGCTACTTCACGGAACTTTTTTTTTTTTTTTTTTTATAGAGGTCACTTCTGTAAAATTTTTGGGTCCTAAACACCAAAAGAGTACCGAACAATGTTGCTTAAGTAACTGTGATGAGGGACAGTTTGAAGCAATCGGTTGCTTAAGTAACTGTGATGAGGGACAGTTTGAAGCAATCGGTCCAAATACAATTCAGGCCTGGCCAGCCTTTACCAATTGTCAGTATGTTTCATTAGAATTTTAAATTGTATTATTAAAAAAATTTTATAGTAAAAAATAAAAAAGAGTAAATAATATATAAGAGAAAAAGATATGTAAACTCAATATGTTAAAATTTTAAATTAAAATGTAGTGATAGACTTATGAATTTGTTATTTATTTGAATTTTATTTACATTTTTCCTTAGAGTGTGGTATTAGAGCCAATAATTTGGGAAGAGACAAGTCAAGGGACAAGCATAAATAGTGCATATTTCTTATCATTGTTGCCTCCATAAGAAAGAAATAGACTAATTATACTTATTAGGGAAAAGACCTAGGTAAAAATGTGTAACTCTAAAATAAGAGTAGTAACATATCTACACTTAAGTGTGACTATTGAAATATTGGCATATGTATATTTTGGATTAGATATAGTAAGGTTAGCTCACGAGTGAGTTTGGTGGAGTGGTAATGGTCTTTTGGTGTGTTCAAGGAAAGTAGACCCAATGTGAAAGAAATTTACACTCGAAGGAGAGATTATTAAAATTTTAAGTGTGAATGTGTAAAATGTATAGTTAAAAGAATCTCACATTGAAAAAGAAATGAAGAAGTAAAAAATATATCAGTGAGAAAAACATATAAATCCAATACCTTAAGGTTTTGAGTTAAAATATGATGTCAAATCCATAAGTCTATACTTACTTGAACCTTAACTAGATTTTTCCTTAGTTTTGAGTTCTCATGTTTCCCCTAATATTAAGGATATATAACCCAATAGGACTCGCCATTCCACCAAAATGTTGGGCTCTTTGATTTTTTCCTATGCGAAGAGTTTAATTGTTGTGAAAATAAAGTCTACTTTTTTTTTTTAAAAAAGAAAGATAAAGAAGTTACAGAAGGAAAGAAAAGAGAGTTGGGTGGCTACTATAATTTTTTAGCTTAATGTAGTGCCATTATATGTTACTATAGGAGGGTCAAACTATATTTGATCGAGTTGAAACTTAGAGAATTGATAGAAGATATCATTTTCTTGATCCTGAACAATGAAGATTGTGTTTTGAACACTATAAGTCTAGGTTTTTCTTTAATTTCATAGGTTTATATTATGGACATTTTTTTTGCGTGCAGTTTTGATCAATTGTACAATTGGAAGGTTGATTGTGATTTGATCGAGTTGATTTTTGGTCAATAGTTAGAGGATACCTATATCTTTGTTATGGATGATTGGATTGTGTTTTGGTAATTTTCAAGGGTAGGTTTTTGATCTAGAACTAAGACCTTTGAATTGTAATAACTTTATGTTCTCTTATCTGTGATAGTTTTGGTAAACTATGTGGATGGGCATTGATTTGTGGTTTGATTGAGTTGAAATTTGGTTGGCTAGTAGGGGACATTTGGAAGTTTATTTTGAATGGTTGGATTGTTATTTTAAGGTTTGCTTATTGAGTTGTGGTTGATAAAACATGATTAGTTTGTTTTGGTTAACTGATTAATCTCTCAATGAGTCCAAATTGAGTTTGTTCAATGTAATTGGGGTTGTATACCTTTATTGTACTCCCTTACTGATTATAATGGAGTTGATTTATGGATAAGAGTGTCCCATGGTTTTTCCCTTTTTGATTTAGAGGGATTTTCCACATAAAAATTAGTGTGTTTTCTTGTATGACTATTTTAATTATCATATTTATTATTCAATCATCTCCTTACAAATTCAAGCAAGTGGAAGAAGTCTCCTAAACTATTTGTCTCTACTATCCCTTCTCTCATTAGAGTGATATTAAAATTATTAGTTAGTATGTTTGACTTATTTAAATGATAAAGTTAAATATGAATGGAATGGTTTGTTTGAATGACATAAATTATCATACATATAAGAGTAAAATTAGGGATCTCTTATTTGTGAGGAAATTGCATTTCTTAGTATTTGCTACTACTGAATTTGAGTTTAAGATTGATAAATAATGAGATTTTGAGTATGAACAGGTTTGTGGTTTTATATAACTACTTGTTGATAAGAATATTTATAATCATATTTGCAATGAGATACATGCATATAATTTATAAAGCAAATGTGAGATATTATATGCTTCAAAGTCTAGTAATAACAAGTTCTTGTTAAATGATATGATGTAGTTGAGATATAAAAAAAAGAATTTAGTTATCAACCACTTGAGTAAGTTTTAAAGTCTTATTAATTAGTTGTCAAGTATAGTCATTAAGTTTGATGATGAGGTTCTTGAACTATAGTTACTTGTTATATTACTTGATTCTTAGGAGACTTTTTAGATTTTACTTACTAATTTTGCCTCTAGTGGTATTTTATCATTTGAACTTATAAAGGTTGGTGTGTTAAATAAGAAGATGAGAAAAAAATTTGAAAGTTGATCATTATCTAAATTAGAGATTTTAGTTACTGAAAATAGAGGGAGAAGTCAAGAAAAAAAGATGGTAAAAAAATAGAAATAAAAGTCAAAACAAGTTAAGATCAAAATACAAAAATATCCAGTGTCATTATTATGGGAAGATAGGCTATATTTAGAAAAAAATGCTATAAGTGGAAAAGAAAAACTAAAGATGGCAATAATAAGTATGAGAAAAGGAATAATGGTAATGATTGTGTTGTTTATTTCATCTATTTATAATACTATTGACCTTATTATTATTTATAATAAGAATGTGATCAATCTAACATCTTATGAGATTAATTGGCTTATTATCTATTATTACCTCCTTTTGTGTTACTTTAAGAAAAAAATTCTTTACAACATACATTTATAGTGATTATGGGGCATTGAATATGAGTAATAGTGGTTTAGCCAAAGTTGTTGGCATTGGTGATGCTTGCTCAAAGACCAACAATGAAGCATAACTAACATTGAGGGATGTTAGACCTGTCCCATATATTCATTTAAATTTAATTTTGATAGGAAAACTTGATGATAAGGATTTTTGTAATACCTTTAGCGATGGTTAGTAGAAGTTTACTAAATGCTCCTTAGTTATAGCCTGGGGTAAGAAATACTCTAATTTATATTTCATGCAAACTTCCATCTTTGAAGATGTTATGAATGTAACAGAGAATGAAAATTCCACTAAATTATGCATAAACGACTTAGTCATATAAGTGAAAAAGGGATGAATTGTTTGGTAAGGAAAAACCATCTTCCATAAGCGAAGAGTTTAGTTTTAAAGAAATGTCCTCATTGTTTGGTTGAGAAATATAATAAATTTACATCTAAGAGTTACTCACCTTTAAGTAAATTAAAGCTACTTGAATTGGTGCATTTTAATATATGTGATTCTTTGAAGGTATGCTCATTTGGTGGTGCTCTTTATTTTCTGACTTTTATTAATGATCACTTAAGGAAGCTTTGGGTTTATATATTGAAGACTAAATATTAGGTCTTTGATATGTTCAAACAATTTCATGCCTTAGTTAAGAGATAAATAGGTAAGAAGTCAAAATGTATTTGTACTCATAATATTAGTGAGTATAGTGACCTGTTTGATGAGTATTGTGAGATACAAAAGATCATACATCAGAAGATACCTCCTAAAATATCACAGTTGAATGGCTTAGCTAAAAGGATGAATAGAACACTAATCAAAAGGGTTAAATGTCTACTTTCAGATGCAAAGTTACTTAGATCCTTTTAGGGTAAACCTTTGAATACAATAGTACATGTAATAAATTTATCTCTTAGTGTTCTTCTATAGGGTAATATTCCTGATAAAGTTTGGTTTAGTAAGGAAGTCTTTTATGATTATTTGTTAGTCTTTGGCTGTAAGGCTTTTGTTCATGTCCTAAAAGTTGAAAAAAGGAAGTTGGATGTGAAGACTCAATAGTGCATCTTTCTTGGTTATGGTAAAAATGACTTCAGGAACTGATTATTTGATTTGGTGGAGAAAAAGCTTGTTAAAAGTGGAGAGGTGTTCTTTGAGGATTAGAACATTGAAAATATTGAGAAGGCAACTACTCAAGTTAATGATAGTCGTGTTGATATTGATATAGTTCTTTAGGCACCTCCAGGTGATCTAATTGATATTCAAGAGCATGAAGAGAATGTTTAATAAGATCATAATATGCAGGATACAAGTGATATTAATACTCTTTTAAAAGATCATCCACATATACCTTCACCTCTATTTTAACCATAAAGATACAATATAGTTTTGGTGTTACTCAGTACTCTCTTGATGAGTTTATAATGTTAATTGAAGGGGGAGAATTTAAGTGCTATGAAGAAGCAATTGAAAGTGAGCATAAGTAACACTATATAGATTTCATGATTGATAAGATGAAATCCTTGTACGACAATTCCATTTATAAGTTAATGAAGTTACCTAAGGGTAAGAGAGTTTTGAAAAATCAATGGGTTCATAGGATGAAACAAGAAAAGAACACTTCATATCCATGATATAAAGTTAGATTGATTGTTGAGGGATTTAGCTAGAAATAGGGTATTAACTTTGAAGAGATCTTCTCACTAATGGTGAAAATGTCCTCCATTTGAGTTGTGTTGAGTATGGCTGCATGCTAGAACTTAGAAATTAAGCATATGAATATGAAAATGACTTTTTTTCTAAGGTGACTTGGAAGAAGAAATTTATATAGAGCAACCACAGGGTTTTGAGGTGAAAGGAAAAAGGATCATATGTGCATGTTGAAGAAGAGTTTGTATAGTTTGAAACAATTTTTAAGGCAATGGTATAAGAAGTTTGAGTCTGTTATAAAGGAGCAAAGCTACAAAAACATTACTTCTGATCATTATATTTTTGTGCAGAGATTTACTAATAATGATTTTATTATTTTATTATTTTATGTTGATGATATACTTATTGTTGGTCATAATATTTCTATAATTGTTATGTTGAAACGAGAGTTAAGTAAGTCTTTTGGCATGAAGGAATTGAGACCAACAAAGAAGATCCTCGACATGTCAGTTACTTAGGATAGGAAAAATAAGAAGCTATGTTTGTCCTAAAAGCTATATATTGAAAAGGTACTTTAGAAGTTTAATATGTATAAAGCCAAAGTGGTAAGCACTCTTTTAACTATACATTTTAAATTATTTGTTAACTAATGTTCTTCCATAAAGAAAGAGAAGAAAGACATGCAAAGAGTTCTTTATGCATAAGATATAAACAGTTTAATGTATGTAATGGTGTGTATAGGGTTCATTATAACTCATGTAGTTGGGATAGATAGTTAGTTCCTTTTAAATCCTACTAAGGAGAATTGAAATGCAATGAAGTAAATATTAAGATATTTGTGGGGATTTATTAATTTGAGATTTTGTTTGGAGAGTAATAAGCCTACCCTTATTAGATACATAAATTTAGATATGATAGGTAATATTAACTCTAGAAAGTCTATTGTGTTATTTGATTATTCTTGTAGGGAGAGTAGTTAGTTGACAATCTTGGTTACAAAAGTGTGTAGCATTATGCATTAAAAAGGTAGACTTTATTTTTATAATCAAAGCATTTAAAGAGTTGCTTTGGATGAAAAGATTGATAAAGGAGCTTAGTTTTGAACAAGCAAAGTATGTGTTATATTATGATAGTTAGAGTGCAATCCATCTTGGTAAAAATCTAACTTTTCATGTTAGGTCAAAACATATTGATGTATGATATTATTAGATATACAATGTTGTTGATTGTAAACAATTGACATTTAAAAAGATTTATACAAATGATAATATTACTAATATGTTGATAAAGACATTATCAAGAGAGAAGTTTGAGCTCTGTTGTTCATTAGCTAAGATAGTTAACACATCCATAAAGTTAGTAGGGGGAGAATTTTGGACTTTTTAGTCCTTTCTTATATGGTGTGAGAGTTTAAATGTAATAGGAATAGAGGCCTAATGTATTTGTTTTTATCCATAACCCAAAAGTACTTAATGAGGATATAAATAGTCCTCTTTGGTTGCTAAAAACCTAATTGCAAAAAAAAAAAAAAAAAAAGAAAAAAAAAGAAGAAAAGACAAAGAGGCTGTAGAAGGAGAGAAAAGAAAGTTAGGTGGCTGTTGTAATTTTTCAGCTTAAGGTAGTGTTTTTATATCTTACTATTGGAAGACCAATTATGTCTAATCAACTTAAAACTTTGATAACTAATAGAGGATGTCTTGTTTTTAATTCTGAATGGTGGAGATTGTGTTTTAAGTACTATAAGTCCAGGATTTTCTTTTGTTTTATAGGTCTGCATTTTGAGTGTTTTTTTGCACGTAATTTTGATCAATTGTACAATTGGAACGTTGATTGTGATCCAATTGAACTAATTTTTGGTTAGTAGTTAGAGGATACATATATCTTTATTATGGATGATTAAAATGTGTTTTGGTAATCTACAAGGGTAAGTTTTAGATCTAGAACTAAGACATTTGAATTTTGATAACTTTTTGTTGTCTTATCGATGATAGTTTTGTTAAACTATGTGAATGAATATTGATCCATAGTTTGATTGCACTAAATTTTGATTGGTTGGTAGGGGACATCTGAAAGTTTATTTTGAATAATTGGATTGTTGTTTTAAAGTTTACTTGTTGAGTTGTGGTTAACAGAACATGACTGACCTATTTTGATTAACTCATTACCCTCTTATTAGGTCTAAATTAAATTTGTTTAATTTGTTTAATGTAATTGAGGTTATATATTTCTGTTATACTCACTTATTGATTATAATGGAGATAATTTTTGGATCAGAGCATCTTATGATATTTTTTCTTTCTGATTTGAAGGGCTTTCCATGTAAATATTAGTATATTCTCTTATGTAATTGTTTTGATTGGCATATTTATTATTCAATCATCTTTTTAGAGGTTTAAGTAAGTGGAAGAAATTTCTTAGACTATTTGTACCCTACTGCCCTTTCTCCCATCACAAAATTGTAGAGAGTGCATAGAGTCCTACTTGAGACCAAATATTTTTGAGATTATAGCACAAACTAATGGCCATTAAGTACCAAACCAATAATTATGGAAGCCACATAAAGGCTGCTAGGGACGTTAAACGCAATTAGCAAGTGACTAATGCTTGATAACAAAAGGATTAAAGTGAGCACTAAAGGGATATGAAATTTGTATTTGATTAGAAAATGTTCAGAGGCAAAACCTGCCACAACCCGACCATGATAGTTCCAAATGCTCAACAGTGACATGAAAGTGCTTATGTTGCTCTTGGGGTATCCTAGGGAAGTTCCAATCTGACCCAAGTTGTCCAAGGCTTTTAACGTGCCACAAACACCATAGATTGTAGCCAGAAAGAGGATTAACATGTGAATGCTGAAAAGAGCTTGTAGTATGGTGAAGTCTTCTTTTCTATTTGGTGGCCTGAAAGCAGTTTTCAATAGGAAACATTAAGCTTCTCTTCTATTGATGACCTCATGATAGCCAAATTGTTTCTGGCAAATAATTTTGTAAAAAGTATGACATTCTCTTGGATTTGCTTTTCGATAACAATTTTCAATGTTGCGGGATCGTTTAGGGCTGCTTGTTGTTATTTACTTTGCCAAATCTTGTATTCCTTCATACAAACGAGTGGCAAAAAGAGTAAGAAAAGCACCATGGCAGCATTAACACCAAACCCTCCTTAAGCAAATTCAAGTCTCTTCTCAACTATGATAATTATCATCATACATCTAGTGAGGGCAAGAGAAATGAAGAGGAAATTATGGAAGACTTTGATCTTATTTGATTGGTGAATCACCTTTATAGTCTGCATAGTATGCAAGAAGGCAAGAGATATGGCAGTAGGCAGCCAAGTAATCATTAACATCAAACCTTTTGTGTTGTTGTAATAAATGGCATGGTATAATTGTGTGATGATAACACCATTTAGACCAACATAGTTCTTTAAAATTCCTAGCTTAATGCCAAGGCTTTCACGAAAGTTCTTGATACAGGTGACTCGAGATCTGGTGTTGGCAAAAGCTTGAGAATTGGCACATATATAGATAGATGTACAAGCACTTTTGCCACGTATAGACACTATTCATTTTATTGGTTGCTATAAGCTAGATCATCAAGTGAACAAAGAAATTCATGGTTACCTCACTAGACAAAGCCACCCACAAAGGAGTGACCACATTTATTAGGCTAGACAGGACAAACAACGTTTGCACCAAGATGTAGTTAGCACTAGTAGCTGACATGATCGGAAATGATGCAAAAGCCATCAATCACTGACCTATGATGACTTGGATGGTTAGGCTTTTCACGTCAATTAAACCACCAATGCCCATGTAGCCATTATGATTGTGACTGTCGAGGCTAGCAACCACCATGTTTTTTGGGCTTTACACTTTTTAACGAGTTTGCTTTAGTATTGGCCCACTTTTTGATAAATATGGTGAAGACTATGTGGTCTATTTATTTATATACACGAAAACATCATAAGAATGTGTGAATCTGAATAAGGCTCACTTCTTACAAAGACTTAATAGTCAACAATTGACTTGGGGTTTGATTTTATTTCTATAAAAACAGTTTTTAAGATAAATTTGCCAAGTTTGTTTCTTTTTTTCTTCAAAACTGAAGAAACTTATCATTGTTTGTAAAACAAGAAGAAACTTATTATTATTATTTTTTCCTTTCTTTCTTAATGAATAAATTAAATCCAATCTTTAGCCATCGTTTTATTTAATATTTTTTTATTGGTTACCATTTTATAGAGTGATTTGAGTAAACTTAATATATGTCAAATGGTTAATAAGTGGTGGACAATGTATGGCTATTTTTGTGACATACCTATTACAAGGACAAATTTTATAAATGGAGTCCAGCCAAATAGAGAGAGAAAAGAAAGAAAAAGAGACAGAGAGAATACATGCGTCTTGCTCATTATTTGAAAAAAGAAAAAAATAAACATGAGATGTGTATATAGGTAAGGTGAATGTACATATAGCACATATAATGTATATATAATTTAGGCATATGTACAAACATGTATCAACATTATACATGTAGAAACTTTTGATAGTTGTATGCATATTTTACCTAACCTATATGCATATTATTAAATATTTCCAAAAAAAAAAAAAAAGAGAACCGAAAAAGGCACTATACTTATACCCTCTATTTGCCTCATCCTCAGCCCTCATCCACTTTTTTCCTTTCGTGATAACTTTATTTTAGTTTATGTACTTTCTTTCAAAATTATTATTTGGCCAATAGGAGGCAAAAGCATAACAGGGCATATCTTTTAGAAGGAAATTTGAAAGTTTGACAGTTTCATTTTTCACATTTTGCACAATTATATATATATATATGATTGCTAAAAAAATCGGGCAATCTTTTTTTTTTTAACTTTATTTAAATGTCACTTCTCTAAACTCAATCATTTTGATTCTTTGAAAGGTGGAATTTAGTTGGGTCATAATATCATCCATAATGCCAAAAATTAAAATAACAAATGAATTGCATATGTATAATTATTTTTTATATATAATGAGGAGCTCACTAAGGAAGACATAGGGTAGAGACTTGTGTAGTTGGATTGATCTGGAGCTTTGAGGGATAAGGTTATGAGTTGGGTGTTACATAGGAATAAATGACTAAGGGTTGGAGTGGGACTTCAATGTTAGTACTCCAATAGTTAAGTTATTATGGATACAGAGAGTTCTCAAATAAGCATATGGTTTAAAGACATTACATTACCTTGTTTAAATGTGGGTTTGGTCTATTTTTACTTGTTGGGAGTTCATATTGAGTGAGGTTAATTGTGATATGACAAGCAAATGGCAAGATCCCATAGGTATAATTTAGGCCTCTAGCTTAGGAATGTAGATTTGAGAAAGAAGTCCTTAACCATCTATGTGTTCACCTAGATTTAGGTCTAAAAAGGCCTAAAGCTAGCTTTAAACCTCTTTATCACATATCCCTTCCCTAAAAGAGCTGAGTGTTGGCACTTGAGCCATTTGTGAATGGTCTTGATTTTTGAATTTCTAGATAGTTATGCCTTCAGATGGTCATATTCTTTATAATAGCATTTATTTGTCAAAGGTCATTTTAGGTAGGGTATTGGCTCTTATAAAGTGGTGTTTAGTGGCTTTTATTGGCGATACTTGCCTCTTGCCTTCTTTTATAATTCTTAGTTGATCCTTATATAGTGCATATGAAATAAGCCATGGTTAATAGTCCTATAGTGTATCCTCATGGTAACAAGAATTGTGATATGGAGTCTTATAAGGTAAGTGTGACCTGTGTGGATATGGTGGCGATGCATTAGATGCTTTTATTGGGATACAGGGTGTATCTTACTTCCAAGCAAAATAGAGCATGTAGGGCCCTTAGGTTGTATAACCCTATCTTTTGAAATTCTTGAGGGGGTAGGCATTTTCTTGCCCTTTCATTAACCATTCTTGAGTTTCTTGGGTATTATAGATTAGCCTCAAGTTAGATTACTTTTAATGGGTGGTGTGTGCTCAATAAGACATTTACCTTTGTGGTGCGAGTTGGCTTATGTTCTATAATTCGGGTTTTAGTTGACATATCGATGATCTTCGTCATCATACATTAGACTCACCAAGCTATTTCATCATTAAGGGCAATAATTATAAGGAACACTTCATTTTTGCCTAGCCACGCTCCATCATCACCTTTGGCAAGTGGCGACTACATAAAGCTACTCCCTTAATCCTTATTTTAATTAATAAGGATTTTAACTTTCTTGACTTGTCTAAGAAATTGTGGAAATATTTAAGGAAGGATAAGAACATTAGGAACATTAAGGTTCTTAACTCTAGGTGGCCGATGGCTTAGCTTAGGGATGATACCCCAGTTGTCATCATTCAGGTAAAGTTAGAAGTGGGGCCTACTGAGGCAAAAGAGATGTTGACATAAAAACTTGCTTCTTTTGAGAGAGGAAAAGAGAAGGAGGTTGTGATTGTAAATTCCTCCAACAACGATAATGATCATGCTCTTTTATCATCATAGTTACAATCCTTCGTTGCCTCAAGCCCTTTTACAATTTAAGAACTTATCTATAAAGGATAGGAAGGTCAAGGGGTAACATGACGAGGGTTTCTTGGGGGGTTTATGCCAAGGTGGGTTCATCCTCCTTCAATGATCCTCTCATAGTTACACTTTTGTTTTCCTTTCCTAGCCCCTAAGATCCTTTGTAGCTGACACAAAGGGGGCCTTCCTTCCTAATAAGGGTGGTTATGGTAATATGTCGGTCATCCATCCTAGATACCCTTATTAATACTTCCTTTGTGGGCTTTTACATTGCTTGACTCCTATGTTTATTATCTGGGATCACACCATTGCTATCTTCGTATGAATTCCCATATAAAGGGAGGCTTGACACAAATATTATTTGTTTGACTTGTATGATAAGGTTGGGTAAGCATAGTTCTAAGGCCTTAATGCAGTTATAAGCCTAGTAGAAGTCTATTAAGGTTTGGAGAGGACCTTAAACTAGTTTGAAGTCCATTTTGTTATGGTATACCTAAATCTATACAATTGTGATGCCTAAGTGAAATCCTTGTCCAAGAGTTTTGAAGTAGGCTTGTGATTTGTGTAGCAACCTTTAGAAGTCATTAGAGGAGGCCTACGACATAATGCAAGAAGCTAAGGAGACATAACAAGTGCAAGATTGGTTGTAAGAGTTTAAGGTCCAACAAGGTCAATTAGAGTATGAGTTAAAGTATCTTCACAATGGGTGTGATGGGGACCCTGCCTTGCATGAGAGACAAACATAGAGCTTTAGGCGAAGTTGGATGTTTCCATTTATGTGGCAAAGGTGGTATGTCACTAAGTTAGCTTAGTGTGGTCCATGTTAAGTTTATTTTGGGCAAACCTTCCCACTATTTCAAAGCCATAGAAGAGAGAAGTGGGGAGTTAAAGGTTTAGGCTTGTCTTATAGTAGAGTAGTATGCTTGGGAGTTATTTAGAGTTAAGACTCAAGTGAACAAAGATATGAGGCCTCATTTGGTCCTTTATATGTCTAAAAAGATTGCTATGACATGCTCTGAGGTGCTTGTTGTAGCCCATGGGTTGGTAAACAAGTTCCTTGGGGCAAACTTATCATTTTTAAGTCCTTCCAATGTTTTTATTATAGGCCATTAACACTTTTCATAATTTTTTGCTTATAATATTATAACTTGTGTACTTAATAGTGAATAAAAGTTTAATTTTTTTTTTTTTTGCTTAAATCTTATCATTTTGGGCATCATGTGTACAACATTACACATTTTGGTGTCTTTGTTTTTGTATGTTTAGGAAATTTTTGAAATTCGAAATGAATTACCATTTGACATTTATTGCTCCTAGTAAGATGGGCTAAAGGTGCTTTTGTTAATAAGCCTATTAAATTCTCCTTGATGGTTGCCTTTTGACATGTCATTATGTGATTGGTTTGTGCTTGACATGAAAGGGGTCCTTTAGCACTTTATCTTGTTCCAATTTCATTGCTATAGTTTTTGTAAGATAAGTTTTGAAATATGTTTTGGATTTCAGATTATTATGAGTTAATGATGCCTTTTCCTAAAGAGAGGGTTTGTTCCCCTCTTGATGGATATGTCTCCTTTTTTGTTAATTAGTTTGATGTTGATTTGTGATTGTTTATGCACCATCACTGCAAGGGTTTTTGATCTTCCATGGAATTTTCCTAGTCCACATTAACCCTAATAACTAGTGGAGACTAATGAAGTTATTAGAACTCATCATATAACATAACCTTTTTCTCATGATGGGGTTGATGTTGGCTTACTTGTACATTATTAAGTAGCTATCTTTGTTAGAACTAAGGATGTACTAGTTAAGTACATTCATTTGCTTTCAACCTATTTTAAAAAGATAGAGGAAAAATAACCATTTACCAAGGTTTCAAGTAAGGGTTCTTTTTTACTCAACTTTGTGATTTTAATCATTTTTCATCAGTGTGGAGTCCTTTAAGGAGTATGGTAAAATGTTTGATGTTGGATGCTTAGGACAATGCTACCTATATAATCTATTGAGATTGGTTTATTGCCTTAAAACAACTAAGGATGGATGTGAAAGAGCTTTGATAGCTTGACTTGGGCATGTGGATTATTGCTTAATTAACTTGTTACACTTTGTGAAACCACAAGATATAGTCTAGTTTAGGGAGAAGTAAAAAATGATCTTAGTTAAACTAAAGGGACTTAAGGGGTGAAAGTGGATATGAGATTAGTTATGCCATCCTTTGATTTTGAGGAGGCAATAGGTAGTGGAAGGGGGGTCTATTAATGTCACCGAGGGAGTGATAAGGGCTAATTCTCTTTTAGGGGCCTTTATCAAATAAGTTATTACGAAAGGTATTGCTTTGTTCCTTTATTTGTAGTGTTACTTATGATGAATTAGCTTAACTTTCTTGGCCTTTTTAATAAATTTGCTTAATTTGCATAAGATATATGCCACAATTGTCGAGTTATCTTAAGTTCTGATGACAATCTTCCATCTTAAGCATCCTATAGGGGTAGTTCATCCTTTGGGGGCTAATCTACTAGATAGTAAGGCTAATGGGCATAAAGGTGTCCTTGTTATTGAGCCATTTTTGCAGTATAATGCCAAGTGAAGAGTTCTTATTGCATTGGTGAAAAGATAGTAGGCACCAAGCCTTGTGGTCGTATCAAAGACCCAAGTGGCTAAAGAGCAATGACCACCAGCTCTCA
This sequence comes from Bruguiera gymnorhiza, assembly GCA_020883675.1. Lineage (NCBI taxonomy): Eukaryota > Viridiplantae > Streptophyta > Magnoliopsida > Malpighiales > Rhizophoraceae > Bruguiera > Bruguiera gymnorhiza. The sequence continues at coordinate 656,059 of JAIRCJ010000060.1, read as the reverse complement.
TCTTTCTACTAGTTGCCCAACCAATATAGATGGCAGTCCCTTATCTCATGGGACTAAGTGTGCTCCCATTGCTAAGATAGGTGATTCTCCCATTTTTGACTCAATGCCAACTAACTCTTTCCGTAGTCTTAAGCTTACAGGGAATTTTTATGCCTATAGGGATTTAACCGATTAGCAAACCTTAAGCATATTCCTTTAAGGTTCAAGTGGTAATGCTTTTATCACCCCTTCTTATACTCTTTAAAGGATTATATTTTCCTTTATTCTAAGAGAGGGGGAATTCATCCTTCTAACCATAGCAAACTAGTTTGGTTGAGTGTTTAGGTCTTTAAGTGAGACCTTAGGCATAGTGAAAAAGGGTCCATAAGTGCTACCTAATAGGTTAAGGGCTATCCTTAGAGTGAGGAAATTGTTAACTATCTTTAGGTTGAGTTGGATAAGGAGTGGGGCCTATGCCTTTAGGTATCTGAGGATCTAATGAAGGAGAAAATTAGGTCAACCTTTCTTTCTTTCCTCTGTAAAGCCTTAAAGACAAGTCTATTAACAAGTAAGATCTCTGTAGGGCCCCAAAATAATGAGTGGTGGAGGGGATAGGCAAGATTATAAAGTTAAAGATTTCCCTTTAGTAATCTAAGGAGTAACTGAAGTAAGCGGAGAGACATATTGTTAAGAAGTTAGTGGTAATAGGAAACTTTGGCTTTTACAATTATTTTGGGGTTTTAAACTAACTTTGAGGCTAATGAATTTTCTATTGATGATAAGTCCCTATTGGAAAGAGGCTTTATTTTCCTTATCTTGTTAGGCCTTTTAAAGGGGATCGAGCTAGATTCTCTTCAGCACTTGTTGATCCTCTGTTAGATTCTTCACTTACTGAGGGAGCAAGGGGAGGTTTATTTTTTACCAATGTTAAGGCCAAGTTAGGTTTTTGTAATTTTATTAGTGAGTTTGGCAAGCTTAACTTGATGTTTAGCTTACTTTTGTAAGGGATGTCGTTGTTGGATTTTAGATTAGTTTATGGATGCGGCCTAATCTTTTGGCTTTTACGCCTTTTAGCTCTCATTATCTTTATTTGTCTTTTGCCTTTGTGACATATGTAACATGTAGTACATATGACCCCTTTATGAATAAACTATACTATATTTTTCATCAATTATCCTTATTTTGCTCATGTCCATTATTAGGTTCACAATGTTGTCTTTTTGTTCTTATTTGTCTATGGGCTTGCTTCCAAATTATGGAAATTAGTTAGAGGGTTACATTAACTACTTTATAACTGAAATGACTTTTGATAATTACTATACCTAAGAGATCAAGTTGTGTTTTAGGGAATCATTGCACCTTTTAGGCTTTCTTGGCCATATATTGCCATGTTATCAATGCAAGGTGGTTATAAATAAGGAGCATTAATTGTTGAGTATAACATTTAGCACATTACATGCTTTTTATACTATATTACTGTGAGTGGTGTTTCCTTTGTTTATTACTAATGTTGTCACTTTCTTATGGTCAATCACTTCATTATGCTTAGATTTAATAGATTGCTGATGAGGTTTACCTCTTACCAAAACCTTACTAAGAAGATCTTACCACGTCGGCTAACACTTTACCATGTTAAGTAGTTTATGGGTAATGTCAATGTTAGAGGGTGAGCAATTGACCCTTTTTCTTTCTTTAGTGTCTTTAACCACTTACAATTGCCAAGTATGACTTATGCCATTACTTAGCTATCTTAGGGAAAATTATACATGAGTTAAGGCTAGTGTTAATGTTAATGGTTAATGTATAAAGGGGTTAAGGAGTCCAGCCAAAGGACCTATTTGCGTGGGGTTTGCATCCTAGAGGTGAGGAGGCATAAGTATAACTAAGCCATTTCCTTCTTAATCATCTCCTCTTTGGGCTATGGATAGGTATTATCTTGTTGCCAATAGCTAGTATCGTCTAATTAGATGCTTCCTTTAGGCCAAAGTGTTGTATTACTTATTCTTTTTTTTATTTTTTTATTTTATATGAGCTAGTTGGAATGTAACTTATCTTTGAACATGTTGTAAATAATTGAAAATTAATAGAAGTATTTTAGTTTATGTATTTGTTCTTCAATTCTATACTTTCCTTTGGCCTTTTTTTTATTGAATAATACTTCTTTTTTGTGATGTATTTGTTCTTTAATTCTATCCTTTTGTTTTACCTCTCTTTTATTGCACAATACTCCTTTTTTTTTAGTGATGTGTTAAAGGTAATGCTTAAGACATCATTGATAAGGGCATCTCATATGTTGGTGTTTGCATGGAGTGCTTAAGGCATTCCTAATATAAGGCTTATATGACAAGTTTATGTGAGGCAAAAAGCGTATATGATAACACTTGTATTGGGTACCTTAGGCATTCTTGGTAGGGGGTCTATGTGGCATGTTTACATGGAGTGCCTTAAATAGTTTTTGACCTTATTATAGGGTAAAAAGCTTGTATGGTAATACTCACATAAGATGCCTTAAGCATTATTAGTAGGATGATTATTTAGCACATTTGTGCAAAGTGCCTTAGATAGTCTTGGCTTTGTTGTGAAGCAAGAAGTCTTTATGGCAATACTCATATGAGATGCTATAAGCATTCTTGGTAAGAGGCATGTGTGTGGCACGTCTACTTAGGAAGCCTTAAATGGCTCCTAGCTTTTTCATAGGGCAAGAAACCTATATGGCAACACTTGTATAAGGTGTCTTATGCATTTTTGGTAGAAAGTTTGTGTTATATGCTCATGTAAGGTGCCTTAAGCAGTCTTAAGCCTTTTTGGTAAAAGGTTTGTGTGGTGTGCTCACGTGGGGCACTTTATGTGGCTTCTTACTATGTTTTGGGGCAATAAGGTTGTGTGGTAATGCTCAAATGAGGTGCATTAGGTATTTTTGGTAAAAGTTCTATATATTACATTTGCATGAGGCATCTTAGGTGGTTCCCACCTTTATAATAGGGCAAGAACCTTATGTGACAGTGTTCATGTTGGGTGCCTTAGACATTCTTGGCAAAAGGCCTATGTTACACACTTACATATAACATATTATGTGGCTTCTAACTTTGTTATGGGGTAAGAATCCTTTATGACAACCTTTATATGGGGTACTTTAGGCATTCCTTTACATAAGCCTTGCGTGGTGTTTTCATATGTGACACCTTAGATAACTCCTGACTTTGTGGTAAGGCAATAAGTCTTTATGGTAATAATTGCGTGGGGTGCTTTTTGCATTCTTCGCAAGAGGTTTATATGGTGCACTTAAGAGAGGTGTCTTATACAAGCCTAGTTTTGTTACAGGGCAAGAAAACTATGTGGTGGTGCTCACATCAAGTGCCTTAAGCATTCTTAGCCAAAGGCTTATGTGGCATGCTCGCATGGGGTGCCTTTGGCGACTCTTGGCTTTGTGCTAGGATAAGAAGTGTGTGTGGCAGCGCTTATATGGGGTGCTTTAGGCATTATTGGCAAAAGGCTTAAATGGTGCATTCACATAAGGCACTTTAGGTAGCTTTTAGCTTTGTTGCAAGGCATAGATGTTATATAAAAGCACTTGCATGGGGTGCCTAATTGATTCTTGGTAGAAGGCTTGTATGGTACTCTCATGTGGATCGCCTTAAGTAGATTTTAGCTTGATTGTAGGGTAAGGGTATGATATGACATTAAAAGATGTAGCAAGGTAGGCAATTAAATTCATTGATAACTTAACTAATGAGGTGCCTTTTATATATTATAAAACGAGTACATTATTACTAGTATGCCTTATGGCCTTTTGAATTTCATGTTTAGGGTATTTAGGTTTTATTTAGCTTTTACAATTGTTAGCGTTTTGACATTACTTCTTCCTTAATCCTATATGGGCCTTTTTAGTTTAGGGCTAGCTTAATCATTTCTTCATCGCTCTTATGGGCTTGCCACTTTCTTAACACTAATTTGCCCATACAAAATTGTCATTTCCTTACCCTCTTCTTGTGGTACTAGTCATTTCTTATTTTACAAGGTCGTTTATATAAAGACTTGTTTGCAATCATAATCCAAGAGATAAAGCTTACCTTGTAACTCCTCATTGTTTTGATCCTTGTCAAAGTACTACTACTTATAACTTGGTTCAACTATCTCCACTCATTTGCCTATAGACCTTTTTCATTTTCTAGTCTTTTCTTCATGCCTTGGATGATGGTGCAATCATTTAACTTTACTTGGCCATTGGTATATGAGTGTTTTATTAAGGTAAACTAGATACGCCAAGGAGGCAGTGGAGCTAGATACGCCACAAGAGGTAACAATTGATGCTAACTAGAAGAAGAATAGATCCAGCAAATCATTCTCTAAGTCAGTAGTAATGACCACTGCAAGCGTTAAACCTGTGGTGTTCAATGTCAAATCACCCCCAAAATTGCATAAGAAAACCTAGGAGGAAATCAAACATCACAACGATTACTGTCATTGTGACGAGAAATATTCTTAGGGCTATCAATTGCAGAAAGGGTAATTACATATGATGGAAAGGGAAGATGGTGAAGGTGATCGTAGAGACTTTTGATGAACTAATGCCCATGGTGGAAAAAGCAGATGAACCTCTTGGAGAAATTTCTCTAAAGGCCGTTACTGGCAGCTTTAGACCGAGCATTCTAAAGCTGATAGGTTATGTTGATTGCAAATAGCTTATGGAACTTATAAACACTAGTAGCACCATTGTTTTCTTGGCTTAAGGGTGGCCCAACACAATGTTTGTTACAGACAACAGCAACCATGGTCGTGACGATTGCTAACGGTGAGAAGTTGTTATGTGAACGAAAATGTTTGGCATTCACTTAGAAGATGTAAGGGCACTTGTTTACGATCGAGATGAGGCTGATTCCACTTGGTTCTTGCAACCTTGCATTAGGTGTGAATTAGCTTCAGATATATAGCCCACTAACAGTGAACCTTAAAGC